>CM037020.1:14313604-14482976 GCA_020875875.1 Dioscorea alata | reverse complement strand
TAGGATTAGGGTTTTGATTGAAAAGTATGAGACATTACTGTAACAAAGCATCGGATTGAGTTTTGATCCAAAATAGTATTCATTCTGAAGAAGAAAAGAAAGAATTAGGGTTTTGATTAAAAATAGAAGATTTGAAAGAAAGCAAAGGATTATTGTTTGACTCAAAACTTAAAAATAAGAGACATTGCGAAAAAAATAAAGCATAAGATTATGGTTTTGAATAAAAAATAGCAGACATTCCGACAAAAAAACATAGGATTAGGGTTTTATTTGAAAAATGTTAGACATTATAAGTACATAAAGGATTAGGGTTTTGATTTAAAAATGAAAAATATGGGACATTTCAAAAAAAAATCTAGGATTACAGTTTGGATTAAAAAATTGCACACATTCTAAAAAAAACATAAGATTAGTGTTTTGTTTCAAAAATAACAGAATTTCCCAAAAGAAAAGTAAAGATTAGGTTTTTATAGAAAAAATTGAGCCTTTGCAAAAAGAAAAAAATTATTCACGGCTACAGTTTTGATTCAAATCCGAAAAATAACAGAGATGAAAAAAGAAAACATAGTATTTGGTTTTGATGAAAGATAGAAGACATTGCTAAAAGAAAAACATAGGATTATTGTTATGATTCAAAAATAGGAGGCATTCGAAAAAAAAAAACATAGGATTAGTGTTTTGATTGAAAAATAGGAGACATTACTATTAAAAAATATAGGGTTAGGTTTTGAATAAAAAATAGTAGTCATTACGAAATGAAAAGAAAGGATTAGGGCTTTTGATTCAAAAACAGGAGACATTCAGAAAAGAAAACAAAGGATTAGGGTTTTCATTCAAAACAAAAAAATAGGACTCATTCCCAAAAGAAAAAAACATTGGATTATGGTCTTGATTGAAAGAAAGGAGACATTTGACACACGCCTTGCTGAGTGTTCCACAAGTGCACGGGTCATCGCAGTAGTAATAAAATACCCTGGTGAGTGGTTAGTCGTAGAAACAAGAGATTTCACTACATAGCTAAGATGAAATCGATTAGGATGAAATCAATATATCGATGCAAAGAAAAATTTAAAAGAATTCAATGAGAACAATAAAAGTAAAGAGAGGTAATCGATGAGAAAATGGGGCACCCGGACAATGCTCACCCTAGGACTATTGTTTCAAGTGCAAGACTAATATTATACTAACTGATGTTTAATGAGTCGTAGAAATCCAAAAAACACACGGTCCTAAGCCTAAGGTCAATCGTGACTAGCCCTCTACATATGCCCCCGCAGAAAGGAGTACTATCAATACCTTACACTGTGTGGGACTGCTTGGGGTCTAGGATGCCAAGTGATAAACCCTATTCCCTAATATAGATCTAACCCTTTGGTCCAGCGAAAGGCCCCTAGTCACAATTAAGCCCCAGCACAAGATTCACTACAACACTTCATTCTGTTACGTGCACAACTAAGCCCCAGTGGAATTCATCTCTTAGCACTTCAGTCTTTCAAGACCACAAAGAACTCTTGGAACGTGTGAGGTAGATAAATCACATCGGAAGAGAAAGGGGACGTTCCGCTATCACTCGAATCACCCTGTCGACCCTCTTCAATCTCGCTTAGTCTAACCCTAATAATGCTGTCACACCTTCAATGGATTACCTAGATGGTTACTAAGATTGACGTACGTATTCTTACCTCACGGGGGTTCATTAATGAAAGTTGCCCTTTTACCTACAACTTGAAATCATGACGAATATAATTTTTCAAAGTTAGAGGAGGAATGATCAAATTTGTTACCACACAAGGGTTTTCCACCCTTACTCCTTGAATGCTCTTACCCACTAGCATTGGGCCCTTCTTTTGGGTTTTCTTGCTCTCTTTAGCTTTTGGATCATCCTCTTCATGACTCCCGGGGCAGGTTTCTCTTTCTCCACTAGGCCAAGGGATGAAATGTCTTTATTCTCCAAGTCTTGGTCAAGCCACCCTCATACGGGTCCAGACATATCATTTACTACACATATTCATCAATTAGCTCATCAGTAGTGTCAAGAAAATATAAAGTATCATCGATAAGTAGCTTTTCATCTCCAATTCTCAAAGTTAATTTCCACCATCCATGTCAATAAGTGCTTTGGAAGTATGCAACAATGGCCTCCCATGTATCAATGGAACCTGACATCCTCATTAACAGTCAACACTACAAAATCCACAGGAAAGATGTACTCGTCGTCCTTTACAAGCACATCCTCGATTATACCCCTCTAATGTCTAACTGATCAGTTGGCTAGTTGGAGCGTCATCCGAGTCTGTCTAAGTTGCCAAGCCTAGCCTTTGAAAGAATGTGTAAGGCATGGCATTCATGCTTGCTCTTAAGTTTCCAATGCCTTCTTTCACAAAAATCACCGATGTTATAAGGAATGATGAAGCTTCAAGGGTCTTTCTTCTTACTCGGCATATTCTTTTGCAACACAACCGAGAAAGTAGTAACTAAGATCACAGATGCACTTTCTCTAACTTCCCTTATTAGTCAAGAGGTCTTTTAATAACTTTGCATAGCGAAGCATTTGAGACAACGCCTCTACAACGGGATGTTGATGTGCAACTGCTTGAATAACCCTAAGAATTTCTTGTATTGCTCATCATTTTGATCATTCTTCAACCTCGAAGGATAAGGATTCTTATATTGCATGGTGGGGGTGCCACCTTCTTTCTTTAGGTATCCCCTCAACCTCCACTTCCTTAGGTGATTCATTCCCTGTCTTCTTAAGGGGGAGTCTACTCTCAACTTCATGACCACTTCTCAAATTGATCGTCTTCATTTGTTCTCTTGGATTTGTCTCCGTGTTGCTAGGCAAACTACCCAATGGTCTTTTCACAAGTGACTTTGCAATCTAATAGACTTGATTCTCCAAGTTGTGTAACGATGCGGTATGATTATGATGTTTGGCCTCAACTGATCGAAATCTTGTGTCATATATTGGATAAACCTTGTAAGTGCCTTCTAAATCTATCATCTTTTCCAACCATGACACTCTGTTCTCCAAACTTAGTGCTTGTTGTTGTTGGAAGCCCGGTGGTACATTAGTCCTCTATAGCACTTGATTGCTCCAAGACAAGTTTGAGTGTTTTCTCCACTGCCGGATTATAGGTGGCACAATACGGATTCTTTGACCTCTCATTGCATTACCTACAAAATTCCACTTGCTCCACTAAAATAGTGCCACCAATAGCAATAGGACAATCACTAGAAGCATGTCCTTCCCGCCATTTGGTACAACTCATAACGGCCCGGCCATTCTAGGAGAAGTTAGAGTGTCTAACTTCTTGCTCAACGACTGAACGTGGGCCACCAATGAAGTAACTGCATCTATCTCATCAAGTACGGCTACCTTCTTCCTATCCCGTGTGTTCCACTGATAATTATTCATAGCCATCTCTTCAATGAGGCTTCGGGCTTCTTCGGGGGTCTTGTTTCCTAAGGTACCTCTTGCTATAGACATCTCCGAAAGAGATCCTAAAACTATCCCATGTCTCAAAAAAAGACTCCAATTCTGTCTGAACAAATGAGGATATCTCATTCCTGAGCTTCAAAGATTTCTAGGAGGGAAATATCGGGCCACGAAAGCTTCTACCATCTCCTCCCAAGTAGCGATAAATGCTCTAGGCAATGAGTCTAACCAATGTCTCGCTTTCCCACTTCAAGGAAAATGGGAAGGCCCTCAATCTTATGGCATCATCCATAACCCCATTAATCTTGAGCATGTCACACACATCCAGGAAGTTCTCAATGCAGTTATTTGGATCCTCATCGGCCAACCCATTAAACTGTGTGGACTACTGTAGAATTTGGATGAATGCCGGCTTGAGCTCAAAGTTCTGAGCTGTAATCGGTGGCCTCACAATACTTGACTGTGTGCCCAAAACTGTGGGTCTTGCAAAATCAGAGAGTGTCCTCTACTACTCATGTTGTTCTGCCATAGTGTTACACCCTTCAGTTTCTATCCCAGCTTGATTTGACTGTTCTTGTACAGGTTCCTTTCCCCATCTATGATTTCTTCTTCCAATTTTCGGATCGCCTTCACCATATGTCGAAGGGTTGTCACGGGTCATAACCTGGAGCAGCAATCAAAAAATGAAAAACAAATTAGAAGGATGGAAGAATAAGAAAGTGTGAAATAGAATAAGCGTTGAATAGCAAAAATAGCAAAGTGAAAATGTCTCTAAAACACCTATTCCCCGGTAGTAGAGCCAAAAGCTTTGACACACCTCTTGTGTGATTGTTCCGCAAGTGCACGGGTCATCGCAGTAATAAAATATACCCCGGTGAGTGGGTATTCGTATTCTCAGGGAATAGTACATAGAAACAAGAGATATCTCTACTTAGCTAAGATGAAAATCGATTGGGGATGAAACCAATATATTGATGCAAAGAGAGCAATAAAAGTAAAGAGAGGTGATCGATGAGAAAATGGGCACTCAGATAATGCTCACCCTAGAACTATCATTTCAAGTGCAAGACTAATATTATACCTCCTAACTGATGTTTAATGAGTCATGGAAATTCAAAAACACACGATCCCAAGCCTAAGATCAACAGTGACTAGACCTCTACACTATGCCCAGCGGAAAGGAGTACTCTCAATACCTCACACTGTGTAGGACTGCTTGGGGATCTAGGGACTCCAAGTGATAAACCCTATTCCCTAATATAAACCTAACCCTTTTATTCAGGCGAAAGGGCCCTAGTCACAATTAAGCCCCAGCACTAAGATTCATTACAACAATTCACTCTATTGCTTGCACAACTAAACCCTAGTAAAGTTCATCTCTAAGCACTTCTCTCTTTCATGACCGCAAAGAACTCTGGGAATGTGGAGGTAGGATAAATTATGTCGGAAGAAAAATAGGACATTCCGCTACCTCTTGAATCACCCTCTCGACCTTCTTCAATCTCCCTTAGTCTAACCTTAATGAAGTTGTCACACCTTCAATGGATTACCTAGATGGATTCTCAACCCTAGTGTCACATCTATGGGAAAATCAACACAATAAGAATTCTAGCTTGAAACTCAATTAAATCATCAACTAAAGAAGCATAATAAAAGTCAATGAAATAAAGACATCCTAGGGTTTAAAAGTCCAAGTACCCAATAGGGGTTTAGCTCGCCATGGAGCAATATAAAATCAATAATAAAATCGGAATCATATGCATGTAAACCATAAAGATAACCCCCTTGTGGTCAGTATCGACGGTCTTATTGAACCGCTTCGTCTTCTCCAAGGGTTCCTTTGTCAAACCTAAGGCACATCTCGCCGAATCGATGCAGACAAAACTCCCCCAATAGTTCTCCTCCAAAGAAACTCGATGTCCATGCCATAGAACCGCTCCAAAAGCCTCGCAAAAACCTCTCTAAACCCTAGTCGAGCTATCCCCGAAAGATGGGCAAAAGATAGGAAAGGATCACAAAATAAATCTCAAATAGCGGTATTTATAGGGCTGAAATCAGGCATCTACATGGCCGTGTTGAATTTCCACACGCCCATGTGGATTCTCCAGAATTTGATTTCCTTCGTGTAGTAAACAGTAGCTACTACAGTGAATTGCTACATTAGTTTGCTTCATTAACTACTACAGTACTAGCGCCAAAATTACTCGCAACTTCATTTTCTTCATTGAGGCCGCCAAGTTGGGCACACAACTATGCGGTAGATCATGTTGCCTCTTGCTTTCAATACATTGATGAAGTTTTTCAATGGTACACAAGTTGGACTCTATGTGTGTACTGCCTTTGTGCCTTTCCAATTTGTGTATTCTCTTGAGCACTTTGAAGGTTGCCATACACTCACATGTCTACAACTTGTGCCTTGGTGCTTGCTTAGTCCAAGAGTCTCCTCAACCATTGCGTCCATGACCTATTTTTGCTTCTTTTCTTCCAACTCGTCTCCACAACCCTAAATGTGCAAAAGAACACAAATACACACAAATGAGTGATAAAATTTGAAAAAAGTGATCCTCAATAAAAGAAAAGTATACTTCGTATCACTTATACACGAGCACTTATCAATTCCCAAATGAAAAACATAAGGGTTTTCCTTGGAAAATATGTGACAGTACTATATGAATACAAAGGATTATGGTTTTGATTAAAATACGAAAAATAAGGGACATTTCTAAAAGAAAACATATGATTGGAGTTTCGATTCAAAAATAGCCGGCATTTCGAAAAGTAAACATATTCACAAAAGAAACCCTAATCCTATGTTTTCTTGTCGTAATGTCTCCAATCTTTTGCTTTGGGGATCTTTGCTTATTTTGAACCAAAACACTAATAATTTGTTTTTGTTTACGAATGGCTACAATTTTTGAATTAAAAACCTAATCCTCTGTTTTCTTATACTAATGTCTCCTACTTTTCAATCAAAACCCTAACCTTAATTTTTCTTTATAGAATGTTTCCTATTTTTTAATCAAAACCTTAATCATATGTTTACTTTTGCGATTGTCTCCTGTTTTTGAATTAAAACCATAATCGTATGTTTTTTTTGGAAATGTTTACTTATTTTGATTTAAAACCCTAATCCTATGTTTTCTTTTTCTTTATGTCACCTACTTAGAGGACATTTCCAAAGAAAACATAGGATTAGTTGGTCGATTATAAAATTGTAGACATTCCTATAAGAAAAAACATAGGATTAGTGTTTTGATTCAAAACTAATAAATAGGGGACATTAATTAAAAAAAACATAGAATTAGTATTTTTCTTTTTGGAATTTCTACTATTTTTTTAGTTTTGAATTAAAACTCTAATCTTATGTTTTCTTTTGGAAATGTCCCCTATTTTCGAATGTCTCTTATTTTTAAATCAAACACCTAATCTTATATTTCGAAAAAGAAAAAATAGGATTAGTGCTTTGATTAAAAAATATGAGACATTGCTATGAGAAAACATAAAATTAGTATTTTGATTAAAAACCTAATAATATGAGATATTACGAAAAGAAAACATATGATTATTGTTTTGATTCAAAACCAGTAGACATTCCCAAAAGCATACAGAAGATTAGTGTTTTGATTAAAAAGTAAGAGGAATTCTGACAAGAAAATATAGGATTAGGATTTTAATAAAAAAATATGAGCAATTACAAAAATAAAACAAAGGATTTGGTTTTGATTAAAAATTAGCAGAGATTCACAAAACAAAAGATAGCATTAGGGTAAATGAGACATTCTAAAAAGAAAACAAAGAATTATGGTTTTGATTCAAAAATGAAAAATAGGAGACATTTCTATAAGAAACTATAGGATTAGGGTTTTGATTCAAAAATGGCAAACATTCCTGGAAAAAAAAATAGGATTAGGTTTTTTATTCAAAAATAGGAGCCAATATGAAAAGAAAACATAGGTTAGGGTTTTAATTTAAAATAAATAAATAGGAGACATTAAGAAAAAAAACATAGTATTCGCGTTTTGATTGAAATATAGGAGACACCGCGAGAAGAAAACAAAGAATTATGGGTTTGATTCAAATATTTTAGGCATTCCAAAAAGTAAACATAGGATTAGAGTTTTGATGAAAAAATATTGGACATTCCAAAAAGAAAACATCGGATTAGGGTTTTGATTGAAAAATATAAGACATTTCAACAAGAAAACATAGGATTAGGGTTTTGACTGTAAACCAAATAATTAGTGGTTTTGATTGAAAGTTAGGATTAGTAATGTTTTCTTTTGGAAATGTCTCTTTTTTTCCAAAAATATGAGACATTTAGAAAAGACAAAATAGGATTAGGGTTTTGAGTCATAATAGAAAAATAGGGGACATTTCTAATAGAAAATATAGGATGATTTTTTTGATTTAAAAAAAATGAGACATTCCGAAAAGAAAACAAAGGATTAAGGTTTTGATTCAAAACTTAAAAATCGAAGACATTCCGAAAAAAAACATATGATTAGTTATTTGATTCAAATACAGTATACATTCAGAAAACAAAAGAAAGGATTAGGTTTTGATTAAAAAATAGGAGACATTTTGAAATGAAAATTTGTGATTAGGGTTTTGATTAAAAAATAGTAGATATTCCAAAAAGAAAAGAAATGATTAGGGTTTTGATAAAAAGATAGGAGACATTTGGAAAAGAAAACAATGGATTAGGATTTTGATTCAAAAGTAAGAAATAGGACACATTCAAGAAAGTAAACATAGGATTAGTGTTTTGTTTGAAAGATAGAAAGCACTTCAAAAAGAAAACATAAGATTAGGGTTTTGATTCAAACATAGTAGGTATTATGAAAAGAAAACATACAATTAGGGTTTTGATTGAAAAATAAGAGACATTAGTATATGAAAATATAGGATTAAGGTTTTGATTCAAAAGTAATAGACATTCCGAAAAGCAAACATAGAATTAGAAGTGTGATTGAAAATATGAGAGATTTTGAAAGGAAAACATAGGATTAGGTTTTCATTGAAAGAAAGGAGCCATTAGTCTAAGAAAAACATAGGATTAGGTTTTGATTAAAAAGTAGTAGACATCAAGAAAAAGAAAATATAAGATTCAGATTTTCAGTGAAAGATAGAAGACATTCCGAAATGAAAACATAGGATTAGGATTTTTATTTAAAAAAAGGTGGTATTACAAAAAAAAATTGATATTTGTGTTTTAATTAAAAATAAAACATAAGATTAGGGTTTTGATCAAAAAATGAAAAAATTTGGGGACATTTCCAAAAGAAAAAACTAGGATTAGGTTTTTGATTTAAAAACCTAATCTTATGTTTTCTTTTGGGAATGTTTGCTATTTTTTAATCAAAAAAATAATTGTATATTTACTTTCGTAATGTTTCATATTTTTTAATCAAAACCCTATCTTATGTTTCTTTTGGGATGTCTCATAGATTTCTGTCAAAACCCTAATCCTACATTTTTTTTTTCCGAATGGCTCCTATTATTGAATCAAATCCCTTATACTATGTTTTAATTTTGAGAATGTCTACTACTTTTGAATCAAACAACTAATACTATGTTTTCTTTTTGAAATATAACCTATTCTTTGTTTTTTAATCAAAATCCTAATCCTATGTTTTTTTAGAGTAACGTTACAATTGAAAACATAGGATTAGTGTTCTTGAATGGAATGTCTGATATGTTTAATTAAAACACTAATCGCATGTTTTCTTTTCGTAATGCCTCCTAGTTTTGAATAAAAATCTTAACCCTGTGTTTTCTTTTCGGAATATCTACTATCTTTCAATCAAAACCCAAATCCTTATTTCCCTTTCTTAATGTATGCTATTTTATAATTAAAACACTAGTCCTATGTTTCCTTATAGTAATGTCTCCTTATTTTCAATCAAAATCTAATCCTATGTTTTATTTTCAAAATTCTTTTATTTTTTAATGAAAACCCTAACTCTATGTTTTCTTTTACGAATGTCTGTTATTTTGAATCAAAACAATAATCATATATTTTTTTTTTTTTGTAATGTCTCATCTTTTTTTATCAAAACCCAAATCCTAAGTATTTTTTTGGTATGCCTCATATTATTTAATCAAAATCCTAATGTTTTGTTTTTTTTTTGGAAATTTATGCTTTTTTTAAATCAAAACCCTTATTCATTTTTTATTTTGGCAGTGTCTCCTATTTTTCGGTAATTAATCAAGACCCTAATCCTATGTTTTCTTTTCAAAATATCTCATGTTTTTCACTCAAAACACTAATCCTATGTATTCTTTTTGAAATGTCTCATATTTTTCAATCAAAACACTAATCCTTTGTTTTCTTTTCCGAATGTCTAGTATTTTGAATCAAATCCCTAACCTATATTTTCATATGGTTGTGACTCCATTTTTTTTATTGAAAATGCTAATCCTAAGTTTACTTATAGTAATGTCTCCTAGTTTTCAATCAAAACCCTAATCATATGTTTTTTTTTGGAATGGCAAGTATCTTTCAATCAAAACAATAATCCGATGTTTTCTTTTCGGAATGTCTCCAATCTTTCAATGAAAACCTGAATTCTATGGTTTCTGGTTTTTAATGCCTTCTATTTCTCATTTTTGAATCAAAACACTAACCAATGTCTCCTATTTTATAATAAAAAACCTAATCCTTTCTTTCTTTTTCGGAATGTCTGCTATTTTTTATTCAAAACTCTAGTCCTATGGTTTTTTGGGAATGTGTTTTATTTTTTAGTTTTGAATCAAAACCCTTATCCTTTGTTTTCTTTTCGAAATATCTCATTTTTCAACTCAAGACCCACATCCTATCTTTATTTTTGGCAATATCTGCTAATTTTTAATCAAAACCCTAAGCCTATGTTTTCTTTTCAAAATGCCTCATATTTTTAAATAAAAACCCTAATCCTATGTTTCCTTCCGTAATCCCTCTTAATTTTCAATCAAAACATTAATCCTATGCTTTTTACTGTAAATATCTACTCTTTTTCAATCAAAATGCTAACCCAAAATTTTCTTATCGTAATGTCTCCTATTATTCAATGAAAACCATAATCCTATGTTTTTTTTTTCGGAATGCCAACAATATTTAAATCAAAACCCTTATCCTAGTTTTTTTTTAATGCGTACTATATTTGAATTACAACTCTAATCCTATGCTTTCTTTGCGTAATGCCTACTATTTTTGAATTAATGCCTAATCCTCTATTTTCTTATAGTAAAGCCTACTAAATTTGAATAAAAACTCTAACAGTATATTTTCTTTTCATAATACCTACTATATTTGAATCAAAGCCCTAATCCCATGTTTTTTTTCCCGATTGCCATCAATTTCTCAATCACAACACTAATTCTATGTTTTCTTCTTGGAATGTCTCCTACTTTGAATAAAAACCCTAATCCTATGTTTTCCTTTGGAAATGTCTTTTTTTTTTTTTTTTTTTTTTTTTTTGCATTTTTAATTAAACACCAAATCCTACGTTGTATTATTTTCATATCTACTATTTTTGAATCCAAACCATAATCCTATGATTTCTTTTTGAAATGTCTCATATTTTTTTAATCAAACCCTAATCCTATGCCTTCTTTTCCAAATGTCTACTATTTCTTAACCAAAACATTAATACTATGTTTTCTAATAGTAATGTTTCCTATTTTCAATTCAAAACATTAATGTTGTGTCTTCTTATAGTAATGTGTCTTGTGTTCAACCGAAACCCTAATCCTATGTTTTCTCATAGTAATGTCTCCTATTTTTTAATCAAAAACCTAATTCTATGTTTTCTTTTTGGAATGTCTCCTGTTTATCAGTTTTGAATCAAAACACTAATCTATGTTTTTTTTTCAGAATGTCTCCTATTTTTGGGGAGAAAAACTTAATCCTTTCTTTTCTTTTAGGAATGTCTGCTATTTTTTAATCAAAAACATAATCCTATGTTATCTTTTCGGAATGTTTTCTATTTTTCAGTTTTTAATCAAAACAATATTACTTTGTTTTCTTTTCAAAATATCTCATTTTTTTAATCAAAACCATAATCCAATTTTTTATTTGGAAATCTCAGCTTATGTTTTCTTTTCGTAATGGCTACTATTTTTGAATAAAATCATAATTCTATGTTTTCTTTTCATAATGACTCCAATTTATGAATAAAAACAATAATCTTATGTTTTTTTTTTTTGGGAATGCTTGCTATTTTTGAACCAACACAATAATCGTATGTTTTGTTTTCATAATATCTAATCTTTTTAATCAAAATACTAATCCTAAGTTTTTGTAATGCATCCTATTTTTTAATAAAAACACTAATCTTAATTTTTCTTTTGTGAATGTGTCCTATTTTTTAATCAAAACAATAATCATATTATTTCTTTTCATAATATCTTATATTTTTCAATCAAAACTTTAATCCTATGTTTTCTTTTTGCAATGGTTCCTATTTTTGAATAAAAAACCTAATCCTATGTATTCTTTTTGTAATATCTGCTATTTTTTAATCAAAACACTAATCCTAATTTTTCTTTTTTAAATGTCCCCTATTTTTTGGTTTCTAATCAAAACATTAATCCTATGTTTTCTTATAGTAATGTCTATTACTTTTCAATCAAAACTTCAATCCAATGTTTGGTTTTTGAAATGTCCCATATTTTTGAATTAAAACCCTAAACCTCTATTTTCTTATCAGAATGTCTGCTATTTTTTAATCAAAACCCAAATCTTATGTTTTCTTTTCGGAATGTCAGTTATATTTTTAATCCCTAATCCTATGTTTTAATTTCGTAATGTCTCATTTTTTCAATCAAAACCCTAATCATTTTTTTTTTTTGAAATCGCTCATAGTTTTGAATCAATGCCTAAATCCTATGTTTTCTATTTGGAATGCCCACTATTTTTGAATTAATACCCTAATCCTATATTTTCTTTTCAGAATGGCTCCTTTTTTTGAATCAAAATTCTAATCCTTTGGTTTTTTTTTTTTTTCAGAATGTCTCATATTTTTCTGTCAAAACCTTAATCCTTTGTTTTTTTTTTTTTGAATGGCTCCTACTTTTGAATTAAAACCCTAATCTTCTATTTTTTTTTTAATCAAAGCAATAACGGTATGTTTTCTATTCTTCTATTGTTTAATCAGAACCCTAATCTTAAGTTTTTGTTTTGGAATGCCTCCTATTATTTAATCAAAACCCTAATCTTATGTTTACTTTTGCGAATGTCTACCTTTTTTGTATCAAAACAATAATCCAATGTTTTCTTTTCATAATGTCTCATACTTTTAAATCAACACCTTAATACCATATTTTCTGTTCGGAATGATTCCTATGTTTGAATTGGAAACCTGTTCCTCTGTTTTCTTTTGAGAATATCTGTTATTTTTAATTAAAACCCTAAACCTATGATTTCTTTTGGAAATGTCGCATATTTTTCAGTTTTTGAATGTTTTCATATAATAATGTCTCATATTTTTAATCAAAACCCTAATCCTCTTTTTTTTCTTTTTGAAATTTCTCATATTTTCCAATCAAAACCCTAATTGTATGTTTTCTTTTCGCAATGTCTCCTATTTTTTTAAAAATCCAACTCCAACGTTTTATTTTAGGAATGTCTCATATTTTTTTAATGAAAGCCCTTACCCTATGTTTTCTTTTCGAAATGTCTTATATTTATCAATCAAAACCCTAATCATATGTTTTCTTTTCAGAATGTCTACTATTTTTGAATAAAACCCATAATCTTTTGTTTTCTTATAGTAATGTTCTCTATTTTTAATTCAAAACCCTAGTCCTATGTTTTTCTTATAATAATGTCGGCTATTTTTCAATAAAAGCCATAATTCTATGGTTTCTTATAGACTCTAATTTTCAATCCAAAACCTAATCTTTTATTTTCTTTATTGAATGTCTGCTAATTTTTAATTGAAACAATAATTCGATGTTTTCTTTTCAGAATGTGTCCTATTTTTCAGTTTTGAATGAAAACCCTAATCATTTTTTTCTTTTCGGAATGTCTCATAATTTTTAATCAAAAACCAAATCGTATGTTTTCTTTTCGTAATCCCTCTTATTTTTGAATAAAAGTTCTAATCTTATGTTTACTTCTCATTATGCCTCCTGTTTTTAAATCAAAATCTTAATCCTTTGTTTTCTTTTTGGAATGCCTATTATTTTTGAATAAAAACAAGAATCAAATGTTTACTTTTTGTAATGTCTCAAATTTTATAATCAAAACCCTAACCCAAAGTTTTTTTCCCTGAATGCCTCCTATTTTTTAATCAAAACACTATTCTTATAATTGTTCTTTTGTGAATGTCTGCTATTTTTGAATTAAAACAATAATCCTATATTTTATTTCCGTAATGTCTCATACTTTTCAATTAAAACCCTAATCCTATGTGTGCTATTTTTGGAATGCCTACTATTTTTTACTTAAAACCGTAATCTTATGTTATTTTTGTGAAATATCTCATATTTTTCAATCAAAACACCAATCCTATGTTTTCTTTTTGAAATGCCTACTATATTTCAATCAAAATCCTAATTCTACGTTATCTTTCCGTAATGTCTACTATTTTTGAATGAAACTCTAATCCTATGTTTTCTTATAGTAATGTCTTATATTTTTCAATCTAAACCTTAATCTTATCTTTTCTTTTTGGAATGCTACTATATTTTTCAATCAAAATCCTATGTTTTCTTTTATTAATGTTACCTATTTATCTATTTTGAATCAAAACCCTAACTTATGTTTTCTTTTCCGAATGGCTCCTATTTTTCAATCAAAAACCTAATCCTTTCTTTTCTTTTTGGTGTGTCTGCTATTTTTGAATCAAAACCCAAATCCTATGTTTTATTTTCAGAATTTGTTCTATTTTTCACTTTTGAATCAAAACAGTAATCCCTTTTTCCTTTTCATAATGTCTCATTTTTTTGTCAAAACCCTAATAATATATTTTGTTTTGGGAATATTTGCTAATTTTTAATCAAAACACTAATCCCTTATTTTCTTTCGTAATGCTTCTGACTTTTGAATAAAAATCCTAATACTATGTTTTCTTTTCGTAATGCCTCATACTTTTGTATCAAAACACTAATCTTATGTTTTCTTTTGGGAATGTCTGCTATTTTTTAATAAAAAAACTAATACTTTGTTTTCTTTACAGAATATCTAATTACTATAATAAAACATAGGATTAGGTTTTTATTTAAAATTTAAAAATATGGGACTTTTCGCAAAGAAAACAAAGGATTATGTTTTGATTCAAAATTGCAAACATTCTGAAAAGAAAAAAAAAAAAAGATTGGGTTTTTTATTCAAAAATAGGAGCGATTCTGAAAAAAAAAAACAAAGCATTAGGGTTTTGATTACAAAATAGGAGACATTACTATAAGTAAATATAGGATTAAGAATTTGATTCAAATATAGTAGGCATTACGAAAGGAAAACATATGATTAAGGATTTAATTGAAAAATAGGAGACATTACAATAAGAAAACATGGGATTAGGATTTTATTAAAAACTAAAAAATAGGGGGCATTTCCAAGCACTAATCTATGTTTTTTATTTTGATGTCCGTTTCTCAATCAAAACTATAATGTTATATATTCTTTTGGGAATGTTGATGTGCTAACTACTAGTGTACGGGTCGCAAACAAGTAATAAAGTGGTACCCCTTGAGGGCTAGGGTTGTCGAACCGCAGAGAACTGTACTCAAAATACTAATTGCTCTTTTGATATCAAGTAAACATGAATTGAGAAAGAGTTGAATTACAAAACAATTAAAAGAAGATAAATTGGTTGAGAAGGTATGAGAGTAGAATCGAGTGTTTTGGCAACACAAGAGTAATGCCCCTGGGGTGATCCCTAAGACTAATGCACGCTATCTTGCCCTAAATGTCTACCAGGTACATTCTAAAGATACAAGTGTGTGCTCACAAGCAATGTTGCATCTATGAGTTCTCAAGTATACCAAGTTTTGATAAGATAACTGTGCGTCTCTCGCACGCAAGCTACGCACCGAGTTTTACTCTAACTGTGTAAATCAAACACATCGAGTTATGCAACACAAGATTAAAAACAAGCATCAATTTAAACTCCGTAGAACAAATAAAGACAAGTGTATAAGCATTACAATTCATCTAAGTTCTCAAACACCATGGCACTATAGCCAGTTAGCCCCTCATGGGCAGGTACAACAAGGAAAGAATAATGAAAGAACAACAAAAGGAAGACATGACTCCCTTCTATATACTTGATGACCTTCCTTGCTAAGAACTTGCGCTAACCCCACCTCTCATGGTGCCTCCGACTTGTCATTGGTCTCCTTAGGTGGTGTGGTGAAGCTTGTTCTTCGATCTCATCAATGTTCTCCCTATAGATAGAAGAGTCTCCAAACAAAGATGAGAAAGAAACCCTAAAATCTAGAGTTAAAGAGGGAGTTTCGGGGCCTGACACGGTCTGGACACGGTCTGGACATGGTCGTGTTCAGACCGTGTACTTTTCTAGGCATTCATTGAGTGAAACTCTTGAGATTTGCAGCAGCATGAGCAAGGGTGTGCGATCCCCGTGTCAACTGTTACATGCCCGTGTAACTATCATTGTGCCCGTGTTATTCCTGAAGAGGATTTTCCTGAGATTCACAGTGTCATGGCTACGGGCGAGTGGTGACCGTATTCTGCCTGGGACACTCCCATGTCAGGATTTTACTGGGTTGCTTTCCAAGATGGGATTTGCAATTGATCGGACACGGCCGTGTCCTACCCGTCTCAGCTAGTTCTTTTCCCTCGGTCGTTGAACACGCATGACACACACACAGTTTCACTCATAAAATGATTCAGGCCAACAATTCCTACACAATGAACATCATACCTTGAATAGCACCAATTATACACAAAATATGCTAAAGGACGATTGAAAGAATAGAGTAAAGGGCATGAAAACATGATATAAAATGCACTCATTTAATGTTTGCTACTTTTGAATCAAAATAATAATCTTATGTTTTCTTTTCATAATGTCTCATATTTTTCAATTAAAATCCTAATCGTATGTTTTCATTTCTGGATAGCTCCTATTTTTGAGTGAAAACTCTAATCCTATCTTTTCTTTTCGGAATGTCTGTTATTTTTTAGTCAAAACTATAATTCTATGTTTTCTTTCGTAAATGTCCCCTATAACCCATAACCTTTGTTTTATTATAGTAATGTATCCTATCTTTTAATCAAAACACTAATACTATGTTTACTTTTAGAAATATCTCATATTTTTCAATCAAACCCTTAATCCAATGTTTTCTTTTTAGAATGTATACAATTTTTTGAATCAAAACCCAAATCATATTTTTTTTCTTATAGTAATGCCTCCTATTTTTCAAATCTAAACCCCAATTTTATGTTTTCTTTTGGAATGCCTATTGTATTTGAATCAAAACCTTAATCATATTATTTTTTTCGCAATGCCTCCTATCTTTTAATCAAAATCCAAATCCTATGTTTTTTTTTCTTAATGTCTCCTATTTATCAATTTTGAATCAAAACCCTAACCTATGTTTTCTTTTCTTAACGTGTCCTATTTATCAATTTTGAATCAAAACCCTGACATGTTTTTTCATTTCAGAATGTCTCGTATTTTTCAATAAAAAATCCTTTCTTTTCTTTTCGGAATATCTGCTCTTTTTGAATCAAAACCTTAGTCCTTAGTTTTATTTTCAGAATGTATCCTATTTTTCAGTTTTAAATCAAAACCATAATCCTTTATTTTCTTTTATGAATGTCTTATTTTTATTTAATCAAAACCCTAATCATATCTTTCATTTTTGAAATCTCTGATAATTATTAATCAAAAACCTAATCCTATATTTTCTTTTCGTCATGCCTCCTATTTTTGATAAAAACCCTAATCCTATCTTTTATTTTCTAAATGCCTCCCAATTTTGAAGCATAATTTCTAATCTTATGTTTTTTTTTTTTGGAATGTCTTATATTTTTGAACTAAAACAATAATTTCATGTTTTCCTTTTGTAATGTCTCATATTTTTTCAACAAAACACTAGTCCTAAGTTTTTTTTTTTCGTAATGCCTCCTATTTTTTAATAAAAAACCTAATCTAATATTTTCTTTTGCTAATGTTTGCTATTTTTGAACCAAAACAATAATCCTATGTTTTCTTTTCGTAATGTTACATATATTCCAATCAAAACTCTAATTTTATGTTTTCTTTTCGGAGTGACTCTTATTTTTGAATAAAAACCTTTATTGTAGATTTTCTTTTGGGAATATCTACTCTTTTTGAATCAAAACCCTAATCATATGTTATCTTTTGGTAATAACACTTATATTTCTATTTTTCATCAAAACCCTAATTCTATTTTTTTCGAAATGCCTGCTATGTTTCCTTTAGGGTTTTGAATAAAAAATATTAGATATTTTGAAAAGAATGCATAGGATTAGGATTTTTATAAAAAAAATATAGCCAAAATTCCCAAAACAAAAGATAGAATTATATTTTTATTATAAAAAATGAGACATTATAAAAAAAAAAAACAAAGGATCAGGGTTGATTCAAAACTGAAAAATAAGGCACATTCTGAAAAAAATACATAGGATTCTGGTTTCGATTAAAAAATAGGAGCCATTTCCAAAAGTGAACATAGGATTATGTTTTAGACCACAAAATGAGACATTCTGAAAAGAATACATACAATTAGGGTTTTGATTAAAAAATAGCACATGTTCCCAATAGAAAATATAGGATTAGGGTTTTGATTGAAAAATATGAGACATTCTGAAAAGAAAACTAAGGGTTAGTGTTTTTATTAAAAAATAGGAAACATTATGAAAAGAAATCATAGAATAAGGATTAGGGTTTCTATTCATAATAAGAGGCATTAAAAAAAATATATATAGGATTAGAGTTTTGATTAAAAACCAAAAAGTAGGAGATATTTCGAAAATAAAGCATATTATCAAAGTTTTGATTGAAAAATATGAGACATTCTGAAAAAAAAAAACCATACGATACGGGTTTTCATTCAAATTTGTAAAATCGGAGACAATTAGAAAAGAAACCATAGCATTAGAGCTTTCATTCAAAATTAGGAATTAAGGTTTTAATTGAAAAATAGGAGACATTTTGAAAAAAAAAATCATACAAATAGGGTTTTGGTTCAAATATATTATGCATTCCGAAATGAAAACATATGTTTAGGGTTTTTAATAAAAGAAATAGGACACATTGCTAGAAGAAAACATAGAATTAGTGTTTGATTGGAAATAGGATACATTTTTATAAGAAAAAATTGGATTTCGGTGTTGATTAAAAACCAGTACACATTCCGAAAAGAAAACATAGGATTAATGGTTTGAAAGAAAAATATGAGACATTTCGAAAAGAAAACATATGATTAGGCTTTTGATTGAAACATAGGAGATATTACAATAATCAAACATGGGATTAGGGTTTTGATTAAAAACTGAAAAATAATTGTCATTTCCATAAGAAAACTTAAGATCAAGGTTTTTATTCAAAAATTGGAGGTATAAAAAAAACATAGAATTAGTGTTTTGATTGAAAAATATGAGGCATTCTGAAAAGAAAACATTGGATTAGGGTTTTGATTGAAAAATAGGAGACATTTCTATAAGAATAAATAGGTTTAGGGTTGAAAATGAAAAATAGAAGACATTACTATAAGAAATATAGAATTAGGGTGTTGATTCAAAAATAGTAGACATTCCGAGAAGAAAATATAGAATTACGGTTTTGATTCAGATATAGTAGGCATTCCAAAAAGAAAATATAAGGTTAGAGTTTTGATTGACTAATATGAAACATTAATATAAGAAACATAGGATTAGGGATTTTATTAAGAAATTGTAGACATTCCAAAAAGAACACTCAGAATAAGGGTTTTGATTGAAAATAGGAGGCATTCCAAAAATAAAAATAGAGGATTAGTGTATTGATTGAAAAATATGAGACATTCCGGAAAGAAAATATCAGATTATGGTTTTGATTCAAATATAGTAGGTATTGAGAAAAGAAAACATATGATTAGTCTTTTGATTGAAAAATAGGCGACATTTAGAAAAGGAAACATAGGATTAGGGTTTTAATTCAAATAAAGTAGCCATTCCGAAAAAAAAGCATAGGATTAGGGTTTTGATTGAATACTACAAAATTAGAGACATTAAGAAAAGAAAACATAGGATTAGCGTTTTGATTTAAAATAGGAGACATTTCTATAAGAAAACATAGGATTAGCGTTTTGATTATAAAATAACAGCCACTCCGAAAGGTAAACATATTATTAAGGTTTTGATTGAAAAGTATGAGACATTATGAAAAGAAAAAACATAAGATTATTGTTTTGATTAAAGCATACAGACATTGTCAAAAGAAAACACAAGATTAATGTATTTTTAAAAAATAGAAGGCATTACAAAAAAAAAAAGCTTAGGATTAAAATATGAGAAATTACAACAAGAAGACATATGATTAGGGTTTTGATTGAAAAATATGAGACATTTCGATAAAAACACATATGATTAAAATTTTGATTAAAAACGAAAAAATAGTAGACAAAGGGTTAGGGTTTTCATTAAAAAATCGGAGCCACTACAAAAGGAAAGCAAAGGATTATGGTTTTGATTGAAAAATTAGAGACATTACGAAATGAAAATGTAGGATTATTGTTTTATTCAAAAATAGCAGAAAGTCCCAAAAATAACATAAGAATAGTGTTTTGATTAAAAACTAGGAGGCATTCCAAAAAAATACTTAGGATTAATGTTATAATTAAAAATATGAGACGTTACAAAATGGAAACATATGATTGTTATTTTGATTAAAAAATAGTAGACATTTCCAAAATAAAACACAAGGTTAGGATTTTCATTCAAAAATAGAAGCTATTCCTTGAAGAAAACATAGGATTATGACTTTTATTCAAACATAGGAGGCATTATGAAAAGAAAACATCAGATTAGGGTTTTGATTAAAAATTAGCATAGATTTCCAAAACTAAAGATAATATTATGGTTTTGATTTAAACGAATGAGACATTCCGAAAAGAAAAGAAAGGATTTGTGTTTTAATTCAAAACTGAAAAATAGGACACATTCTGATAAGAAAAAAATTAAGGTTAGGGTTTTCATTTAAAAATAGTAGGCATTCCAAAATGAAAAGAAAGGATTAGGTTTTTGGTTGAAAAATAGCAGACATTCCGAAAAGAAACCATAGGTTCGGGTTTTTATTCGAAAATAATAAATAGGAGACACTAAGAAAAGAAAACATATAATTCTGGTTTTGATTGAAAAATTGGAGATATTCTGAAAAGAAAGCATAGGATTGGTGTTTTCCTTCAAATATAATAGGCATTATAAAAAGAAAACATAGGGTTATTGTTTTGTTACAAATATAGTATGCATTACGAAAAGAAAACACAAGATTAGGATTTTGATTCAAAAATAAAAATGGGACACATTATTATAAGAAAAACAAATGATTAGGATTTTGATTCCAAAGTTGTAGATATTCTGAAAAGAAAACATGGGACGAGGGTTTTGATTTATAAATTACAAACATTAACAAGAAAAAAACATAGGATTAAGGTTTTGATTCAAAATTAAGAGTCATTCAAAAAAAAAATATAGGATTACTGTTTTGATTAAAAAATATGAGACATTATGAAAAGAAAACATAGGATTATTGTTTTGATTAAAAAATAGTAGACATTCCGAAATGAAACAAAGGATTAGTTTTTGAATCAAAGTTGATAAATATAAGACATTATGAAAAAAGAAAACAAAGGATTCAGGTTTTGATTGGATGATAGTAAACATTCTGAAAAAAAAAAAAGATAGGATTAGAATTTTTATTCAAAAATAGGAGGTATTCCGAAAAAAAACATATAATTAGGGTTTTGATAAAAAATTTGCAGAGATTCTCAAAGCAAAAGATAGATTAGTGTTTTGATTCAAAAAATGAGATGTTCCGAAAAGAAAACAAAGGATTAAGGTTTTGATAGAAAACTCTAAATTAGGACACATTATGAAAAAAAACATAGGATTATTTTTTTGATTTAAAAGTTGCAAACATTCCAAAAAGGAAAAAGAAAAGATTAGGTTTTTGACTGAAAAATAGGAGACTAGGAGACATTCTGAAAATAAAACATAGGTTAGGTTTTTCATTCAAAACTGATAAATAGGAGACATTAAAAAAAAATATTTCAGGTTTTGATTGAAAGATAGGAGACATTCTAAAAATAAAACAAAGGATCAGGGTTTTGTTGAAAAATAGGACATTACTATAATAAAACATAGGATTAGGTTTTTGATTAAAGAATAGTAGACATTCCTTAAAAAAAACATAGTATTTTGGGTTTCATTGAAAAATATGAGACATTCTGAAAATAAAAATAGGGGACATTTCTGAAAGAAAACATAGAGTTCAGGTTTTGATTCAAAGATAGGATTAGTGATGTTTTCTTTTGGAAATGTCTTTTTTTTTTTTAATATGAGACATTTCAAAAAGAAAATATTGGATTAGGGTTTGATTAAAAATCCAAAAATAGGTGATATTTCCCAAAAAAAAAAACATAGTATTATTGCTTTGATTTAAAAAAAAAATGAGGCATTCCAAAAAGAAAACAAAGGATTTGGGGTTTGACTCAAAAATGAAAAATAAGACACATTGTGAAAAGAAAATATAGGATTATGGATTTGAATAAAAAACAGTAGGAATTTCAAAAATAAAACATAGAATTAGGGTTTTTATTGAAAAAATGAGATATTCTGAAAATAAAACATAGGAGCAGTGCTTTGAATAAAGAAATAGTCGACATTTTGAAAATAAAATATACTATTAGTGTTTTGATTTAAAAATAGGAGATATTAATATAAGAAAACATAGGATTGTGGTTTTGATTAAAAAATAGTAGGCATTCAAAAAAAAAAAAACATTGGATTAAGGTTATGATTGAAAAATATGAGGCATTTCAGAAAGAAAAATAGAACTAGGATTTTGATAGAAAAATAGGAGACATTATTATACGAAAACATATTATTCGGGTTTTGATTAAAAAAATAGTAGACATTTTGAAAAGAAAACATAGGATTAAGGTTTTAATTGAAAAATATGAGACATTCCAAAAAGGAAACATAGGATTTGTGTTTTGAATAAAAATAAAAAAATAGTGGACATTTCGAAAACAAAACATGGGATTCGGGTTTTGATTGAAATATTGGATTAGAAATGTTTTCTTTCGCGAATGTCTCTCTTTTTCAAAAATATGAGACATTTCAAAAAGAAAACACAGGATTAGGGTTTTGATTAAAAAATAACAGACATTTCGAAAAGAAAACATAGGATTTGGGTTTTGATTGAAATATAGTAGGTGTTTGAAAATGAAACAATAAGATTAGGGTTTTGATTAAAAAATAGTGGACATTCTGAAAAGAAAAGAAAGGATTATTGTTTTGATTAAAATGTATTAGACATTCTGAAAAGAAAACAATGGATTAGGGTTTTGATTCAAAACTGCAAAATAGGTCACTCTTCGAAAAGAAAACAAAGGATTAGTGCTTTGATTGAAAGACAGTAGACATTGCTAAAAGAAAACATCGGATTATTGTTTTGATTCAAATATAGTTGGCATTTAGAAAAAAAAACATAGGAATAGGATTTTGATTGAAAAATAGGAGACATTACCATAAGAAAACATCGGATTAGTGTTTTGATTGAAAGATAGTAGACATTCCGAAAAGAAAACATATGATTAGGGTTTTGATTGAAAAATATGAGACATTTCAAAAAGAAAACATAGGATTACGGTTTTGATTGAAAAATAGGAGACATTACTATAATCCAATGTTTACTTATAGTAATGTTTTGATTGAAAACCCCTAATCTTATGTGTTATTTTCGTAGTGCCTGCTATTTTTGAATAAAATCCTGATCCTATTTTTTCTTTTTTGTAATGTCTACTATCTTCAATCAAAACTCAAATCTTATGTTTTTTTTTCTAAATGTCTACTTTTTTTTAATCAAAAACATTCATCCTATGTTTTCATATAGTAATGTTTCCTATTTTTCAATCAAACCCTAACCCTATGTTTTATTTTCAGAATGTCTACAATTTTTCAATCAAACTGCTAATCTTATGTTATATTTTGGGTCTGTTTGCCTTTTCTGAATCAAAACCCTAGTCCTACATTTTCTTTTGGGGATGCCATTTATTTTGAATCAAAACCCTAATCCTGTGTTTTTTTTTCGTAATGACTACTATATTTAAATCAAAACAATAATCGTATATTTTCTTTTCCTAATGTCTCATACTTTATAATTAAAATCCTAATCCTAATTTTTTTTTGGTAATGGCTCCTAATTTTTAACAAAAACCCTAATCTTATGTTTTTTATTTAGGACTGTCTAATATTTTTGAATCAAAAGTCTTATCCTATGTTTTCTTCTATAAAAGTACCTCGGTTTTTAATCAAAACCATAATCCTATGATTTCTTATAGTAATGTCTCATTTTTTTTTATCAAAACCTAATCCTATGTTTTCCTTTCTGAATGTCTACTATTTTTTAAAATCAGAATTTTAATCCTATGTTTTGTTATAGTTATGTCTCCTAATTTTTATTGTAAAAACTAATCCCTTGTTTTCTTATAATAATGTCACCTATTTTTTAATCAAAACCCTAATCCTATGTTTTTTTTGGAATGCCTACTATTTTTCAATCAAATCCCTAATCCGACGTTTTTTTTTAATGTGTCATATCTTTCAATCAAAACCTAAATCCTATGTTTTATTTTTTGAATGTCTCTTATTTCTTAGTTCTGAATCAAAACACTAACCTATCTTTTTGTTACACAATGTCTCTTATTTTTTAATCAAAAACCTAATCTTATCTTTTCTTTTTGGAATGCTTCCATTCTTGAATCAAACCCCTAATTCTATATTTTTTCTTTTCAGAATGTGTCCTATTTTTCAGTTTTGCATCAAAATCCTAATACTTTTTTTTTTCGGAATGTCTTATATTTTTTAAGCAAAACCCAAATTCTATCTTTGGTTTTGAGAATGTCTACTAATTTTTAATCAATACACTAATCTTATGTTTCCTTTTCGGAATGTCTCATATTTTTTAATCAAAACCCTAATCCTATGTTTTAATTTTAGAATGTCTCCTTTTTTTCAATCAAAAACCTAATCCTACGAATTTTTTTTCTAATAATGTCTCATATTTTTCAATTAAACACCTAATCCTATGTTTTCCTTTCGGAATGCTTAATATATTTGAATCAAAACCCTAATCCTATGTTTGGTAATGTCTACTATTTGTGAATCAAAACCCTAATCCTATATTTTCTTATAGTAATGTCTCCAATTTTCATGCAAAAACTTAATGGTATGTTTTCTGATATTATTGTCTCCTACTTTTCATTCAAAACCCTAACCCTATGTTTTCTTTTCATAATGGCTACTATATTTGAATCAAAACCTAATCCTATGTTTTCTTCTACTACTACCTCTTAATTTTCAATCAACACACAAATTCTATGTTTTCTTTTGGAATATCTCCTATTATTTAATAAAATCCCTAATCCTATGTTTTCTTTTCAAAATATCCCTTATTTTTTTTTGTTTTTAATCAAAACCCTAATCCAATGTTTAATTATAGAAATGTTTGTTTATTTTGAATCAAAACACTAATCCTCTGCTTTCTTTTCAAAATGTCTCATAGTTTTCAATCAAACCCTAATCTTATCTTTTCTCATTATAATGTCTCATATTTTTCAATCAAAGCATTAATCCTATGTGTTCTTATAATAATGTCTCCTAATTTTTCAATGAAAACCCTAATCCTTTGTTTTCTTTTTAGAATGCATACTATATTTGAATCAAAACCCTAATCCTATGTTTTCTTTTCGGAATGTCTCCTATCTTTCAATCAAAACTTGAATCCTAGGTTTTCTTTTCTTAATGCCCCTTATTTATTAGTTTTGAATCGAAAGCCAAACCTATGTTTTCTTCAAGTAATGTCTCCTATTTTTCTTTCGAAATCCTAATCCTATGCCTTCCTAGAGTAATGTTTCCTATTTTTCAAAAAAAATCCCTAATCGTATATTTTCTCTTCGAAATGTCTCATATTTTTTAATCAAAACACTAATCCTATATTTTCTTTTTGAATTGTCTACTATTTTTAAATTTAACATTAACCTTATGTTTTCTTTTAGGGTTGTAAGCTATTTTTGAAACAAAACCTTAATCTAATGTTTTCTTCTTGTAATGTCTCATATTTTTTTCAATTAAAACCCTAATGTTATGCATTTTTCGAAATAACTCCTATTTTTTTAATGATAACTCTAATATTATTTTTTCTTTAAAGAATGTTTACTATTTTTGAATCAAAACCCTGATCATGTGCTATATTTTCCGAATGTCTCTTATTTTTTAATCAAAACAATAAAAATTTAGGATTAGAAATTTGATTAAAAAATATGAGACATTAAAATAAGAAAACATTACAAAATAGGAGACATTCCAAAAAGAAAACATAGGATTAGGTTTTGATTCAAATATAGTAAGCATTACGAAAAGAAAAAACATAGGATTAGTTTTTTTATTAAAAAATAGAAGACATTACAATAAGAAAACATAGAATTGGGGTTTTCAATAAAAATAGAAAAATAGGTGACATTTCCAAAAAAAAACATAGGATTAGGGCTTGATTCAAGAGTAGGAGCCATTAAAAAAAAAAACATTGGATTATAGTTTTGATTAATAAATATCAGACATTCCAAAAAGAAAACGTTAGATTAGGGTTATAGATTAAAATCTGAAAAATAGGAGACATTATGAAAGGAAAAGATAGGATTAGGGTTTTGATTAAAAAATAGAAGATATTTGGAAAAGAAAATATAGATAAGGTTTTGATTGAAAAATTATTAGACATTTCTAAAAAAAAAACATAGGATTAAGGTTTTGAATAAAAGATTGGACACATTTCGATTAGGGTTCTGATTCAAAAATAACATACATTCCAAAACAAAAGATAGTAGACATAGGAAAACAAAAGGAAACAAATTAATTTTAGGAAAAGATATCAAACTACACCTTCAAGTGATATCATTTGATTGCTCTTATGGAAAAGATGCTTCAAAACATAATCCAAGACCAGAAATTCTAGTTTGATTAATCTAATAATCAATGTGATATCAATTAACAAACTGTCCAAACTCACACCATATCGATCAATATGTTGTTTAGAATAATCATAATAACAGGACATGTATACAAGCCCATTGGATCGATTTTACGCATGTGAACTTACTTCCTTGATGATGATCCATGTATGCTCTTTGATCTGTGCTTGTTGCTCTTCTGGCCCTCAACCTGCTTGGCAATCCAATTCAAAGCAACATAGGGGATGACCAGCTTCGGAAAGCTGTCACCGGCCTCCTCCCAAACCTTACTTACCTAAACAAGCAACCCATAAAACCTCAGAGAGTAAGAGAGGTAGCTACTGACAGCGTCGCAAGGGCAGCCCTTGGCAATAGCGGCTGGAACTCTTGTCGGAGGTCTGCCAGGCAGGCAAGCCAAGGCTCAACATCTTTGATCAAAGGTGCAAGCAGCAGCATTAGTGGGCAGAAGAGCAACAAGCACAGATCAAAGAGCAAACATGGATCATCATCAAGGAAGTAAGTTCACATGCGTAAAATCGATCCAATGGGCTTGTATACATGTCCTGTTATTATGATTATTCTAAACAACATATTGATCGATATGGTGTGAGTTTGGATGGTTTGTTAATTGATATCATATTGATTATTAGATGAATCAAAATAGAATTTCATAGCAGTGGAAATGGAAGAGGTTTCAATGCAGGTAATTAATAATTTGTGTAACATTTGATTTTATATTTATGAAATTTGTCCAACAATTCATGTGCTAAAAAATTAGTTATGAGTGAATGCAACTTTTGGGATGATATTCATGTGCCAATGATGGAATAAAGAGTAGGATAGAAAGGATTTCATTTCAAGAAATTCATACCAGGTTGCAGCAAAAGGGAAAATGATGGAATCAAGATTACAATTTCTTCGAAATCGATAAGTATCAGAGTTGGACAGAGTTTCATTTGAATTTTTAGTTGTTCATTTGCTGTAGGATTTTCAAGGTGAGTTTAACATAGCATTTTTGTTTGTAGAAATTCAAAGTTTCTATGGTTCTCTGATGTTATTTTATCTCCGGCATCGTTAGTTAGAGCTTGTTGTAAATGATGGAATCCTGATTACAATTCTTCAGAAAATCAATAGTTACTTTAATTAGGCAGAATTTATCATAGCAATGTTCATTGTAATTCCAGATTACTATGCTTTTCCGAAGAAAATCAAGATACCATTGTTCATTAAATTCTTTCTTATTACCTTGTTATTCATAAATTCAGGATTTCTTTTTGTTATTTAGAGCTTGTTGGAAAGCAGCTTTCATCGAATTCTTTTCGATACATTGTCACAGGGGGGTGAAGTTACAGCCATGGATAGACCAAACAATGTGGTTTTAGATATTGAAAGCCGCACACAACCGCTTGAAAAATGCTCTGGAAGTCCGAAAATGACTGTTAGTGGTGAAATTGTCTCCATCATCATTCAACAACTTCATATTTTTTCTTAAAAAACTTTTAATGTTCCTGAATTCTTTTTTATGAAGAAGGCTTTGTCACGGAAGGGTTCAAACCGAATGGAGAGGCGAAACGAGGAGCAAGAAAATGATGAAGCATCTAAAAAACTTATTTTTAAAGGTATGGAATGTTTGATTTCCTTCTTAACAAATTCTGAAGTTGTTGCAATGCACATGTATCTGCACATTTAAAAATCATGTACTTTTGTTAGTTCACAAACAAAGCTTGTTACCTTTCCACATCCAAAAGATGCAACCATGTGATTTTTGTACCCATGGTATGGTCTATAAACTATTCCAATGCCAATATTAATTAGGGGTTTGATTTAAAATAAAGCATTAGGAAAAGAAAATATAAGATTTGGGTTTTGATTGAAAAACTATGAGACATCACGAAAAGGTAACATGGGATTATTGTTTTGATTGAAAAATAGGAGACATTACCAAAAGAAAACATCAGCATAGGGTTTCGATTAAAAAATAGGAGGCACTCCAAAAAAACTTAAGGTTAAGGTTTTGATTAAAAAATATGGGATATTGAAAAAAAAATATTATAGGATTAGGGTTTTGATTCAAAAATAGCATGCATTCTAAAAAGAAAATATAAGATTATGGTTTTGATTGAAAAAGGAAGCCATTAGTATAGGAAACCATTATATTTGGGTTTTGAATAAAAACAAAAAAATAGGGGATATTTCCAAAGGAAACATAGGGTTAGGGTTTTGATTCAAAAATAATATACATTCCCAAAATATAACATAGGATTAGGGTTATGATTAAAACATAGGAGCCATTATGAAAAAAAAAATATAGGATTATGGTTTTGATTAAAAAATATGAGACATTACGAAAAGAAAACATCGGATTATTGTTTTGATTGAAAAATATGAGATATTCGCAAAAGAAAAAATAAGATTAGATTTTGATTGAAAAAAGGAGACATTACTTAAAAAAAAACTTAGGATTAGGCTTTTGAATGAAAATAGGAGACATTACTTTAAGAAAATATAGGATTAGAGCTTTGATTTATAAATTGTAGACATTCCGAAAAGAAAACATAGAATTTGGGTTTTGATTGGAAAATAGGAGACATCACTATAAGAAACTATAAGATTATGATTTTCATTCAAAAATAGAAGAACTTCCATAAAAAAAAAAAATATAGGATTAGTGTTTTCATTGAAATATTGTAGGCACTCCGAATAAAAAAACATATGATTAGGGTTTTGATTGAAAAGTAGAAGACATTACTATAAGAAAACATAAGATTATGGTTTTGAATGAAAAATAGGAGACATTATCATAAGAAAATATTAGATTAGGGTTTTGACTTAAAAGAAAAATAGGATTTGTCTTATAATTGAAGAATAGGAGACATTCCAAAAAGAAAACAAAAAATTGGGGTTTTGATTAGAAAAAAACCGACATTCCAAAAGGAAGAAAAAGGATTAGGTTTTTTATTATAAACTAGAAAATAGTATAAATTTTGACAAAAAAAATATAATTAGGATTTTGATTGAAAAATATAAGACATTTAAAAAAGAAAACATAAGACTTGAGTTTTGATTGAAAAATAGGAGACATTACTATATGGAAACATAGGATTAGGGTTTGATTAAAAATAAAAAAGTAGGGACATTTCGAAAGAAAACATAGGATTAGTGTTTTAATTAAAAAATAGCATACATTTCAAAAATAAACCATAGAATTAGGGTTTTGATTCGAAGCTGATAAATGGGAGAAATTATGAAAAGAATACATGGAATTCGGGCTTTGTTTGAAAGATAAGAGACATTCCCAAATGAAAATAAATGATTAGTATTTTGATTAAAAAACATGAGACATTAAGAAAAGAAAACATAAGATAAGGATTAGGGTTTTTATTCAAAATTAGGAGACATTACGAAAAAAACATATGATTGTGGTTTTGACTGAAAGATAGGAGACATTACAAAAAAATAACATAAGAATAATGTTTTGATTCAAAAAATAGGAGGAATTCCAAAAAGAAAAGATAGGATTAGGATTTTTGTTGAAAGATAAGACTCATTATGAAAAGAAAACATAGGATTAGGGTTTTTATTCAAAACTAGGAAACATCCCCAAAAGAAAACATAGTATTAATATGTTGATTTAAAAAAGGGAGCCACTCCGAAAAGAAAACAAAGGATTATGGTTAAGATAGAAAAATATGAGATATTACAAAAAGAAAAAGATATGATTATTGTTTTGATTAAAAAAAATAACAGACATTAAAATAACATAACATTAGGGGTTTGATTATTGTTTTGATTCAAAAGTAGCAGACATTTGAAAAAAAAAAACATAAGGTTAGGGTTTAGATACAAAAATAGAAGGTATTCTAAAAGGAAATACATAAGATTAGGAACTTTATCGAAAAATAGGAGGCATTATGAAAAGAAAAAAATTGGATTAGTGCTTTGATTAAAAATTGGCTGAGATTCCATAGAAAAAAAAGGATTAGTGTTTTGATTCTAACAAATGAGACATTCCAAAAAGAAAACAAAGTATTAAGATTTTGATTCAAAACTGAAAAATAGGACACATTACAAAAATAAAACATTGGATTAGGTTTTTGATTAAAAATGGAATGCATTCTGAAAAGAAAATAAATGATTAGTTTTTTTAATGAAAGATAGGACACATTACGAAAAGAAAATATAGGTTAGCGCTTTGATTCAAAACTTATATATAGGAGATATTAAAAAAATAAAACATATGATTCGGGTTTGGATTGAAAGATTGCTGACATACCAAAAAGAAAGACATAAGATTATTGTTTTGATTCAAATATAATTAGCATTCTGAAAAGAAAAGATACGATTAGGGCTTTTATTGAAAACTAAAAAATCGGACATATTACTATAAGAAAAAATCGGATTAGGTTTTGATTAAAAAATAGTAGACATTCCGAAAGAAAAATAAAGGATTAGGGTTTTGATTGAAAAATAGAAGACATTCCCAAAAGAAAATTTAGGATTATTGTTTAATTGAATAATATGCAACATGAAAGGAAAACAAAGGATTATTGTTTTGACTCAAAAATAGTAGACATTATGAAAACAAAAGAAAGGATTTGGTTTTTTTTTTTAAAATGATAAATAGGAGATGTTATGAAAAGAAAATATAGGATTTTGTATTTGATTGAAAAATAGAAGACATTCCAAAAAAAAAAAACACATAAGATTAGTATTTTTATCCAAATATACAAGGCATTCCGAAAAGAACAAATATCAAATTAGGGTTTTGGTAAAAAAAAATTAGCAGATATTAAGAAAGCTAAAGATATGATTATGGTTTTCATTAAAAAAAAATGAGACACTCAGAAAACAAAAAAAAACTATTAGGATATTCATTAAAAAAACGGAACATTCAAAAACGAAAGCAAATGATTAGAGTTTTGATTCAAAACTAAAAAATATGACACATTCTGAAAAAAAAAACACAGGATAAGGGTTTTGATTAAAAACTAGCAAACTTTGCTAAAAGAAAGGAAAGGATAAGGTTTTTGATTGACAAATAGAAGACATTCCAAATAGAAAACATAGATTAGTGTTTTGTTTTAAAACAGATAAATAGGAGACTTTAAGAAAAGAAACATAGGATTTGAGTTTTGATTAAAAATAGTAGAAATTCCCAAAAGAAAATAAAGGATTAGGGTTTGATTAAAAAATAGTAGTCATTTTTAAAATAAAACATAGGAACAGGGTTTTGATTGAAAAATATGAGACAATATGAAAAGAAAACTTAGAATTATTGTTTTGATTAAAAAATAATGGGCATTGAGAAAAAAAAAATAAAGGTTTAGGATTTTGAATCAAAACTGATAAATACGAAACATTAAGAAAACAAAACATGGGCTACGGGTTTTGATTGAATGATAGGAGACATTCCGAAAATAAAACATAGGATCAAGGTTTTGATTCTAATATAGTTGGCATCCCAAAAATAAATCATAGGATTAGGGTTTTGATTAAAAAATAGTAGACATTCCGAAAAGAAAACATAGACATTCCCAGAAGAAAACATAAGATTAGGGTTTACATTCAATAATAGAAGCCATTGTGAATTGAAAAACATACAATTAGGTATTGATTGAAAAACTAAGAGATATTATGAAAAGAAATCATTGTATTATTGTTTTGATTAAACAATAGCAGACATTACAAAATGAAAAGAAAATATTATATTTTTGAATCAAAACTAATAAATACGAGACATTAAGAAAAGAAAACATGGGATTCGGGTTTGATTGAAACATAGGAGACATTCGGAAAACAAAACATAGGACGAGGATTTTTATTTAAAAATAGGAGGCATTATGAAAAGTAAACATAAGATGGACTTTTTTATTAAAAAATGATATATTAAAAAAATATAAGATAGGGTTTTAATTGAAAAATAGGAGATATTGCTATAACAAAACATAGAATTCATGTTTTCATTAAAAACTGAAAAATAGGGGAGATTTCGAAAAGAAACCATAAAATTTGGGTTTTTATTCAAAAATAGTAGACATTCCATAAAGAAAACATAGAATTAGTGCTTTAATCGAAAATTTTGAGGCATTATGTAATGAAACAACTGATTAGTGTTTTGATTCAAGTATAGTAGGTCTTCCAAAAAGAAAACGTAGGATTAGAGTTTTGATTGAATAATAGGAGACATTACTGTAGGAAAAAATAGGATTAGGTTTTTGAATGAAAAATTGGAGAGATTACTATAAGAAAACATATTATTAATATTTTGATTAAAAAATAGAAGACATTCTAAAAAGAAATCATAGTATTAGGGTTTTGATTGAAAAATAGGAGACATTACTAAAAGAAAACATAGAATTTGGGTTTTGATTCTAAAATATTAGACATTCAAAAAAGAACATATAGGATTATGGTTTTGATTGAAAAATAGTAGGCAATCCGAAAAAAAAAAAACATAACATTAGGTTTTTGATTTAAAAAAATTAAGACATTCCACAATGAAAACATCGGATTACGGTTTTGATTAAAAATTAGCAGACATTCCCAAGCGAAAGATAGGATTAGGGTTTTGATTAAAAAACATTAAGATATTCCTAAAAGAAAACATTCGATTAATGTTTTCATTCAAACCTAAAAAAAAGACGTATTCCGTAAGGAAAACACAGAATTATGGTTTTGATCTAAAAATAGCATACATTCCATAAAAAAAAAAGAAACGATTAGTTTTTTGGTTTGAAAATAGGAGACATTGTCCAAAGAAAACATAGGTTAAGATTTTGATTCAAAACTGATAAATATGATGATGAATGCATTTATATCATGTTTTCATGGCCTTTACTGTATTCTTTTGTTGTCATTTCGCATATTTTGTGTATAATTGGTGCTATTCAAGGTATAATGTTCATTGTGCAGGAATCGTGGGCTTGAATCATTTTGGAGTGAAACTGAGTGCGTTTCATGCATGTTCAACGACCGAGGGAAAAGTTAACACGGCAGAACATGGCCGTGTCCGATCCGCTGCAAATCCCAGCTTGGAGAGAAAGCCAGCAAAATCCTGACATGGGAGTATCCCAGACAGAACACGGTTACCACACGCCCGTGCCCATGCCACAATAAATTTCAGGAAAATCCCCTTCAGGATTGGGAGAGTTGACACGGGGGTCACACGCCCATGCCCATGCTGCTGCAAATCTCTAGAGTTTCACTCTAAGAATCCTCAGAAAAGTACACGGTCTGAACATGACCGTGTCAGGCCCCGAAACTACCTTCTTAACTCCAGATTTTAGGGTTTCTTTCTCATCTTTATTCGGGGACTCTCCTCTCCACCGGGAGAATGTTGATGATATCGAATATCAAGCTTTACCACACCACCTAAGAAGATCAAGAATGAGTCAGAGGCGCTACGAGAGGTGTGGTTAGCACAAGGTCTCGCCAAGGAAGGTGTCTAGCCTATAGAAGGGAGTCAGGTCTTCCTCTTGTTGTTCTTTCATTATTCTTTCCTTGTTGTATCTACTCATGAGGGGCTAACTGGCCATAGTGCCCTGGGGTTTTAGAACTTAGATGAATTGCAACAATTATACACTTGTCTTTACAAGTTCTACGGAGTTCTAATTGATGCTTGTGTTTAATCTTGTGTTGCATAACTTGATGCGTTTGATTTACACAGTTGTTAGGGTAAAACTCGGTACGTAGCTTGCTTGCTAGAGTCGCACAGTTATCTTAGCAAAACTAGGGGTACTTGAGAACTTATAGATGCAACATTGCGTGTGAGCACACACTTGTATCTTTGGGATGCACCCGGTAGACATTTAGGGCAACATAGCGTGCACTAGTCTTAGGGATCACCCCATGGCATTACTCCCGTATTGCCGAAACATTTGATTCTAAACTCCTACCTTCTCCACCAATTTATCTTCTCTTAATTGTTTAATAATTCAACTCTTTCTCAATTCGTGTTTACTAGACATCATAAGAGCAATTAGTACTTTGGGTACAGTTCCCTGGGGTTCAACAACCCTATCCCTCACGGGGTACCACTTTATTACTTGCTTGCGACCAGTACACTTGCAGTCAGAGCATCATACGAGACCATAGAAAAAGAAAACGTAGGATTTGTGTTTTGTTTGCAAAATAGGAGATATTGCAAAAAGAAAACATAGGATTAATGTTCTGATTCAAATAAAGTAGATATTCGGAAAAGAAAACATAGTATTTGGGTTCTTTTAAAAAAAATTAGACATTACTAAAAGATAACCTAGGATTAATGTTTTGATTAAAAAATAGTAAACATTCTAAACGAGAAAAAATAAGATTAGGATTTTAATTGAAATACAGAAGGCATTTCGAAATGAAACAATAGGATTAGGGTATATTAGACATTTCGAAAATAAGACATAGGATTAGGGTTTTGAATAAAAATACCAGCCTTTACCAAAGGAAACATACGATTAATGTTTTGATTAAAAAATTAGAGGCACTACAAAAAAAAAAAAAAATCACTCTAGATTAGGTTTTTGATGCAAAATTATGACACATTAAGAAAACAAAGCATGGGATGTGGGGTTTGTTAGCAAAATTAGAGACATTGCGAAAAGAAAACATTGGATTTGGGTTTTATTCCAATATAATAGTCATTCAGAAAGAAAACATAAGATTATGGTTATGATTCAAAAATAGGAGGAATTACACAAAAAAACAAAAAATAGGATAAGGGTTTTGATAGAAAGATAGGAGCCATTCCGAAAAGAAAACATAGGATTAAGGTCTTGATTCAAAGCTGAAATATATGAGACATTAAGAAAAGAAAACATTGGATTAAGGTTTTGATTAAAAAATAGCTGACATTACTCTAAGTAAACATAGGATTAGAATTTTGATTAAAAAGTAATAGCCACTCCGAAAAGAAAACATAGGATTAGGGTTCTGATTGAAAAATATGAGATATTACGAAGAGAAACAATACGATTATTGTTTTGATTAAAAAATAGAAGACATTCCCAAAAGAAATCATAAGATTATTAGCTTTTATTAAAAAATAACCACCATTCAAAAAAATAAAAAATATAATTAGGGTTTGATTAAAAAATTTGAGGCATTACGTAGAGAAAACATATGATTAGTGTTTTGATTGAAAAACATGAGACATTTTAAAAGAAAAACGTAGGATTAAGATTTTGATTAGAAAAAAAGTATATTTTACTATAAGAAAACATAGGATTAAGGTTATGATTAAAAACCAAAAAATTGTAGACATTCTGAAAATAAAATATAGGAATAGTGTTTTGATTAAAAAGGATAGCAGAAATTCACAATGGAAAACATAGGATTAGGGTTTTGATTAAAAAAAAAGAGCCACAACCAAAATGAAAATGGTTTTGATTGAAAAATATGAGACATTACGAAAGGAAAATATAGGATTATTGTTTTGATTCAAAAACTGAAGACATTTCCATAAGAAAACATAAGATTAGAGTTCTGTTTAAAAAATAGGAAGCATTCCAAAAACAAAACTTAAGATTCGCGTTTTGATTAATAAATAATAGACATTGTGAAAAGAAAATATAGGAGTAGGTTTTGATTGAAAAATAGGAGACATTACAAAAACAAAACATAGGATTTGGGTTTTGATTGAAAAATAGTAGACATTTCGAAAAGAAAAGATATGTTTGGGTTTGATTCAAAACTAATAAATAGAGGCACTAAGAAAAGAAAACATTGGATTGATGTTTTTATTCAAATATATTAGGCATTCCAAAAAAGGAAACATAGGATTAGGTTTTTTATTGAAAATAGGAGACATTACTATCAGACATAAATTAGTGTTTTGATTGAAAAATAGGAGACACTACTATAAGGAAACATAAGATTAGCATTTTAATTAAAAAATAGTAGACATTCTAAAATGAAAACATAGGATTAATATATTTATTCAAAAATAGGAGGCATTACGAAAAGAATACTAAGGATCAGGCTTTCGATTAAAAAATGGTAGACATTCCGAAAATAAAACATAAGATTAGTGTTTTGATTGAAAGATAGGTGACATTCTTAAAAGAAACATAAGATTATGATTTTAATTCAAAACGAGGGGACATTCCTAAAAGAAAACATAGGATGAGTTTTGATTGAAAAATATGAGGCATTACAAAAAGAAAACATAGAATTATTGTTTTGATTAAAAAATAGCAAATATTTTCAAAAGAAAACATAAAATTAGTGTTTTGATTAAAAATTAAGAGGCATTCCAGAAAAAACTATTAGGATTATGGCTTTGATTAAAAAATTAGACATTAACAAAAAAGAAGTACGATTATTGTTTTGACTCAAAAATAGCAAACATTCGCAAAAGAAAAGATAAGCTCAAAAATAAAAGGCATTCCATTAAGAAAACATAGGAATAGGATTTTTATTGAACAATAGTAGCCATTACGAAAAGAAAACATGGGATTAGTGGTTTGATTAAAAATTTGCAAAGATTCCTCAAACAAATGACAGGAGATATTAATCTAAGAAAACATAGGATTAGGATTTTCATTAAAAAAATAGTTGGCATTCGGAAAAGAAAACTTAGTGTTTTGATTGAAAAATATGAGATATCACTAAATCAATCTTTTCTTTTGCAAACACAACCTGAATCCTATATTTTCTTCTACTAATGTCTCATATTTTTGAAAAAAACAGACATTACTATAAGAAAACATATGATTAGGGTTTTGTTTCAAAAATAGTAGACATTTAGAAAAGGAAACAAAGGATTAAGCTTTGATTCAAAATTAAAAAATTGGACACATTCTGAAAAGAAAACATAGGATTAGTGTTTTGATTGAAAGATAGGAGATATTCCAAAACGAATTCATAGTATTAGGTTTTGATTTAAATATAGTAGGAATTCTGAAAAGAAAACTTAGGATTAGGGTGTTGATTGAAAGATCGAAGAAATTAATATAAGAAAACTTAGGATTAAGGTTTTGATTAAAACATAGTAGACATTGTGAAAAGAAAACATACTATTAGGGTTTTGATTGAAAAATATGAAACATTAGGAAAAAAAAAACAAACGATTAAGGTTTTGATTAAAAATAGGAGATATTACTATGACAAAATATAAGATTAGGGTTTTGAATAAAAAACCAAAATTGGGGACATTTTTGAAAGAAAACATAGGATTAGGGTTTTGGTTAAAAAATAGCAAGGATTAAGAAAAACAAAAAATAATAGGATTACAGTTTTAATTCAAATATTGTAGGCATTTTGAAAGGAAAACATTGGATTATGGTTTTATTTGAAAAATAAGAGACATTACTATAAAAAAAACATAGGATTAGTGTTTTGTTCCAAAAATAGTAGATATTCCGAAAAGAAAATTAAGATAAGAAAACTTAGAATTAAGGTTTTGATTAAAACATAGTAGACATTGTTAAAAAAACATACTATTAGGATTTTGATTGAAAAATATGAAACATTTAGAAAAAAAAACAAACGATTAAGATTTTGGTTAAAAATAGGAGATATTACTATGACAGAATATAAGATTAGGGTTTTGAATAAAAAACCAAAAATAGGGGACATTTTCAAAAGAAAACATAAGATTAGGGTTTTGGTTAAAAAATAGTAAGGATTAACAAAACAATAATAATAGGATTACTGTTTTGATTCAAATATAGTAGGCATTTCGAAAGAAAAACATTGGATTATGGTTTTGATTGAAAAATAAGAGACATTACTATAAAAAAAACATAGGATTAGTGTTTTGATTCAAAAATAGTAGATATTCCGAAAAGAACAAAAATGGCTAGGTCTTTGATTAAAAAATAAGAGGCATTACAAAAAGAAAACAAAATATTAGCGTTTCGATTCAAAACTGAAAATTAGGAGAGACATTACCATAAGAAAACATAAAATTAGGGTTTTTATTGAAACTAATTAATAGGAGACATTCAGAAAAAAAAAACAAAAGATTAGGGTTTTCAAAGGTACGATTACGGTTTTAATGAAAAAAATATGAGACATTCAGAAAAAAATTAATGGATTAGGGTTTTGATTTTGAAAAACTTCAATGGATTAGGCTTTTGATTGAAAAATATAAGACATTTTAAAACGAAAACGTAGTATTAGGGTTTTGATTGAAAAATAGGAGATATTCCTATAAGAAAACACAGGATTAGGTTTTTGATTAAAAAAATATGACATTCTGAAAGGAAAACAAAGGATTAGTGTTTTGATTCAAAATTGGAAAATAGGAACATTTCATAAAGAAAACATAGGATTAGAATTTTGATTCCAAAATAGGAGACATTCTGAAAAGAAAAGAGAGGATTAGATTTCGTAGAGAAAAATGTTAGACATTCTAAAAAGAAAACATAGATTAGGGTTTTGATTAAAAACTAATAAATAGGAGACATTAAGAAAAGACAACATAATATTCGGGTTTTGTTTGAAAAATATGACATTTCGAAACAAAATATAGGATTAGGGTTTTAATTCAAAAATAGCAGACATTCCAAAAAGAAAAGAACGGATTAGTTTTTTGATTCAAAACTAAAAAATAGAACTCATTCCGAAAAGAAAACGTAGGATTCGTGTTTTGATTCAAAAGTAAGAGACATTACTATAAAAAAACATAGGATTACGGTTTTGATTGAAAAATATGAGACATTACAAAAAGCAAACATAGGATTAGAGTTTTGATTCAAAACTGAAAAATAATGTTTTGATTATAATATAGTATCTATTATGAAAAGAAAACATAAGATTAGGATTTTGATTGAAAAAGCAGGAGACATTCTCAAAAGAAAACATAGGATTAGGGTTTTTTACTCAAATGTAGTAGGCATCCCTAAAAGAAAAAAAATAGGATTAAGGTTTTCATTGAAAAGTAGATGACATTACTATAAGAAACAATAGGATTTGAGTTTTGATTAAAAAGTAGAAGACATTAGTATAAGAAAATATAGGATTTGGGTTTTGATTCAAAACACTAATCATATGTTTTCTTATCGTAATGTCTCCAATAAAAAATAGGGTTTTGAATAAAAACCATAATCTTAACTTTCCAAAAAGAAAACATAGGATTAAGGTTTTTATTAAAAAAAAATGAGAAATTATGAAAAGACAAACAAAAGGTTTAGATTTTGATTCAAAATTGAAAAATAGGACGCATTGCTAAAAGAAAAAATAACATTAGTTTTTTATTCAGATATAATAGAAATTATGAAAAGAAAATAAGGGATTAATATATTCATTGAAAAGCAAGAGACATTTCGAAAAGAAAACATAGGTTAGGGTTTTGATTCAAAACTGATAAATAGAAAATATTAAGGCAAGAAAACATAGGATTCCATTTTTGATTGAAATTTAGCAGACATTCAGAAAAGACACAAAAGATTAGGGTTTTAATTTAAAGATAGGAATCATTCCGGAAACAAAACATAAGGTTAGATTTGGGTTTTGATTAAAAAATAGAAGGCATTCCAAAAAAAAACTTAGGATTACAATTTTGATTAAAAAATATGGGACAATATAGAAGGAAAACATAAGATTAATGTTTTGATTAAAAAATAACATATATTCCCAAAATAAAATTTAAGATTATAGTTTAGAATAAAAAATAAGAGGCATTCATAAACAAAAACATAAGATTGGGGTTTTGATTATAAAATATGAGATATTACGAAAAGAAAACATATGATTATTGTTTTAATTAAAAAATAGTAGGCATTTTCAAAAGTAAATATAAGATTAGGGTTTTGATTGAAAAATATGAGACATTACTATTAGAAAACATAGAATTAGGGTTTTGATTCAAAAGTAGTAGACATTCCGATTAAAAAACATAGGGTTAGGGCTTCAATTAAAAAGTAATAGACATTCCGTAAAGAAAACATAGGATTAGGGTTTTGGTTCAAAAGTAGGAGATATTCAAAAAAATAAAAAAAACAAAGGATTATGGTTTTGATTCAAAACTGAAAAATAGGACACATTCCAAAAAGAAAACTTAGGATTATGGTTTTGATTAAAAGATAGGAAACATTTTGAAAAGAATAAAAGGATTGTGGTTTTGATTTAAAACTGAAAAAATAGTACACATCCGGTAAAAAAATAGGATTATAGTTTTGATTCAAAAATAGGAGACATTTCCAAAAGAGAACATATGATTATTTTTTTACTAAAAAATATGAGTCATTCCGAAAAGAAAACATATGATTAGATTTTTTTATTAAAACATAGGTGACATTTCCAATAGAAAACATAGGATTAGAGTTTTAATTGAAAAAGATGAGGCATTCCAAAAAATAAAGAATTAGTGTTTTGATTAAAAAATCGGAGACATTACAAAAAGAAAGTATAGGATAAAGATTAGGTTTTTTATTAAAAAATATGAGGCATTATGAAAACAAAATATTGGATTAGGGTTTTGATTCAAAACCAAAAAATAGGAGACATTCCGAAAAGAAAACGTATGATTAGAATTTTGATTAAAAATTATAAGACATTCTAAAAACAAAACATAGAATAGGTGTATTGATTCAAATATGAAAAATAGGAAACATTCAGAAAAGAAAAGATAGGATTAGAGCTTTGATTAAAAAATGGGAGATATTCCAAAAGGATAGCAAGCTATTTGGGTTTTCGTATAAAACTAAAACAAATGAGATATTCCCAAAAAAAAAAACATCGTATTAGTGTTCAAATAAAAAATAGGAGGCACTCTGAAAAGAAAACATATGATTAGGGTTTTGACCGAAAAATAGTAGACATTACGAAAACAAAATATAGGATTAGGATTTTGATTGAAAAATGATAAATAGGAGACATTCCGAAAAGAAAACATAGAATTTGTTTTTGAAATTAAAAATAGTAGACATTGCAAATATAAAAGAAAGGATAAGGATTTTAATTTGAAAATAAGAGACATTTCCAAAAGAAAACAAAGGACTATAATTTTTGCAAAAATAGAAGACATTCTGAAAAGAAACATACGATTAATGTTTTGAATAAAAATAGCAGACATTGGCAGAGTAAAATTTAGGATTAGGGTTTTGATTAAAAAGAATAACATTCATAAAAAAAATGATTACTGATTTGATTTGAAACTTAAAAAATAAGATACATTCTGAAAAGAAAACATAAGATTAGGGTTTTGTTTCCAAAATAACAAACATTCCGAAAATAAAAAAAATATTATGTTTTTTATTGAAAAATGTTAGACATTCTAAGTTCATAACATAGGTTAGGGTTTTGATTCAAAAACGATAAATAGGAGAGATTAAGAAAAGAAAACATAGGATACGTGTTTTGTTTGCAAAATAAGAGACATTCTAAAAAGAAAACATAGGAATAATCTTTTGATTCAAATATAGTAGGCATTCTGAAAAGAAAACATGATATTAGAGTTTTGATTTGAAAAGTAGTAGGCATTCGGAATAAAAAACATTGGATTCGGGGTTTCATTGAAAAATAGGAGACATTACTATAAGGAAACAATGGATTAGGATTTTTATTGCAATATAGTAGGCATTGCGAAAAAAAAATATATAGGATTAGGTGTTTAACAGAGAAATAGGAGACGTTTCAAAAAAAAAAATATATGATTGTTATTTTGATTCAAAAATAGTAGACATTCCCAAAAGACAACATAAGATTAGAGTTTTGTTTAAAAAAAGGAGGCATTCCAAAAAGAAAAGCCTAGGATTAGGGTTTTGAGTAAAAAATAGTAGACATTAGTATAGGAAAATATGGGATTAAGGTTTCGATTCAAAAATTGCGGACGTTCCTAAAAGAAAACATAGGATAAGGGTTTTGATTAAAAAATAGTAGGCATTCCGAAAATAAAACATAAGATCAAGGTTTTCATCGAAAAGTATAAGATATTCGAATAAGAAAACATTGGATTATGGTTTTGATTAAAAATTAGTAGAGAATACTAAACAAAAAGATAGGATTAATGATTTGATTTAAAAAATGAGACATTTAAAAAACAAACAAAGTATTAGGGTTTTCAATCACATTCGGAATAGAAAACATAGGATTAGAGTTTTTTTTCAAAAATAGCAGACATTTCAAAAACAAAATAAAGTATTAAGTTTTTTTTTAAAAATAGGAGACATTCAGAAAAGATAACATAAGTTAGGGTTTTGATGCAAAACTGATAAATAGGAAACATTAAGAAAAAAAAAACATAGGATTCGGGTTTTGATTGAATGATAGGAGACGTTATAAAAAGAAAAAAAAACATAAGATTAGGGTTTTGATTCAAATATAGTAAGCATTTTGAAAAGAAAACAGAGGATTAGGGTTTTGATCGAAAAATAGGAGATATTAATATAAGAAAATATAGGATTAGGAGTTTGATTAAAAACCAAAAAATAGGAGACATTTTCAAAAGAAAACAAAGGATTAAAGTTTTAATTAAAAAATAACAGACATTTAGAAAAAAAATAGAAGATTAGGGTATTGATTAAAAAATAGTGGACATTGCGAAAAGAAAAAGGAAGATTAGTTTCTTGTTAAAAAAATAGAAGGCATTCTAAAAAGAAAACATAGGATTAGGGTTTTGATTGAAAAATAGGAGACAATACTATAAGAAAACATACACTTATTGTTTTTATTCCAAAATAGTGACCATTCCGAAAAGAAAAAATATGATTAGGGTTTTGATTAAAAAATATGAGATATTTCAAAAAGAAAACATAAGACTATGGTTTGGATTGAAATATAAGAGACATTCAGAAAAGAAAACATAGCATTATCGTTTTGATTAAAAAATAGGAGGCATTAAAAAAACATAGGATTAGCATTTTTATTCAAATATAGGATGCATTAAGAAAAAAACATAGGATTTGGGTTTTGATAAAAAATTAGTAGAGTCGCAAAACAAATGATAGGATTACTGTTTTGAATAAAAAAATGAGACATTCCTAAAAGAAACAATTGATTAGGGCTTTAATTCTAAATTGAATGGTGGATACATTGGGAAAAGAAAATATTAGAATAGGGTTTTGAGTCAAAGATTTCTGACAAGAATAGAAAGGATTTAGTTTTTAATTGAAAAATAAGAGACATTGAGAAAAGAAAACAAAGCATAGGGTTTTGATTGAAAACTGATAAATAGGAGATATTGGAAATATTCCTAAAAGAAAACATAGGATTATATTTTTTATTCAAATATAGTAGGCATACCGAAAAGAAAACATAAAATTATGGTTTTCATTTAAAAATGTGAGGCATTACTATAATAAAAGATAGGATTAGGGTTTTGATTAAAAAATAATAGACATTCTAAAAAGAAAACATAGGATTACGGTTTTGATTGAAAAATATAAGACATTTCGAAAAGAAAACATAAGATTACGGTTTTGATTGAAAAATACATCACATTACTACAAGATAACATAGGATTAGGGTTTTAATTAAAATCTAAAAAATTGGTGACATTTCCAAAAGAAAATATAGAATTAGTGTTTTGTTAAAAAAAAAAAAAAAAGCAGACATTCATATTAAAAAAAACATAGGGATACGGTTTTGATTAAAAAAATAGGAGCCATTCTGAAAAGAAAACATAGGATTACGTAATTAGTTGAAAAATACGAGACGTTACGAAAACAAAATATAGGATTATTGTTTTGATTACAAAATAGCAGACATTCTGAAAAAGAAAATATTGGAGGCCTTCTGAAAAGAAATCATAGCATTAGGGTTTTGATTGAAAAATAGAAGACATTACTATAAGAAAACATAATATTAGGGTTTTAATTCAAAAATAGTAGACACATTCCGAAAGAAAATATTGGATTAGGGTTTGGGTTCAAAAAGTGCAGACATTCTGAAAAGAAAAGAGAGGACTAGGTTTCTTATTTGAAAATAGTTGACATTCGGAAAAGAAAACATAGGTTAAGGTTTTGATTCAAAACTGATAAATAGGAGACATTAAGAAAAGAAAACATAGGAATCGGGTTTTGTTTGTAAAATAGGAGACATTCCTAGAAGGAAATATAGGATTAGGCTTTTTACTGAAATATAGTAGGCATTCTGAACAGATAACATAGGATTAAGGTTTTGATAAAAAAATAGGAAACATTATGATAAGAAACCATTGGATTAGGGTTTTGATTAAAAAATAGTAAACATTCCTAATAGAAAATATAGAATTAGAGTTTTGATTAAAAAATATGAGATATTCCAAATGTAACACATAAAATTAGGAGTTTGAATAAAAAATAGCAGACATTTACAAAAGAAAACATCACAGTAGTGTTTTGATTAAAAAATAGGAGGCATTCCATTAAAATAAGCTTAAGATGAAGGTTTTGATTAAAACATATGAGCCATTAAGAAAAGAAAACATAAGATCGGATTTTGTTTGCAAATAGGAGACATTACAAAAAGAAAACATAGGATTATTATGTTTTTAATTCAAATATATTAGGCATTACATAAAGAAAACATAGGATTAGGGTTTTGATTGAAAAATATTAGACATTACTATAATAAAACATAAGATTAGAATTTTTATTCAAAAATAAAGGCATTCCAAAAAGAAAACATAGGATAAGAATTTTGATTGAAAATATGAGACATTTCGAAAAGAAAACATAGGATTACGTTTTTGAATGAAAGTTATGAGACATTATTATAGTAAAATGTTGGATTATTGTTTTGATTAAAACCAAAAAAATATGGGGCATTTTAAAAAGAAAACGTAGGATTGGGGATTTTAGTAAAAAATAAAAGACATTATGAAAAGAAAACAAACAATTAGTGTTTTGATTGAAAAATATGAGGCATTCCGAAAATAAAACAATGGATTAGAGTTTTGAGTGAAAAATAGGAGATATTAATATAAGAAAACAAAGGTTTAATGTTTCAATTCAAATATATTGGGCATTGCGAGCAAAAAACATTGCATTAGGGTTTTCATTGAAAAATACGTGCCATTACTATAAGAAAACGTAGGACTAGGTTTTTGATTAAAAAATAGCCGGCATTGTAAAAAGAACATAATTTACTAATATTTTCATTGAAAAACAGGATGCATTCTGAAAGGAAAACATTGGATTAGCGTTTTGATTGAAATATATGAAACATTACGAAAATAAAATAATAGATTAGGGTTTTGATTAAAAATTAGCAGGCATTCCCAAAGCAAAAGATAGGATTAATGTTTTGATTAAAAAAATAAAACATTCAGAAAAATTAGACATATTCTAAAAAAAAACATAAGATTAGGGTTTTATTCAAAAATAGCAAAGATTTAAAAAAGAAAAGAAAGGATCAGGTTTTCTATTGACAAATACTACACATTCAGAAAATAAAACATATGTTACAGTTTTGATTAAAAACTGATAAATAGAAGACATTAACAAAAAAAAACATAGGATTCAAGTTTTGTTTACAAAATAGGCGGTATTCGAAGAAAACTTAGGATTAGGTTTTCTATTCAAATATAGTTGACATTCCAAAATGAAAACATAGAATTAGGATTTTGATTAAAAATAAGAGACATTTCTATAAAAAAAAATATGATTACGGTTTTGATTCAAAAATAGTCGATATTCCGAAAAGAAAACATAGTATTATTGTTTTGATTGAAAAAATGAGACATTCCAAAAATAAAACATAGGACTTGGGTTTTTAATTTAAAATAGTAGACCTGAAGAAAACAAAACAAAACATTAGGGTTTCTATTAAAAAATTGGAGGCATTCCGACAAAAACTTTGGATTATTGTTTTAATTAAAAAAATAGGACGCATTATGAAAAACAAACATACGATTAGGTTTTTGATTCAACTATAGTAGTCATTTTGAAAATAAAGCATAGGATTAATTTTTTTATTGAAATAGAGAAAACATTACTATAAGAAAACATATCATTATGGTCATGATCGAACAATAAGAGACATTACTATAGAAAAAAATTGGATTAGGTTTTTGAATGAAAAATGGGAGATATTACTATAAGGAAACATTGGATTTGAGTTTTGATTAAAAAGTAATAGACTTTTCAAACTGAAAATATAGGAATAAGGTTTTGATTGAAAAATATGAGATTTAGAAAAGATAACATAGGATTAGGGTTTTGATTTCAAAATTGGAGACATTACTATAATAAAACATTGGATTTGTATTTTGATTAAAACCACAAAAATAGGGGACATTTCCAAAAATAAATTTAGGATTAGTACTTTTATTCAACAATAATAGACATTCCGAAAAGAAAACAAATAATTAGGGTTATGACTGAAAAATAGGAGACATTCCTAAAAGAAAGCATAGGATTATGGTTTCAATTCAAATATAGTAGGCATTCCCAAAATAAAACATAGGATTAGGGTTTTGAAAGAAAATTATGAGACATTACTATAACAAAATATAGGATTAGCGTTTTGATTAAAAAATAATAGGCATTCAGAAGAGAAAAACAATGCATAAGGGTTTTGGTTCAAGTATTGTAGGCATTCCGAAATTAAAACTCAGCATTAGGGTTTTGATTGAAAAATAGGAGACAATACTAGAAGAAAACATAGGATTAAGATTTTGAATAAAAAATAATAGACATTCTGAAAAGAACACATAGGATTAGAGCTTTTATTTAAAAATAGGAGGCATTCACAAAAGAAACATAATATTAAGTTTTTGATTGAAAAATATGAGACATTCCGAAAGGAAAACATCGGATTAAGTTTTTGATTAAAAATTAGTAGGCATTCCAAAAACAAAAGATAGTATTTGGGTTTTGATTCAAAACCCTAATCTTATCTTTCCGAAAAGTAAACATAGCATTAGGGTTTTGATTCAAAAAATTAGTTATTCTAAAAAGAAAACAAAGGATTAGGGTTTTTATTCAAAACTGAAATATAGGACACATTCCGAAAGGAAAATATAAAATTAAGCTTTTAATTAAAAAATAGCAGACATTTCGTAAAGAAAGGAAGGATTTGTATTAGGGGTTTGATTAAAAAATAGGAGGCATTTTGAAAAGAAAACATTGGATTAATATTTTTTTCAAAAATAGGAGACATTACAAAAAGAAAACATAGGATTCGTGTTTTGATTAAGCATTAGCAAAGATTCCCTAACAAAATATATTATACATTACTCTAAGAAAACATAGGATTAGGGTTTCAATTAAAAACATAGGTTAGTATTTCATTTTTTTTATTATTATTGTTATTTTTTAATTAATAAAAACATAAACATAAAGCACGTAGCAAAAGGAAAGGGACGGTTTCAACTCGAGGACTGTGTAGGAGGCCACCCATCCTAGTACAACTCTTGCCTAAGCTCGTTTAACTACATCGTTATAATGGGATCCATTCTTTTAGTGTTGTTATGATCGCACCGGATAAAAGTTCACCCGAAATGAAAAAGAAAGGATTAGGTTATTGATTAAAAAATAAGGAACATTTTCAAAATAAAACATAAAATTAGTGTTTTGATTAAAAAAAAATAATAGGTATTCCAAAATGAAAACCTAGAATTAGGGTTTTGATTGAAAAATTTGAGACATTAATAAATCCTATGTTTACTTTTGCACGCAAACCCGAATTCTTTGTTTTCTTATAGTAATGTCTACTATTTTTTGAAAAATAGGAGACATTACTATAAGAAAGCATATCATTAGTTTTTTCATTAAAAAATATTAGACATTTCGTAAAGAAAAGAAACGAATAGTATACATTTCGAAAAGAAAAGAAAAGAAAAGATTAGGGTTTTAATTTAAAAATAGGAGGCATTTCGAAAAAAAATAAAGGATTATCATTCTGATTAAAAACTGAAAAATAGGACACATTCTGAAAAGACAACATAGGATTAGGCTTTTTATTAAAAGATAGAAGACAATACGAAAAGAAAACACAAGATTACGATTTTGATTCAAAAATAGTAGATATTCTAAAAAGAAAATATACTATTAAGGTTTTGATTAGAAAAAAATGAGACATTTTAAAAGGAAACATTGGAATATGGTTTTGATTGAAAAATAGGAGGCATTTCTATTAGAAAACATTTTGAAAGGAAAACATTGGAATATGGTTTTGATTAAAAAATAGAAGACATTTATATCAGAAAACGTAGGATTAGGGTATTGATTAAAAACAAAAAAATAGAGGACATTTTCAAAAGAAAACCTAGGATTAGTGTTTTAATTCAAAAATAGCAGACATTGCCAAAAGATAATATATCATTAGGGTTTTGATTCAAACATAGTAGTCATCTCGAAAAAAGAAATATAGGACTAGGGTGTTCATTGAAAAATAAGAGACATTGCTATAATAAAACATATTACTAGGGTTTTGATTCAAAAATAGTTGAAATTCTGAAAAAGAAAAAAAAAAGAAAAGGTTACTGTTTTAATTCAAAAATATTAGGCATTCTGAAAAGAAAACTAAGGATTAGGATTTTGATTCAAATGGTAAAAACAGGAGACATTGCTATAAAAAAAACATAAGATTAGGGTTTTGATAGAAAACTGATAAATAGGATAGAAAAGAAAACATAGGATTTAGGTTTTGATTGAAAGATATGAGACATTACCAAAAGCCAACAAAGGATTAGGGTTATGAAAGATAGGATTAGGGTTTGGTTTAAGAAAAGGAGAAAATCAGAAAAGAAAACAAAGGATTAGGGTTTTGATTCAAAAATAGGATTGGGAGTTTAATTGAAAACATAGGATTAGGGTTTTAATTCAAAAATGGTAGACATTCCGAAAACAAAACATAGGATTAGTTTTTTGATTTAAAAATTTGAGACATTTGAAAGGAAAACATATGATTAGGGTTTTGATTGAAAAATGGGAGACATTATTATAAGAAGACCTAGGATTAGGGTTTGGATTAAAAAAATGAAAACAAAGAATTAGGGGTTTGATTCAAAACTGAAAAATAGGACACAGTCCGAAAGGAAAACTTTGGATTAGGATATTTATTAAAAAATAACAGATATTCCGAATAGAAAAGAAAGGATTAGGTTTGATTGAAAAATAGGAGACTTTTTGAAAATAAAATATAGGTTACGGTTTTGATTTAAAACTGATAAATAGGAGACATTAAGAAAACAAAACATAGGATTTGGGTTTTGATTGCAAAATATGTGACATTCTGAAAAGAAAAAAGTGGTTAGGTTTTTTTATTAAAAATAGTAGACATTCAGAACAAAAAACAAAGGATGATGGTTTTATTCAAAACTGAAAAAATAGGACGCATTACGAAAAGAAAAGAAATGATTTGGGTTTTGATTTAAAAATAGGTGATATTATTATAACAAAACATAGGATTATGATTTTAATTGAAAAATATGAGACATAGGATTCAAATATAGTAGGCAATCTACAAAGAAAACATAGTAGGCATTCCAATAAGGTTTTGATTCAAATATAGTAGGCATTCCAATAAGGTTTTGATTCAAATATAGTAGGCATTCCGAACAAAAAACATAGGATTAGGGTTTTCATTGAAAAATAGGAGACGTTTCGAAAAGAAAATATAGGATTAGAGTTTTGATTCAAATATAGTAGGTATTCCAAAAAGAAAAACATAGGATTACTATTTTGTTTGAAAAATAGGAGGCATTATCACAAGAAAATATAGGATTAGGTTTTGATTCAAAACACTAATCCTATGTTTTCTTATAGTAATGTTTCCTATCAAAAACAGTTTTTTGAATCAAAGCCATCATCTTATCTTTCAGAAAATAAAACATAGGATTAGTGTTTTTATTAAAAAAAAAGATATATTCTAAAAAAAAAAACAAAGGATTATTGTTTTATTCAAAATTGAAAAAATAGGACACATCCCGAGAAAAAAAAAACAAAGGATTTGAGTTTTGACTCAAAAATAGGAGACTATTATAAGAAAACATAGCATTAGGATTTTCATTGACAAATATGAGACATGATTTAAATATAGTAGGCATTTTGCAAAGAAAACAAAGTAGGCATTCCGATAAGGTTTTGATTCAAATATAGTAGGCATTCCAAACAGAAAACATAGAATTATGGTTTTTATTGAAAAATAGGAGACGTTCCCAAAAAAACATAGGATTAGAGTTTTGATTCAAATATAGCTGGTATTCCGAAAAGAAAAACATAGGATTATTATTTTGATTGAAAAATTGGCAATATTATCACAAGAAAACATAGGATTAGGGTTTTGATTCAAAACACTAATCCTATGTTTTCTTATAGTAATGTCTCCTCACTACAACAAAAAACAAAAACAATTTTTATGACATTTGTCATATGTCTCAAAATGGGGGAAAACATTAGAATAGTTCTATAATGACTTTTCTAACAAATATCGATTATATGTCATAATTGTCACAATCGGTATGCTTTGTGGCGACATTTACAAGAAACTTCGGCACCTTTCTATTCTGACATTCATTATGACATTTCCCAGCATTTGTAAGTAGTCTTAATATGGATTGTATTTCAACATTTATATATGGCTTGAGTAACATTTCTTTCTATTTTATGCAACATTTGCAAATGTTGGCACAAGTTTTTTTTATATTAATTTTGAAATGTTGCAACATTTATAACAGTTGTTATAAAGATTATATGGTAACATTTGTTAAAAGTCTCTTAAAATATTTATATCGACCTTTTGTAAACATTGGTTTAACAAAATAGTAATTATTAATACAAATTTAATCTGACATTTGTAAATGTTAGTAGAAGTTACTCACCATTTTAAATTTTGATAAATCGATATTTTTTGCAACATTAGAAAATGTAGCTACAAGTTTTTCTTTGTTTTATTCTAAAATATATTGCAACTTTTATAATTGTTGCCATAGTCATTAAATTGCAACAATTATTAAATGTTTCTTAAATTACTTATAACGACATTTGGTAAACATTAGTTTAACGAAATATCATTTCTTAATATCAATTTAGTACAACATTTATAAATGTTGGCAGAAGTTATTCATGGTATTTAATTTTTAATTTAAGTGACATTTATAAATGTTGGAACAAGAATTATATAGTAATGTTTGTTAAGTGTCCCTTGAAAGTCTTATATCAACATTTCATAAGTGTTGTTTAAATTATATAGTATTTGTGGATGATAACAAAGTGCAACATTCGCAAATGTTGGAAAACTATTGTATAATTTTTCTTAGTATTAATTTAAATATTATTTATATACAATTTAATAGTCAAATATGAGATAAAATATAAATACTATAAAATTAATTTACATGATTTAACAAAATAGTAATAAAAATTATTTATCAAAAATATAAAAAAAAACATATTGCATAGTATTTAAACACTAATTAAAATAATGTCAACATGATCTACAAATCTAAAAGAAATAACTTTCAAACATTGTAGAAAAATTAAAAGAAAAGATAAGGCCTCAATCCTTGAAATTGGCTTTAAATTTATCATGTTGTTCTTTCATTTGTAAAAGAAAATATATAAATAGATCAATGAGTAGCTAAATCAATTGACAAAGAAAATGTGTGAAATAAATAATAAAATTTGAAATTTTAACAATATAAAAATAAAAGATGATAATATGAAAATTGTACCATCAATAGGATCATCATTACTATCATGAAATTGAGAAATAGTGACCGATGGAGAACCAAGATTACTTTTAGCATCTCCAGCCTACAATAATTTTTATATCAAATATAATTAAGGTAAAATAATAATAATTATTAAATTACATTAAATATAAAACATATATGATATATGGAAATCAATAATACTAATTTGAAATACCTTTTCTGAAAGTCCAATACTACTAGGGCCAAGATATGTCAAAATAAGTTCATGCAACATACCAACTTCCTTTGTTAATCCTCCAAATTTATTTTCAAGATTTTTATTTTTTCCCCTCAATCATTTCTTATGATATAATTAAATAGAAATTTATGAGTGATTATATTGCAAGTATATACCTCCATCTCAACTCTACGAGCAAAGGAAATAATACCCGAGGTATGTGGCATCTTCATTTGGTTTCTTGATACCTTACCATTTTGAGATTTTTCCTATTACAGTTAACGAAATTCTAACAATAACATCATCTTATACACATAAGGATTAGAATTATAAATATTTTAAAAACATTGGAATACAAACTATTTATTACCTATCGTTTTGGGGAATACCATTTTGTGGCAAGCTTTTTCAATTGATCTGCTCTTGTTCTTGGATCTACTTTTGATTTCAATTCAACTAGAGAACTTGATTTATGAAAATTATCAATAACAATGTATGTTTGAATTCCTTCAAGCAACCCCCAACTTGTTTAAGAACCCAAGATTTTCTAATTGTTTCCAAATTAAATTTTGTTTGCAATTAAAAAAATTATATAAGATTTAAAATTATATATCTAAATAATTTACATATAAGAAGATGAATAAAATTTACCTTGACAACTTTCCATATTTCATCCTTAACATTAATAGGTGCTTTTCTCCAATCATCATATCCAAGAGGTGTCAAATCAAGATTTCTAGTCACAGTTCCACAAAAGTATTCGAGCTCACCATTATAAACACATTGATTGTATATGTTAAATTGCTCTGGCAACCCTTGACCAGGAACTAAGTTGCAAATATATGGAAATCTAGTCTGTCCTCGAGTTTTTCTTGAGAAATCAAGATTCATTGCATAATATTAAAATTTAATAATTTAAAATATAATCACAATGACTAATTTAAAAAAAAAAATAGTCGGATTATTAAAAAAAAACTTACGCTCATTATTCATCTCATTATCCAAATTATCATTTGATTCATGAGAACTTGAATCATTGGAACTGTTTCGTTGGATCTCAATTTGAGGTTGCTAATTATTATGTGAATCATCGCTAAATTGAGATGATCCATGGTTGTAAGGAGGAATACTGTGGAAATCTTTGAAATTGTCATCATTGACCTTCCTTTTCTTTTGTGGAAGTAAAGAAGAAATTGATTTTTGCCTTTGTATTTGAATGCGTTTCAACATTTTTGAATCATGTATTATAAAAACAAAATAATGATTAAAATAGTTCAAACACTATCAACAAGCTTCATAATTCATGTAATTAAGATTCTAATAATATATATATATATATATATATATATATATATATATTCCTATTCTAGTTTTGATATGTGAGAGAAATACCACGATAATTAAAACAAACAACACATCACAAACACAATCCTAGGTGGAATATTTTAATTTGTTTATTATTGCTTCCTTAAGATAAAAAATGTAAAAAGTGATACTAATCAATTAAGTTCTTTATTATACTAAAATGATATGATGTACAAGTATTGAATAAAATTATAAAAACAAATATATATAATATTTAGATTTGTAATTGAGTTGATGGTGTCAGTTCATTATATATATATATATAATGAACTGACACCAGCAACTCAATTACAAATCTAAATATTTTCCAACTAAGTCAATACATAGTCAAATATCACCTTTCCAATATTAGTTAAATATTACTAAATATGCTAAATTTGCTAATAATAATTTCACTGAAAAAATACTAAATAATAAAAAAGTATTGCAGTTAACGTGCTTTTAGATTTATTGAATTATAATGAAATATAAATATATAAATAAATTCTTAAATTATTAAGGACTTATAAGTAAAAGTAATAAAATACAAGAAAATCTTAAACCTATAAAATAGCATTAATTGAAAAGAAATTTAAACACCTATTGATTGAAAGTGGACCCACTAATTCCCTCTCTCTCTCTTAAACCAAGTCAAATCCACTTACTCTCACACTAACACCGATCATCACTTTCCAAGAGGAAAAAAAAAGGAAACAAGCCAAACTTTTTTTTTCATTTTCAACAAAACAAAGGTTGTTTTGGAGATTTTATCCCTTTTTAAAGTATTCCCAAACCCTAAAATTAGATTAATTAAAATTCTTATATGTTTTTATAACAAAAACTAATTAAAACATTTATCATATATCAATTATGCACCAAAATAAATAAGAAGTTAAATTATATAAAAATATCACAAGAAAAATATATCAATTATTTAACAAAATAAACAACAAGTTAAATTATTTAGATAATTTTTGAAGAAAACCAATGCTAAAAAATAATATGAGATAAACGATAATCGTGATACTTAAATAGAAGTAGTAAAACACAAGAAAATCTAAAACCTATGAAATAGCATTGATTGAAAAGAAATTTAAACACCATAAAAATGCATACATTAAAAATATATATCACTACTCTATGTATTGAAATTGAACCTCACCAACACCCTTTCTTCTTAGTCTCACCCCATCTTCACGTTGCAAGGAAAAAAGGCAAAGAGTTTTTAATTTCCAACAAAAACAAGGGTTGTCTTGATATCTCATCCCAATTTAAAGAATATTCTCAACCTCTAAATTAAACTATTTAAAATTCTCATATATTTTTATAGCAAAAACTAATTATAAAAACTAATCATCTATGAATTATCTACAAAAAAAAAACAATTAAATTAAGTAGATAATATTACAAGAAAAACAACAATTAAAAAATATTATGGAATAAAAAATTCATGATACTTAAATAGGAGAAATAAAACACAATAAAATCTAAAACCTATGAGATACCATTAATTAAGAAGAAATTTAAACAACATAAAAATTCATATATTAAAAATATATATCACTTATCCATGTATTGAAATGAACATCACCAACACCCTCTCTTCTTAAAATTCTCTCCCACCTTCACGTTGCAAGGAAAAAAGTCAAAAAGTTTTTAATTTCCAACAAAAAGAATGGTTTTCTTGAATATCTCATCCCAATTCAAAAAGTATTTTCAACACCTAAAATTAGATTAATTAAAATTCTCAAATTTTTTACAGCAAAAACTAATTATAAATACTAATCATCTACGAATTATCCACGAATAATATAAACAAATTAAATTATTTAGATAATATTACAAGAAAAACAACATTAAAAAAATATTATGGAATAAAGAAAATTCATGATACTTAAATAGAAGTAATAAAACACAATAAAAATCTAAAACCTATGAGATACCATTGATTGAAAAGAAATTTAAACACCATAAAAATTCATATATTAAAAATATATGTCTCTTCTCTTATGGATTGAAATTGAACATCACCAACACCCTCTCTTTTTACAATTCTCACCCATCTTCATATTGCAAGGAGAAAGTTTTTAATTTCCAACAAAACAATGGTTGTCTTGAGGATCTTGTCCAACTTACTCAATATTTTTTCCCATTATAAGTACTATCAAACCTAATATTTAGATTAATTAAAATTCTCAAATTTTTTATAGCAAAAACTAATTAAAAATAATTAATCATCTAATAAAATCACCAAGTTAGATATTTAGATAATAGTACAAGAAAAGCAATACAAAAAAAAGTATGGAATAAAAAAAATCATGATACTTACCCTATCTCTGACAAGAACTTTATTTTATTTTATTTTTTAACTATTAGGGATTTTTATTGTCTCATCAATCCTTTATATAGGCGATCTTAAAATAAATTGGCACCTAATTTTGCCGCTCTTGCAAAAATAAAATAAAATTGGCGCCTTGTTTTCTTTAATTTCAAAAAAATTGCCATCTTTATTTTTCATCAAAATACTGCTTTTTTTTTTAATTTCTTATCATTATTCATATATTTTGAAAATTATATGTATTTATATATTTCTTGAGAAATTGCTAGTTGCATACTAAGATTATTTACTTATAAAAGATTTTAGAGGTCAATATAGAGGGGTTCGATTATAGACAACGATTTAATTTAATATAATTAAATGTAATTTAATTAGCCATTGAAAATAACATATAATTAATTACATAGTGCACCATTTAAAATTTTTTTTTATCTTAGCAATGTTTTTAATTTTATAATAATGGAATAATAAAAATATATGAAAACAAATTAAAAAAAAAGGAAAACAATAATATAATTGTTATTATTGTAAAATATTTCACATATCCATTCTGATTCGTTGGTTTTTGCATAAATATGAGAGATACATCTAACATTGGTATCCAATAAAAAAAAAAAGCATTAATATGAAGCAATTTCAATCAAATCCAAAGTTATATTCAATTTTCTGGTTTTAGGTTGATATGATATATACTAATAAACATTAACAAGTTGACAAGAGTTACAAAATCATTCGTCTTTTGTAATTATATCCCTATAATTTATATGAACTATACATATAGATTTTATAATATAATTTAAAATAAAAATATAAACAAACAATAATATGATAAATAAAAAGTAAAATAATTATTATAAACATTAAAGCAGTAATTTGGACATACTGGGTTAGCTTAGCTTTGAGTTGGTTGGAACACCTGGTACCAAGCTGAGTCATCCTGCTCAAATTCTAGTCATCCAAACCGTCATGCATGAGTTGCAAACTGCATAACAATGTCCGGTACTTAAAAGCTCAAAGAACCATCCATTAAGTCCCTCTTCAGTGATCATGCTTGTGTTGACTCCTAATTGCTGCCAAATATGGGGCATTGATTCACATTGGAGGAAAAGGTGGGCGCAAGTCTCACTCCTCTGGTTATAAAGGATACAAAAATCATTGACAATGTTAAGTCCTTTCTCATGCAGCCGTGCAAGATTCAACTTAGTGATATGGTCAGGTCTTAGTTGAACAATATTAAACCAACCGAGTCAACTCTAATTCTAAAACATTCTTTAGAAATACAATAACAAACATATCCATGTTCAGTGGCATAGCTTACTAAACCAAAAAAATTCTTGAATGTTAATGTTTCAATAAATAATTCACGGATTTGCTATTTTGTTCAAATTTTAAAATAACACTTTGATAAAAAAAATTAAAATTCTTATGCAAATTATTAGTGTATATAAATTTATTTTTTAAATTTCCTTTTTGATTAATCTTCACAACATTTTAATAGTTTAGCACATAAAGACAAATTTGATATTGTAGAAATCAACGGTGAATTAAAAAAATTAGAATTCATTATTTATTTTTATGAATCTTTAAATTGATGTGACAATTAAATGATGTTGAAAATATATTGATGCTATTATTAGCACCATATACGAGCTTTATTTCAAGTGAGTGAAGATGATGTGTGAATCCCTAGGTTTTTTTCCTTAACTGATTAATTAATTAAGTTTTTATTGGTTCTTATTTAGTTTCTAGTTTTTTTAAAATTTCAATTTTATGGTTGTGTATGGGATAAACAGTGTAATTTATTATTATTATTATTATTATTATTATTATTATTATTATTATTATTATTATTGTTATTATTATTATTATTATTATTATTATTATTATTATTATTATTATTATTATTATTATCGTTAATAATAGTTTAGTGATTTGAGAAACATTTTATTTTGGGGTTATGACAACGACTTAATTTTAAAAAAATATATTTACATAAATAATTATATTAGTTAATGTAATTTTAAAAAATATATTAATATTATCCTTAATGCACAGCAAATCAAGAAAGAACAGAAAGCTCTCTCAAACTTCTCCAAAGCTTCGAACCTCTTGAAAGCATCTAGTGAGCTGTCACCGCTCTCCGCAATCTCATCATTTTTTCCGCTGCCTTACCGTCTCTTCCGGGGGTTAACTCTCCTCTCTTTGGTTGCCGCTCATCCGGCCATCAAGACTTCTTCTTCCGGTTACTATCTATCTCACCTTGCTCTCTTTGTATCTATGTATATCTCTTTCATTAAATTGATGAATCCTTTGATTTTGGCAAAAATAGAAACCACTATCTCATCAATTTTGATTTTGATTTTGGTTTTAGGATATTGTTCGCAATACTTAACCCTAGTTTAAATCTTCATGATTGGCTTGGATTATTATGTTTTCTTGGAGTTTTCTTGTCAAATAAAATGTTTTGATCTCTTTGTGTCTATGTCTATCTCTTTCATTAAATTAATGAATCCTTTAATTTTTGCCAAAATGCAACTTTTTGTCTCATCAATTTTAATTTTGATATTAGCTTTTAGCATCTTGTTCCCAATACCTAACCTTAGTTTCAATCTTTTTGTTTTCTTGATTATTATGGTTTCTTGGAGTTTACATGTCAAATAAAGACCTTTGGTGTTTATTTATATTTTATATGTCTTGTGATTATAATTTTTATTGTTTACGGCTCACAATTCTGTTGTGGTTATATATTATTGTCGAATAAAGAGTTTTGGTGATTATTTATTGTGTATATGATTTGGATTATACTATTTATTATTTCTTGGCTCATAATTTTGATGTGGTTATATATTCTTTTAGTTTCATTGTTTTTTATATGAAATGTGACTCATGAATCACTAAAATTATATGTTCCCTCTTACCAATATTTTTTTCTTGCATGTTCTCTTTCAACAGTCTAATTTTTTTTTGCAATCTTTCTATTATAAATAAAGCATGTCACATTATAATATATTATTAAATATAAATCATGTAGAAATTGAAGTAAAATAACTAATATAATTATTAATCTATTAAATAGATTGCTACAATCAAGCTCAATCGGAATTTATATTCTCGGATTGTTTTGTGGAAAAGTAAGTTTGAAGAATGACTTCAATAATTTTTTCATCTTTAAATTAAATTCATATAGAATTAGTGTCTAGAGTTAAATGAAAAGAAAGCTCAACAACTAGTTTCTCCTTGAACAAGAATAATGACAAAGATACTATATTTTGATTTCAAATTATTAGACATTGAATTTTTTTCCCTTGCTATAGGAAACAACATTCACTTATGAATCTTAAAGAAAAAAAATTATAAAAAAAGAAACAAAACAAAAAAAACAAAACAAAACAAAGAATGGTAACCTTACATTATACAAATTATAATCAATCCATCATAATTCCCAAAAAAAATAAAAAAAAATAAAAGCATAACAAAACAAAAAACGGTAACCTTGCATTAATTCTAAATACAAACCTGAAAAAGAGCATTTTTTTTTGTTAGCTTATTTGATATTATTACACCACCTTCGCAATAGAATGAGGGTGACGCTTTTCCCTCCTGAGTGAGAAATCGAAGGATTAAATCTCTCTCACAATGATTGAGGTGAATGGCTTGTCCATGTTATGAAAAAAATATTATTACTTTAATATTAAAAGGCTCTTTGTTCGTGTGTGTATATATATATTATGCAATAGAGTGATAAGTGCTCATGTCTAAGTAATACGAAGTGTTATTTTCTTACATTGAACATTACTTTTCTCAGATTTTATCATTGATTAGTGTGTATTGTTTTCTTTTGTGCATGTAGGGTTGTGGAGAAGATTTAGAAAAGAAAGATCAAAATTAGGTCATGTTCGCTGTTCTTGAGGAGTTCTTGGACCAAGCAAAGAATAAAGCATGGGTTCTAAACTTGTGAGTGTGTGCCAACCTCCATTGGAGGGGCACATAGGCAGTCACACTCATAAAAGTCTAGCCCGTGTAACATTGAAAAACTTCGTCAATAAGGAGAAAAGAAGCAAACAACATAATCTACCATTGGTTGTGTGCCTAATTCAACGGGCTCGATGAAGAACATGAAATCGGGAACATTTTACGCACGAGGCTGTAGCAAATCACTGTAGTAAATTAGTGTAGCAGTTTACTGTTCACTGCTTGCAAGAAATTCAATTCCAAAGAATCCACACGGGGGTGTGGAAATTTCACATGAGCGTGTGGATTGCTGATTTCAGCCTATTTAAAGCCGCTACTCAGATTTCTTCAGGGACTTTTCGACCTATTTTTCACTGATCTTTTGGAGAGCTCGCGGCTAGGGTTTATAGAGGATTTTGTAGAGGTTTCGAGCGAGTCTACGCCATCAAAATTGACGTCCTTTGGAAGATAGCTATTGGTGGAGCTTTTGTCGGCACCGATCCAGCGAGGTGTGCCATAGGCTAGACAAGGGGCTTGGTGGAGAAGACGGAACACCTTCACAAGACCATCGCCAAGCATCACATGGGGGTTTTATCTATGTTTTCTATGCTTGTTGATTCATATACATTGATGATTTTGTATAGTTCCATGGAGAGCTAAACCCCTCATGGGTATTCGGACTTGTAAACCATAATATGACATTGTTTCTGTGATTTTTATTATGCTTTCTTAATTGATGGTTTTAATTGAGTTCCAATCTTACATGTTAATTGTAATTGATTTTTCCATGACTCATTTGAAGGGTTGTAGTCAAACATAATGCCGGGGCATAGTGTTGAAACTAGTCACGCTTGACCTTATGTTTGGGACCGTGTATTTAAGGATCTCCACGACTCATTAAACATCAATAAGGGAGTATGATACTAGTTTTGCACTAGAAACATTAGTCCTAGGGGGAGCTTGTCCGCGTACCCCATATTCACATTGATTGTTTCCTCTCTACTCTTTACTTACACTCTCTTGTCTTTCATATTTCTCTTTTACTTTATTGCACACACATTGATTGTTCTCACCACCATCATTTCGCACTAGCTAAGTAGCAATTCCTCTTGTCTTGAATCACTACTCCCTGTGGATTCTACTACTCTCTCACCAAAGTACCTTATTACTTCGACAACTTGTGCACTTTCGGGCCCCTGTCATAGAGCTACTAAAATTTTCATATATTTGAATTTATATTTTTTTAGCATAATACTATGTTTTAATTATTGTTATTATGTTCTCACAAGATTTCTTATTATCTTGTGATGATGGAAGTATATAGAGTATATTCAAAGGTTGATTTAGAAAAAGATAACTGTTATAGAAAATATCCTTTCGTAAAAACCATCTTTCTTGTAATATTAATGAATTTTCTAGATGCCAATTGGTCTTGAAACAACCATCAGTCCTATCCGGTGTTTGTTACTATTTTGAAAAAATTGTTTGATATAAGGCTCGAATCATTATCCTAATAAGCTTATATTAACCTGATAATTATTGAATTATATAACACATATTTTCTAATATTTTGGTTGTTTACTAATATTTTCTAGATGGATAAAAGTTGGATTCATAAGGAAAATAGGCTTAGTGCTACATATTTGCAAGGAGTTGCAATGTTTCTTGACTTTGCTCTTAAATCTTCAAAAGATGGAAAGCTTGCTTGTCCTTGTGTCAAATATGTCAATGGTTGTCTAATACTCAAGACGTAGTTTTAGAGCATCTCTTGAATCATGGATTTTCTCCAAGCTAGACACAATGGCATTTCCATGGTGAGTTATCTTTAACACCTATTGAATTTCACCATTCTAGACCTACCCAATCACACCATAGGCATGATGAGGCTCATAGACAACAAAATGTTAGACAATTTTTAGAAGAGATAGTTGTTGGCCATGCTCATAATAGAGAAGGGTTAAATCTTAGATTTGGTGAAACATTTAATACAATGTCACATTGCGAGGAGTTAAACCAAGAAGCAAAACTGTTTTATAGGTTGTTAATTGAAACTAAAGAAGAACTTTTTCATTGATGTAGAAAATATAGCAAACTTTCATTCTTTTAGACTTGTTTCATAAAAAGTGTTTGAATGGATGGTGTAACAATCTTTCGATGATTTGCTGGACACTTTGAGAGAAACATTCCCATGAGGAGAAAAATTACCGAAGTCATCATATGAAATAAAAAAAAAACTCATTGGTGAACTAGTTTTTGGATAAGAGAAAATTCATGTTTGCCCAAATAATTGTATGTTGTTTTGGAAAGATATGAAAGATGCTTTTGTATGTTCAATTTGTGATGCTTCAAGATGGATTGAAGTTGAAAATTCTTATAATGTTTGTTCATCTACTAAGACCAACAAAAGAAAAAAAAGGAAAAACACGGAAAAAGGTTTTTCATTGGTTTTCTTTGAAAACAAGACACCATAGATTTTTTATGTGTGCTTAAACAGCTTCCCTAATGTGATGATGTTTTGATGAAAGAATGAAAGATGGACCTTTGAGACATCCAGCTGATGCCCATACATGGAAATAATTTGACAAGTTACATAAGGATTTTTTAAAAGATCCTCGTAATGTTAGACTTGGTTTAGCTAGTGATGGCTTTAATCCATTTAGAACCATGAGTGTCAGGCATAGTACATGGCCTGCAATTTTAACTGTGTACAACTTTCCCCCTTGGATGTGCATGAAACAACCTTCTCTTATAATCTCTTTACTTATTCTTGGTCCAAAGTACCCATCAGATAAAATTGATGTTTTCTTGCACCTTTAATTGATGAGTTGAATGACTTGTGGGTTAATGGTTTAGAGGTCTATGATGCTCATTCGAAGTGTTCTTTTTAGATGCATACTGCTTTAATGTGGACTATTGATGATTTTCCTGTTTATAGCATGTTGTCTGGTTGGAACATAAAGAAAAAGTTTGCATTCCCATGTTGTGGTTTTGATACTCAATCAGAATGGCTATATCATGGTGGGAAATAATGTTTCCTTGGCCATCGTCGATTTTTACCATTAGAACATCCATATAGGCATGATAGGCATAACTTTAATGGAAGAAAAGAATGGAGACAAGCACCTAGTTTGTTAGGTGGATTTGCTGCATGGGATCAATTCAATGGGAAGATAATTGTGAAGGATAAAAATGGTAAAATTATTCCAATAATGGAAGGATGGAATAAATAGAGCATATTTTTCTCTTTACCTTATTTGAAGTCAAATTTGATTTGCCATAATCTCGATGTAATGCATATTAAAAAAAATGTTTGTGACAACATCTTGGGAACATTATTGGATATTGATGGGAAAACTAAAGACAACTTGACATTCCGTCTTGACCTTAAAAGGTTGGGTATAAGAAATGATCTTCACCCTGTAAAGCTTCCAAATGGAAGATTATTGCTTTCTTCAGCTTGCTATACAATGAAAAATAGAGAAAAAGATCTAATGCTATGATTATTAAAAAGGACAAAGATGCCAGATAGTTACTCATCAAACATTTCAAGATGCGTCAAGTTAAAAGAACGTAAATTGGTTGGTTTGAAAAGTCATGATTGCCATGTATTGATTGAGGATTTGCTACCAATAGCCATTAGAGGTGTTCTTCAAGATAAAGTAGTTAAAGCAATTGTTGATTATGTGCTTACTTTAAAGAGATTTGTTCCAAAGTCTTAAAACCAAGTCATTTTGAAGAGATTGAGGTAAAAGATGGGGAAACACTTTCTCATTTGGAAATGATCTTTCCACCGTCGTTCTTTACTATCATGGTACATTTAATTATCCATTTGGCAACCGAGGAAAAACTAGCAGGTCCAGTACAGTATTAATGGATGTACCTAAATGAGAAGTATATGCATACATATTTTGTAATTGTAAATATTATATTTAGTTGTATATTATCATCTACAAACTAATAATTTTAATTGACATATATTTGATTATAGGTATTTGTTCACTTTAAAGTCATATGTGAGAAATAGAAATTATCCTAAAGGATCAATTGCATAAGGATATATAGCAAATGAGTGCATAACTCATTGTTCTAGATATTTTGAAGGTGTTGAGACAAGGTTCAATTAACTTGCATGGAATAATGATACTATAGAACTTACTTCAATGCCAGATGCTCCTTTATCTATAATTTTGGGTCGTCCAATCGGTAAAGTGAAGAATATTATTTTTTATGATCAAACACTCATGCAAGCTCACCGATATTTCTTATACAATTACGATTTGGTAATCCCATTCATCGAGTAAGTATTACATATTGTTTTCAAAATTTATTATGTAACAGTTTATAAGCTTAATTCAAACTTCACAACTAATTATTTAAATGATATTTAGGGTACATCGGGATGAAATCAAGAGACAACAACACAGTTGAAATCGTAAGCACTCGCTCAACGAAGTTGAAATAGAAAGAATTCATCACTCAACTGGTTTCGATGTCATGTAAGTCTAATTTTATTCATTTATAAGTTGAAATATTTTTTTCTTAATTCATGTTATTTAAATAATAAGTAAGCTATCTAATTTTTTATGTTTCAAGATTAGTGTAATTGAAAATACAATAGTCAATGAACATATTAAATGGTTGGCTCGTGGTCCAAATAAAGTTGGGAGAAGATTTAAAGGATATATCATTGGAGGTGTTAGATTTCACACTAAATAAACAGAGGACAAGAGAAAAACTCATAATAGCAGAGTTGTCTTTACTACAAAGACATCATGTTTAGATGAAGATGTTGTTTATTATGGTGAGCTGAAAGATATAACTGAATTGAATTATCTTGAAAGGTTTAAAGTTGTATTATTCCAATGTGATTGGCTAGATGTGGAGCGAGAAAAAGGGGTGAAGAAGGATCAATTTTGGTTTACACTTGTGAACTTATCAAAGTTAGTTCATAATGGTTTGAAGTCGACTGATGAGCCATTTGTATGTTTTGGCATCACAAGTTCAACAAGTGTTTTATCTTCAAGTTTCATTACAACTTGAATGGCATGTTGTATTTAGAACTAAGCCTAGGGACGTCTATGAAATAGGTGAAGACTTGTTATTTGCATCAAATAGTCACCGCCATTCTAATGATGATAAGTTAATCGAGAAACATAATATGAGAAATGGAGAAGTCATATGGGTTAGAAATGACATAGTTTGCAGACATGTGGGCCCCAACGATAATGAAAAAGAAGATTCTTCATCTAGCGACGAATGGTAAGAGTATTCCATATAGTATTTATATTAATGTTTGATTTATGATATTTAATTTATTCAATAATTTTATTTTAATTTTCAGATAAGTTAGATAGAATTATTGGTCTCTTTGGAAGAATTGTTGCTTGAATTGGTTCTCTTTATCTATTCCCTTTTCTTGAGTTAGTTGTTGAACTAGATGCACCATAGTAACCTTGATTAGGTACACAATAGGTACCTTTTCCAACACAAAAGAAATGGATTTCCACGAAATTATTAGTTACTGGAGCTATGAACTCTTTTACAGCAGCTACATCCGAGACAGTGATAGAGTTGTAGTTTACATGAATAATGAGCTGCAAGATCCTATTATCTCTCATGAAATGCTATGATCATGTATGGTTTACAAGTTGCAACAGATCATTACATTGTCTCAAAGGGAATTTTTATTATATTTCTGGAAAGTAAAAATTTCAGTATGACAACAACAAAATTAAACATTGGCATTCATAAAAACTGAATATTAATTATTGTAAGGTTGGTTGATTGCACCAAGCTTGGAGCAGCAGGGAAGAGATTGTTCATTGAGAGTCTTATTAAACACATTGAGAATGGTAAACTCAAGCTGTTGCAGAAATAGAAAGAGAGAATTGATAGGTAAATTTCTAGTGAAAGTATCGAAAGAAAAATGAATGCATGTACATTTGTTTTGTGTATCATCTGGTTGAAAATATTTCTGCAGAGTTGATGTGAAAATTCCTACGATTAAAGTGTGTTTTAATAAACTTAATGTGGAAGCTGAATGTCAAGTTATTCAAGGAAAGCCTCGACCAACTTTATGGAGTGCAACCAAAGCCAGTTTCTCTGTGAGTAGATGTATTACTGTCTTTTTTCTATTTTTTTCAATGTTTATTGCTTTATAATTAGTTCATTTGAGAGGTCTTGTGGTTGAACCATGGTTGAACCATCCCATATAAATTATAGGACTTGTAAATGAACAATGTTATATATTTATTTGATATGAAGGGTTATCGATTTTCACTTTGTAATTCTTTACATACATTCAGTTATATTCCAAATGGGAAAGGAGAGAGAGAGAAGCTATTTCATGAGGTAAGAAAAGCTATTGGAAATCTGAATCAATTTATACATTCATTTAGTTTATCTATTTTAAATTTCAGATATCCTAGTTAATGTATAGCTGCATGTTTGTAATTTTTTGTAGTAGATACCAATGTTTCAATGCAAACCTAGACTACGGAAATATTTTACTCAACTAGAATAAGTGGTCCATGATATGGATGACAGAGAAAGCTGATTAGTTTTATATTTTGATGTAATTAAATAGTTGTTTTCATGACATGTAGATGTATCTTGTAGCTGAGTCTACCTGATCTGGATAAATAAGTGGGATTTTGAAAGTTATCACTCCAGACTTTTGCACCTTTTGTTTCATTCTCTTCATACATTGGAAATCTAATTCTTGATCTGAGCATCAATAATTTATTAAGAATCTTTGGTTTCCTTTAGTTACATTCCGATTATTTTAGTACTTTTTTTTTTGTTTTTTTATAAATTTTGTTCAGGCTATCATTTATGTTGGCAACAAGTAAGATCAAAGAAATGGCTCGGGTAGTAGCCATGGAGCTGAGAGGGCACAAGAAATCATCCACTAGTAATGATCTAGACTTGTCCATTGAGGTACACAATAACAGTTCTATGAATTTGTACAAGGGCAATAATTAACTGTAACTTGTTTTTTGTAACTCCCTCTTTTGCAATGTGCCAATTGACTGTACAATGATATCTTAATTTTAAAACAGTATTATACCCAAGTAGAAAATAATTTATTTGGATTTGCAGAATTTATACAATGATCTTATGGCTGTTCTAAAAGCGATTTATGGGGATTCTCCACCTTCTATTATCCTTGTTGGCCACAGGTTTTGTGTCTCTAGCATATTTCAAGAGAAACTTGTCATTATTATTTGTCTTTGATACTTATTAAGTTGAATTTTCAAGTCCTTATATCAATATTTTTTGTAATTTGCTTTGTCAGAAGTTGTTAAGGACTTGTTATTGGTATGAATGTCATCAATCAAGCATGTGAAGACAAGTTTAAAATTTTAGTCCGACCTTAGTCTTCCACAAAACTGGGTTTTACAAAATTGAAGAAGCTTGCCACATACTGTAATTTGTTATTCTTGCACTATGCTCTTATTATATAACCTTTATTCTTCTGCAGACTTTTTCTTGCTCTGTGATCTATTAAGTTTTTATCATCTATGGAGATTGTTATGTATGTATATATAGCAAATATAGTTCTGACAATTCAAGTATAGCAATTATTCTTCTATTACCAATACAGTTTAATTTACTTATTTTACCTGAATTGTATCTGTTTTTTATGTACCTTATGGCAAGTTGTTCTCATAATATTATCTAGATTAAAGATTCTTAATTTTCATTGATTTTGAAGCATAAGAGGCTCCCTGGCTATACATGCAGCTACAAAGAGAGTTATCACGAATCTACAAAGCCTTATTGTTGTTGATGTTGCAGAGGTCCATTTCATAACTTGAGATTTTCATGCTATCATATTAATTTGAAATTTATCTGTGATGTTATTAGATTCATATTCTCTTTCTTTATATATATATATAATTGGGAACAACCATGGCATCATTGATCCATATGGAGAAAATTCTATCCAACAGAATGCAATATTTCCCAACCATTACAAGGCGGTATGTATTTATGGTGTTTGATTTACAATCAAGTTCACAATTCTTTCATTTTATATAAGATGTTCCATAAGACTAGGAGAATGTGGTCTCTTCATAATTATTACTTACTACTAAAGGCATGCTATGACTTTGATGCCCTTGAATAAGTTCCATTTGAGAACATTCTATCCAACAGAATGCAATTTTTCCCAACCATAGAGAAGGTGGTATGTATTTATGGTGTTTGATTTACAATCAAGTTCATAATTCTATCTTTTTATAAAAGATGTTCCACAAGACTTGGAGAATGTGGTCTCTTCATAATTATTAGCATGCTATGACTTTGATGCCCTTGAATAAGTTCTTATTGGCTGAGTTTTGAATAAAACCATAGTATTTACAAGTTTTTGGGTAAGCAACTCTACCAAGCCTGGTAATCATCACCATGATGGATTGACTTTTAGAAATTTTGCATATTAGACCAGTTTGATGAGCTTTAGATGTAGTTAAGGAGCTCTGCTCAAGGTTGATTTATCCAATTTTTAACTAAGCTAGAGTCACTGGTTGAGTTAATATTCAAGAAATATATAAATAATTCAAAACATGTAGTTAGATTGTTCAAAGAAACTTCGTTTGTTATAACCATGTTTTCTTGTCATAAGGCTACCATAGTAGTATTCTAGCATGAAATGAATGAAATTATCATGTCTTAGTATTGAAATGTTTAAAATGTTGTGTTAACTTGATTATGCAGTACTCATGCACTTTTATATTGTTATATTTATGATAACATTTACTTTTTTTGTTTCTGCATTTCTAGAATGACATTCAATTAATTTTTTGTCATATTAAAATAGAAAGAACAAATCAATTAATGTTGACAGCTGTGTTAAAGAGTTGATAAAGTTGAAGATGGGGAATATTGATAGTGTTCTTGTATAGGTGTTGTGCTAGAGATAAAGTATGTGATAGAAGAAGCAAATGAATTGACTGGAGAGCTGATTAACTATTTTATTCATGACTAATTTTCAGGGGTATATGTGGAGCTCTTTTTCATGTGGCAAAAAAGTCACTTATTTTAATTGCTTTGGGAGAAAAGCACCATCAATGTTTATTCTTATATTCTTTTTTTTAATATTTGTTTCTAAAATAGTAAGAATAAAGCACTGAATTTCCTATATATATATATTCACAAGTATGAATATTTGTATTGATAATTCAACTTCTTTGGAGTGTATTTATAGAGAGAGGAACTGAATAATTAGTATGTGAATTGCATGATAAGTTTGTTATGTTATTGGTTAGTAACATGCCATGTTTTATTGCACTAGAACACAGGGGAAGGAGCAGGGAGCATGCTTCGTTACTAGTTTCTTGTTCATCCATTTGGATTTACAGAAGAAGGCCGGTGGATGTTGTGAATTAGTACTGTCTTATCTTTCTTCCAGATTCTAGGACATGTTTGTGAAGTTCTATTCTAAGGGAGGTTGCAGTTGATCATTAAAAGTAAGTTATGTAATTCTTTTAACTATTTCAGTTTGAGAGTACTAGATGGCATCTTTTTAAGGAAAGCTCAGTTTGAGAGTACTATTTTGTCATGTTTGTTGCAATTAGAGTTCTACTGATCTCAGAGTAGTTATTAGGTCAATGTATGCAGCTTCAGCATTCACCGGTGTCAACAATTGTTCCACAGTGCAGCTCATTGTCGCAATTGATTTTTAGTAAATTGATTTACTAATTCATCGTAATTCATCAATAGACTCTATTGAAACTATTCTTCATTTGATTAACTAGTTATTGGGAAAATAATTCTCTAACAATGTCAAAAAAAATTTCACTAGTTGTATTTATATTTAGATATGTGTTTTCCATCAATAAATACATTTTGTCAGTATTTTATTATGTACTATTCAGTGATATTTGATTATTGTATTCTTCATCATTAATTTAAAATTTTAATTATCATAAAAATAATAATATTATAAAAAAAATGTTTCACATCAATGATAGTTCAATCCGCCCCTAAATGAAAATTCAGAATATCTAGGAAATAATTTTAAATTTAATGATTTCAGAATACAACCGTTGGGAAACGTAAATGATTAGCATTTGGCGGGCATTATCATGCTGGTTTACCCTCATCGTAAAATGCATACAAGGGAGAGTGAAATGCGATTATTTCTTTATATAGGTCATTGCGCTTATTTCGCTCGTTGATCAAAACCGCCTTGAAATAATGTGGCTAACCTAAATTCACGATGGTTCATTAACTTCCACCAAAGTCAATTAGCGGCGGGTATAACCGTCTGCAAATCATCAAGAAACCGCCCATAAATGTTTGTTTCCTTGTAGTGTCTTGATTTCGCTTTCTTTGTTGATTTTGCTTTATGTTTGGAATCCTTAGCTTTGAATGTATTGAAAGAATAATTTTGACCATTAATTTCTTAATGTGCATGGTTGACATTAATTTTGACCATGAATTCAACTATAATGGCAATTGGAAAACATAAAAAAATTACATTATCTACATTGTTTTTAAAAGAAAAAATAAATGACAAGATTATTGAGATGTATATAAAGAAATGTCTTATGTGCACTATTACAACAATTACTTCAAATGTCACAAATAATAATAATAATAATAACTACCATTATAGATTAATAGCAACATAACTTACTAATGTCACTTAATTTAATAAAAAAAATTATAAAATATTACGATAAATATAATAAATGCGGTTTAAAAGTCACTAGCAAATAAAATATAACAACGTTTACATAATATGACATTCTAAAATGATTTTAATAACTTACAATGATGTTTTCAAATATGTGATAACAAATTGATGTAATGAGAGTTGTACTAACTTATGATATTTGTTACATAGGTCGTAATAAACATCTTAACAGATAATATTATACCAATATTTTTTAATGTCTCTAAAATCTTTAAAAATATCGCAAAACAAAACCTCTTGTGATTATAAGTAAAAATGTCACCATAAACATAGGAGCATATAAAATTATAAAAATATTTATTACAAATATTGCTTAAAAGTCATTTTAATGGGTGTTAGAGACGTTTGCCAAAAATATTGTTTCAAAAATGTCACAATAACCTTTTATTGATGTAATAACTATCAAAAACAAGGTTTTAAATCAAAACCATCATCTTATCTTTCTGAAAATGAAAACATAGGATTAGTGTTTTTATTAAAAATAAATGAGATATTGCGAAAAGAAAACAAACGCTTAGTTTTTTTTATTTACATATAGCTGGCATTACTATAAGCAAACACAGGATTAGTGTTTTGATTGAAAAATAGAAGACATTATTATAAGAAAACATAGGATTAGTGTTTTGAATTAAAAATGGGAGACATTATGATAGGAAAACATAGGATTATTGTTTTGATTAAAAATAGTAGACATTCTGAAAAGAAAACATAGGATTATGGTTTTGATTGATAAATATGACACATTTTAAAAAAAACATAGGATTAATATTTTGATTAAAAAATAGCATAAATTCCCAAAATAGAACATTAGATAAGGGTTTTGATTAAAAAACAAGAGGCATTAAAAAAACCTTAGATTATGGTTTTGATTAAAAAATATGAGACATTAAGAAAAGAAAACATACGATCGTTGTTTTTGTTTGAAAATAGCAGGCATTCCCAAAAGAAAACATAAAGTTATCATATTGAATCAAAAGTAGGCAGCATTCCGATAAAAAAAAAAATAAAGGATTAGGGTTTTGATTAAAAAGTAGGACGAATTACAAAAAAAAATTTGGATTTGGATTTTATGACACATTACAGAAAAAAAAGGTACAATTAATTTTTTATCAAAAAATAGCAGACGTTCCCAAAAGAAAAAATAAGATCAAAGTTTTGATTGGAAAATAGAAGACATTACTATAACAAAATATGTTATAAGCTTTTTGATTCAAAACCATTAGACATTATGAAAAGAAATAATAGCATTAGGGTTTTCATTGAAAAATAAGAGACAATACTATATGAAAACATAGTATTAGTTTTTTTTATTAAAAAATAGTAGACATTTTGAAAAGAAAACATAGGATTACAGTTTTGATTCAAAAATGAAAAGAAAATATAGAAAAACTATAGTTTTGATTCAAAACTGAAAAATAGGACACATTATGAAAATAAACATAAGATTAGAGTTTTGATTGAAAGATAGGAGATATTCCAAAAAGGATTGAAAAATAAGAGAATTACGAAAAGAAAACATCAGATTAAATTCTTGATTAAAAATTGGTAGGCATTCCAAAAACAAAAAAAAGCATTTCGGTTTTGATTCAAAACTCTAACCTTATCTTTCTGAAAAGTAAATATAGGATTAGGATTTTGATTTATAAAAAATAAGACATTCTGAAAATAAAACAAAAGATTAGGTTTATGATTCAAAACTGAAAATAGGACACATTCCGTAAAGAAAATATAGGAGAGATTCCAAAAAGAAAATACAGTGTTTTGATTAAAAAATAGCAGACATTCTTAAAAGAAAGAAATGATTTGGTTTAGGGTTTTGATTCAAAAAAAGTAGGCATTCCGAAAAGAAAACATTGGATTAATATTTTTATTCAAAATTTGGAGAAAAGAAAACATTGGATTAATGTTTTTATTTACAAATAGGAGGCATTACGAAATGAAAACATAGAATTCATGTTTTGATTAAACATTAGTAGAGATTCACCAACAAAAGATATTTTATATTACTCTAAGAAAACATAGGATTGGTGTTTTGATTAAAACATAGCTTAGTATTTCAGTTTATTATTATTATTGTTATTTTTTAATTAATAAAATCATAAAAATAAAGCATGTAGCAAAAAAAACAAAAGGGGGAGGATCACGACACAAGGACTACGGAGGAAGTCACCCATCCTAATACTACTCTTGCCTAAGCTAGTTTAACTTCATAGTTATAATGGGATCCGTTATTGTAGTGTTTGTATGATTCAAAAGAAAATTTAGAGACATTACTAAATCCTATGTTTACTTTATAGTAATGTCTACTATTTTTTGAAAAATAGGAGACATTACTGTAAGAAAACATAGCATTAAGGTTTTAATTCAAAAATAGTAAACATTTCAGAAAGAAAAGAAAGGAATAGTATACATTCCGAAACAAGAAGAAAGGATTAGGGTTTTGATTAAAAAATTATAGACATTCGAAAAAAAACCAAAAGGATTATCGCTCTGATTAAAAAATTGAAAAATAGGACATGTTCTGAAAACAAAACATAGGATTGGGGTTTTGATTAAAAGATATGAGATAATACAAAAAGAAAATATAGGATTAGGGCTTTGATTAAAAAATAGTACACATTCCAAAAAGAGAACATACTATTAGGGTTTCGATTAAAAAATATGAGACATTTAGAAAAGAAAACATAGAAATAGGGTTTTGATTGAAAAATAGAAGACATTTCTTTTAGAAAACATAGGATTAGGTTTTGAGTAAAAACCAAAAAATAGGGGACATTTCCAAAAGAAAATATAGGATCAGTGTTTTGATTCAAAAATAGTAAATATTACCAAAAGAGAACATATGATTAGGGTTTTGATTTAAATATAGTAGGCATCTCAAAAAGAAACATAGGACTACAATGTTGGTTCAAAAATAGGAGACATTACTATAACAAAACATATTATTACAGTTTTGATTCAAAAATAATAGGTATTCTGAAAAGAAAAGAAAATGTTATGGTTTTGATTAAAAAATATAAGCTATTACGAAAAAAAAGTAAGGATTATGGTTTTAATTCAAAACTGAAAAATAGGATACATTACTATAAGAAATCATAAGATTATGGTTTTGATACAAAACTGATAAACTGGATATATTAAGAAAAGATGAAAAAATAAGAAAAGAAAACAAAGGATTATTGTTTTGATTCAAAAACAGTATTAGGGTTTTGATTCAAAAATAGTAGACATTGCGAAAAGAAAACATAGGATTAGTTTTTTGATTAAAAAATATGAGACATTTCGAAAAGAAAACATAGAATTATTGTTTTCATTGAAAATTGGAAGACAATACTATAAGAAAACATATGAATATGTTTTCGATTAAAAAAATTAGACATTCCAAAAAAAACAAAAGATTAGTGGTTTGATTCAAACTAAAAAATAGGACACATTCTGAAAAAAAAAAACATAGGATTAGGGTTTTGATTCCAAAATAGCAGATATTCCGAAAAAAAAAAAGATAAACGATTAGGTTTTGATTGACAAATAGGACACTTTTTGTAAATAACACATAGGTTAGGGTTTTGATTCAAAACTAATAAATAGGAGATATTAAGAAAACAAAAGATAGGATTCTGGTTTTGATTGAAAAATAGGAGACATTACAAAAAGAAAACAAACGATTAGAGTTTTGAAAGGTAAGATATTGGTTTTGTTTAAGAAAAAATGAAACATTTTGAAAAGTAACAAAGGATTAGGGGTTTGATTCAAAAATAGGATTAGGGTTTTGATTGAAAACATAGGATTAGGGTTTTAATTAAAAAATAGTAGACATCGCCGAAAGAAAAAATAGGATTAGTGTTTAATTGAAAATACGAGATATTTCAAAATGAAAACATAGAATTAGGGTTTTGATTAAAAAATAGGAGATATTATTATAAGAAAACATATTATTAGGGTTTTCATTATAAAAAATGAGACATTCCGAAAGGAAAACAAAGGATTAGGGTTTTAATTCAGAACTGAAAAATATGACACATTTCAGAAAGAAAACATTTGATTAGAATTTTGATTCAAAAAATAGCAGGCATTCTGAAAAGAGAAAAAATAATTAAGTTCAATCAAAACACTAATAGTTTCTTTTCATTTCGGAATGTCTACTAGATTTTTAATCAAAACCGTAATCCTCTAGTAATATTTCTTGTTTTCAGTCAATATTCTAATCCTATGTTTTCTTTTTGAAATATCTTATACTTTTTAATCAAAACCCTAATCCTATGCAGTAATGTCTCTTATTTTTTAATCAAACCATAATAATCATCCTATGTTTTCGTTTCAAAATGTCTCATATTTTTCAATCGAAACACTAATCTTATATTGTCTTTTCTAATCAAAACCCTAATCCTATGTTTTCTTATAGTAATTTCTTCTATTTTAAGTTAAATCATAATAATCATCTTATGTCTTGTTTCGAAATGTCTCATATTTTTGAATCGAAAGCCTAATCCTATGTTTTTGTTTCGGAATGTTTGTTTTGTTTTTAATCAAAACCCTAATTCTATGGTTTTTTATTGTAATGCCTCCTATTTTTCAATCAAACCATAATAATCATCTTATGTTTTCATTTCCAAATGTCTTTTTTTTTTTTTAATAAAAATCCTAATCCTATGTTTTCTTTTCATAATCCCTCTTTTTTTGTAAAAAAAAAAAAAGTCAAAATCCAAATCTTATGTTTTCTTTTGGAAATGTTGGCTATTTTGGAATCAAAACCCTAATACTATGTTTTCGTGTGAAAATGTCTCTTATTTTTCAATTTTTAATCAAAACCCTAGTCCTATGTTTTCTTATAGTAATGCCTCATATTTTTCAATCAAAACACTAATCCTATGTTTTCTTTCCGAAATGTCTCATATTTTTCAATTAAAGCCCTAATCCTATGCACTTTTTTCAGAATGTCTAATCCAATGTTTTCTTTTTATAATATCTCTTATTTTTTTAATAAAAATCCTTATCCTATGTTTTCTTTTTAGAATACCCCCTATTTTTCAATCAAAACCCTAATCTTGTGTTTTCTTTTAGAAATGTCTTCTATTTTTAAATCGAAATAATAATCGTATGTTTTTTTTTTGTAATGTCTCATATTTTTTTTAATCAAAATCCTAATCCTAAGCTTTTTTTAATGCTTTCTATTTTTTAATCGAAAGCCTAACACTGGATTAGTGTTTTTGATTGAAAGATAGAAAATTTTCCCAAAAGGAAACATAAGATTAGGGTTTTAATTCAAAATTGAAAAATATGAGGCATTCAAAAAATAAAACAAAGGATTAGTGTTTTTATTGGAAAAATGTGAGACTTTTTGACAGGAAAACATAGGATTAGGCTTATAGTGTCTCCTATTTTTCAATCAAAACCATAATCTTATGTTATCTATTTTTGAGTTGAAACCCTAATCCTATTTCTCAGAATAAAAAATAGGATTACGGTTTTGATTCAAATCCTAAAAGTCATTAATATAAGGTAACATAGGATTATGATTTTGATTCAAAAATAGTATGCATTCAGTAAAAAAAACACAAGATTAGAGTTTTGACTAAAAACTGTGAGACATTACTATAAGAAAAACATAGTATTAGGGGTTTGATTAAAAAATATGAGACATTACTATAAGAAAACATAGGATTAAGATTTTGATTCAAATATAATAGATATTCTAAATAAACATAGGATTAGGGATTTGATTAAAAACCTAAAAATAGTGGACATCTCCTACCTTTTTTATTAGGATTTTAATCGGAATGTTTTCTTAATGTCTCCTATTTATTAATAATGTTATTTTTTTTTCTCCGGATTTCTACTATTTTTTAATTATAACCCTAATCTGCTAATTTTTAATCAAAACCTAATCCAATGTTTTCGTTTTGGAATGTCTCATATTGTTCAATAAAAGCCTTAATCCTATGTTTTCTTTTCTCATAATTTTTTTCAAAAATATGAAAAAAGGAGAAATTTCCAAAGGAATAGCAAAAACCTCCTATGTTTTCTAAAAGTAATGTCCTATTTTTCAATCAAAACCCTAACCATATGTTTTCTTTTTTAAAGGTCTTATATTTTACAAATCAAAACTCTAATTCTATGTTTTTTTTTTGGAATGTCTCGTATCATTCAATCAAAAGATAGGATTAGGGCTTTCTAAATGTCTCCGATTTTCATTCAAATATAGCTGGCATTCTAGAAAGAAAACATTGGATTAGGGATATGATTGAAAACTTGAATCCTATGTTTTCTTTTCTTAATATCACTTATTTATCAGTAATGTTATTGTAAATTGGAGACATTGAGAAAAGAAAAGAAAAGATCAAATTTTTGAAAAATATGAGACATTCCTAAAAAGAAAATATAGGTTAGGGTTTTGATTGCAAAACGAAATGTAGAAGGCATTCCAAAAAGAAAACATAGGATTAGAGTTTTGATTCAAAACCATAATCCAATTAAAAAAATAAAGGATTAGGATTTTAATTGAAAAATAGGAGGCATTCCGAAAAGAAAATATACGTTAGGGTTTTGATTCAAAATTGAAAAATAGGTGACATTTTCAGAACAAAAGTAACAGACATTTTGAAAAGATAACATAGGATTAGGGTTTTGATTCAGACTTGATAAGTAAATAGGAGGCATTAAAAAAAGAAAATATAGGATTCGGATTTTGATTAAAAGATAGGAGACAATCCGAAAGAAAACTAAGGACTAGGGTTTCAATTAAAGATTAGAAGACATTACCAAAATAAAGGATAAGGTTATTGTTTTAATTAAAAAATAGGACACATTTTCAAAACAAAACATAAAATGAGGGTTTTGATTCAAAACTAAAAACTATGAGGCATTTTGATAAGAAAAAACGTAGGATTAGGGTTTTATTTTATAATATAGTAGGTTTTCTAAAAAGATAAAACATATGATTAGGGTTTTATTTTAATATATTGTAGATTTTCTGAAAAGAAAACAAAGAATTAGGGTGTTAATTCAAAGCTAAAAAATAAGACACATTCCTGAAACAAGACATATGATTATTATTTTGATTCAAAAATAGCAGACATTCTTGAAAAAAAGTATAGGATTTGGTTTTTGATTGAAAACAGATAAATACTAGACATAGGATTCGGGTTTTGATTAAAATATTGGAGACATTCCAAAAAAAACATCGGATTAGCTTTTTGATTGAAAAATATGAGACATTTTGGAAAAAAAAAAACCTAGGATTAGGGTTTTAATTGAAAAAAGGAGACATTACTATAAGGAAACATAATATTAGGGTTTTGATAAAAAAAAAAAAAAAAAAAAAAGGTGACATTTCCAATCAAAACCTTAATCCTAATCCTGTGTTTCCATTTTGGAATGCCTTCTATTTTTTAATAGGAGGCATTCTGAAAAGAAAATAGGATTAGAGTTTGATTGAAAAATATGAGTTATTCCGAAAAGAAATCATAGGATTCAGGTTTTGATTAAAAAATAGAAAACATTCCAGAAAGAAAAAATATAGGATTAGGGTTTTGATTTTAAAATAGGTGGCATTCCTAAAGGAAACCATATGATTATTTTTTTGATTGAAAAATATGAGATGCTCCAAAAAGAATTATAAATTACTAGACATTACCAAAACAAAAGAAAAATATGACACATTCTGAAAAGACAAACAAAAATGAGACATTCCGAAAAAAAACCATAGGATTCGGCTTTTGAAAGATAATATTCGGGTTTTATTGAAAGATTGGAGACATTCCAAAAAGAAAACATAGGATTAGGGTTTTGGCTCAAATATTTGGACATTTCTATAATTGGAGTGGCTCTTATTATAGAAATGCCTCATATTCTTTGATCAAAACAATAATCCTAGTTTTTTTTTTTCTTTTTTTTTGCAATTCATCCTATTTTAGAATCAAAACCCTAATCTTATGTTTAATTTTTAGAATGTCTCCCATCTTTTAATCAAACCCTAATCCAATATTTTCTTTTTGAAATTTCTCATATTTTTCAATAAAAACCCTAATCCTAAATTTTCTTTTCGGAATGGCTCTTATTTTTGAATAAAAATCCTAATCCTATGCTTTCTTTTTGGTATGTCTCCTATCTTTTCTGAATGGCTACCATCTTTTATTCAAATACCGAATGCTATATTTTCTTTTCTTAATGTCTCCTTTTTATCAACTATGAATCGAAACCCTAATCCAATGTTTTCTATTTGGGAATATCTACTTCTTATGAATCAAAACCATTAATACTATGTTTTCTTTCAGAAATGTCCCTATTTTTTTGCTTTTAATCAAAACTCTAATCCTATTTTTTCTTATAATAATGTCTCCTATTTTTCAATCAATACCCTAATCCTATGTTTTTTATTCGAAATGTCTCATATTTTTCAATCAAAACAATAATCCTTTACTTTCTTTTTTGAATGTCTACTATTTTTTAGTTTTCAATCATACACATAATATTTTCTTCTCTTTTAGGAATGTTTGCTATTTTTGAATCTAAAGCCTAATCCTCTGTTTTCTTTTAAGAATATCTCCTATTTTCCAATCAACACCCTAATCCTATGTTTTCTTTTCGTAATGTCTCCTATTTTTTAATCAAAACTCTAGTCCTATGTTTCTATTTGTAAATGTCTCCTGTTTTTTTGGTTTTCAATCCAAACCTTAATCCTTTGTTTTATTATTGCAATGTGTCCTATTTTTCAATCAAAACACTAATAGTATAATTTTTTTTTTTCGAAATATCTACTTTTTTTTTATTCAAAACCCTAATCTTATGTTTTCTTTTCAGAATATCTCATATTTTTCAATCCAAACCCTCATCCTATGTTTTTTTATTATACCTCCTATTTTTTAATCAAAACCCTAATGCTATGTTTTCTTTTCAGAATGTCTCATATTTTTCAATCCAAACCCTCATCCTATGTTTTTTTTATTATACCTCCTATTTTTTAATCAAAACCTTAATTACATTTTATTTTGGGAATGTCTCCTATTTTTAAATCAAAACAATAATCTGATATTTTCTTTTCGTAATGTCTCATATTTTTCAATCAAAACCTAATCCTATATTTACATTTTTGAATCAAAACCCAAATACTATATTTTATTTCCCTTATCTTATAATTTGAATCAAGACCCTAATCCTATGTTTTCTTTTCTTTTCCTGTCTCCCTAATCTTTTGTTTTGGAACGTCTGCTATTTTTTAATCTAAACCCTGATTGGAATGCGTCCTCTTTTTCAATCAAAACACTAACCTATTTTTTCTTTTGGGAATGTCTGTTGTTTTTAATCAAAACCATAATCCTATGTTTTCTTTTGGAAATGTTATTGAAAAATATGAGACATTTAGAAAAGTTTTGAAATGTCTCTTAATTAAAAAAAATAAGGAGACATTTTCAAAAGAAAACATCGCTAATCCTACTTTCAATCAAAACTCGAATCCTACGTTATCTTTTTAAAATTTCTCATTTTTATAATAAAAAAACTAATCATATCTTTCAACACCCTAATCCTATATTTTCTTTTGGTAATGTCTGGTATTTTTAAACCAAAACCCTAATCCTACATTTCCTTTTTGTTATGTCTCCTATTTTTCAATCAAAACACTATTTTTGGAATGTGTCCTATTTTTTAATCAAAACCCTAATCTGATGTTTTCTCTTGGTAATGTCTGCTATTTTGTAATCAAAACCATAATCCTATGTTTTATTTTAGAAATGTATCCTATTTTTTATTTTTAATCAAAACCCTAATCTTATGTTTTCTTATAGTAATGTTTCCTATTTTTCAATCAAAACACTAATCTTGTGTTTTCTTTTTCAAATATCTATAATTTCTTAATCAAAATACTAATCTATATTTTCTTTTCGTAATGCGTACTATATTTGAATCAAAACCCTAATCCTATGTTTTCTTTTTGGAATGTCTCATGTTTTGCAAACAAAACCCGAATCCTATGTTTTCTTTTCTTAATGTCTCCTTTTTACTTGTTTTTAATCAAAACCCAAATCATATTTTTCTTATAGTAATGTCGCCTATTTTTCAATCAAAAACCTAATGCTATGCTCTTTTTTACAGAATGCCTACTATATTTGAATAAAAAGATATACTATATTTGAATAAAAAAATGTTTCATATTTTACGTTTTTTATTAAAAACTGAAAAATGCAGACATTTCCAAAACAAACGATATGATTATGCTTTTAATTCAAAAATAGGAATGGCTCCTATTAGGATTCGGGTTTTAATTAAAAAATAGTTGACATTCTGAAAAGAAAACATAACATTACTGATAAATAGGAAACATTAAGAAAGCATTCCGATTATTTCAGAATGAAAAATTAGAGACATTATTATAAGAACACATAAGTTAGTATTTTGATTAAAAACTGATAAATAAGATACATTTCAGAAAGAAAAAAATAGGAGGCATTTTTTATAGAAAACATAGGATTAGTGTTTTGATTGAAAAATATGAGATATTCCGAAAACAAAACATTGGATTAGGGTTTTATTAAATATTAGTAGATATTCCCAAAAAAAATAGATAGGATTAGGGTTTTGACTCAAAAATAGTAGAGGTTTGATTAGGGTTTTTATTTGGAAATGTCCTAATCCTATTTCTTTTTAGAATGCCTACTATTTTTTAAGCAAACCCCTAATCTTGTATTTTCTTTTGAAAATGTCTGCTACTTTTTATTCAAAACAATAATCGTATGCTTTCTTCGGTGAATGTCTCATAGTTTTTCATCAAAACCCTAATCTTATTTTTTCTTTTCTTAATATCTCCAAAATATTAGTTTTGAATCAAAATCCTAACCTATTATGTCTTTTCCGAATGTCTCATATTTTTCAATTAAAAATACAATCCTTTCTTTTCCTTTTTCCGAATGTCTGCTAATTTTGAACCAAAATCATAATCCTTTGTTTTTTTTACTGTAATGCCTAATATTTTTAATCAAAACTAGTAGATGTTCTGGAAAGAAAATATTAGTATTAGGGTTTTGATTCAAAAATAGTTGCCATTCTGAATAAAAAACATATTATTATTATTTGATTGAAAATAAGATACATTATAATAATAAAACATAGGATTATTGTTTTGTTTAAAAAATAGCAAACATTAGCAAAAGAAAAAATTAGAATACAGTTTTGATTAAGCAATAGGAGTAATGAAAAAAACTTATGATTAGGGTTTTAATTAAAAAAAAATATGAGATATTGTTAAAAAAAAAAATAAATGTTTATTGTTTTGATTTAAAAATAGCAGACATTCCCAAAAAGAAACATATGATTAGGGTTTTGATTCAAAACTAGGAGGCATTCCGAAAAAAAAAACATAGGATTAGGATTTTTATTCAAAACTAAGAGGCATTACGTAAAAAAAAGAATTAGAGTTTTGATTGAACATTATCAAAGATTACCAAAACAAAAGAAAAGATTAGAGTTTTGATTCAAACAAATCAGACATATTGAAAAGAAAACAAGTGATTAGGGTTTGATTCGAAATTGAAAAGCAGGGCATATTCCGAAAAGAAAACATTGGATTAGGGCTTTGATTCAAGTAGAGTAGACATTCGAAAAACAATAATCCAATGTTTTCTTTTTGTAATTTCTTCTTTTAGTAATTTCTCATATTTTTCAATCAAAACGCTAATACTATTATTTCTTTTTTGAGTGGCGTTTATTTTTTAATTCAAACCCTAACCCTATGTTTTCTTTTGGAAATGTCTCTTAGTTTTTGGTTTTCAATCAAAGCCTTAGTCCTATGTTTTCTTGTCAAAATGTCCCCTATTTTTCTGTTTTTAATTAAAACCCTAGTTCTATGTTTATTATAGTAATGTCTCCTATTTTTCAATCAAAATCCTAATCCTATTTTTTCTTCTCGAAATGTCTCATATTTTTCATCAAGTCCTAATCTTGTGTTTTCTTTTCAAAATGTCTCATATTTTTTAGTGAAAACCCTATTAATATGTTTTTTATAGTAATGTCTCATCTATTTGAGTTAAAACCCTAATCCTATGTTTTCTTTTTAGAATGGTTTCTTTTTTTTAATCAAAAACCTAATCCTTTCTTTTTCTTTTTATATTTTTAATCAAAATCCTAATCCTATGTGTTACTTTTGGCAATGTCTGCTATTTTAAAATCAAAACTCTAATCCAATATTTTTTATGTAAATGCCCCCAATTTTTTCGTTTTTAATTGAAGCCCTAATCTGATTTTTTTTTTTATAGTAACGTCTCATATTTTTCAATGAAAACCCTAATCCTATGTTTGCTTTATGACACACCCCTTGCTAGTGCGTACCGCAAGTGCACGGGTTGTCACAGTAATAAAGTTACCCTGGTGAGTGAGTAGTCATATCCACAGGGAATAGAGATTTAAGGCACGAGATTTCACTATTTAGCTAAGCGGTGTATGGTGAGTGTGAAGAGAATCAATGAGTGTAATAGTAACAAGAAATAAAAGAGAAGTGTGATAGGTAAGAGAGTACAAGCAAAAGCAAATAGAGAAGGATAATCAATGAGTAAAATTGGGTACCCGGACAAGCTACCCCTAGGACTTATGCTTTTAGTGCAAGAAAATGCTATTATACTCTCCTATTGATGTTAATTGAGTCGAGAAAATCCTTAAACACACGGTCCCAAACCTAAGGTCAACCGTGACTAACCCCGACACAATGCCCCGGCATTAGGTTTCACTACGACCCTTGACTCTTGTTGACCTGTCAACTAAATCGTAGGGGAGTCTATCTTCCTAAGCCTCACACTACGTGGGATTGCTTTGAGTTCTAGGGATTGAGTCGAGGAAATCCTTAAACACACGGTCCCAAACCTAAGGTCAACCGTGACTAACCCCGACACAATGCCCCGGCATTAGGTTTCACTACGACCCTTGACTCTTTTTGACCTGTCAACTAAATCGTAGGGGAGTCTATCTTCCTAAGCCTCACACTGCGTGGGATTGCTTTGAGTTCTAGGGATTCCTAGTGATAAACCTTATTCCTATGTATAGCTCTAATCCTTTGGCCCAGGTGAAAAAACCCTAGTCGAAATTAAGCTTCAGCACTAAGATTCACTTCAACCCTTCACTCTGTTGCCCGCGCAACTAAGCCCCAGGGGAGTTTATCTCCTAGCACTTCACTCTATCTCGACCGCTAAAAAATCATGGAAGGCGGAGATAAGGAGAATCACACCGGAGGGGAAAGGGAACGTTCCGCTACCTCACGACTCACCCTCTCAACCCTCTTCAATTCTATGTAGTTTAACCCTATAGGAGTTGTCACACCTCCAAAGGATAACCTAGATTGCTCTCAACCTTAGTGTCACGGCTAAAGGTAAACAATTACAAGATGTAATTAAGATTGAAACTCAATTTTATTCATCAATAATGGAAAAGCATAATAACAATGTCAAAGAAACATAATAATCCTAGGGTTTATAAGTCCGAATGCCCACAAGGGATTTAGCTCGTCATGGAGGTATACAAATCCATCAAAATATGAAAAGGAATACAAATTGAAAGCATAGATGAAAACCCCCTTGCGTATGGTGTGATTGTGGTCTTGTGCGGCTGCCGGATGTCGATGATGATGCCAATGACGCACTCCAATCCTCCACAAAGTCCTCTCCGAAACACTAGACACAAGCCTCTCGAAGTTGCGAGAAAATATTGGCAAAAAGATGTGTAAAAAGTCTCCATAACAGCCTTTTATAATGTTAATTCGCGGCTTTAATTAAACTGAATCGGGATTTCACACAGCCATGTGGAATTTCCACACGCCCGTATGAAGATACTGCTACAGTACCTTGCCGAAATGCTCCCGAATTCACCGTTCTTTATTGAGGCCATTGAATTAGGCACACAATCAATAGTAGATCATTCTGATTACATCAAATTTCCTAATTGGTGATGTTCTCCTATGCTAACACGGGCTAGACTTGTTGCGAATGTGACTGCCTTTGTGCCTTTCTAAAGGAGGTTGGCACACACCCACAAGTCTAGGCTCTTGCCTTGTTCCTTGTTTGGTCCGAAAACCCCCCAACAACGGGGAACACGACCCAACTTTGTTCCTTTTCTTCAAATTAGCTCCACAAACCTACAATGCACAAAAGCACACAAATGCACACAATTTAGCAATAAAATTTGATAAAGATAATGCTCATTGTAAGCAAAACCCTCACCCTATGTTTTATTTTCGAAATGTCTCCTATTTATCAATCAAAGCCCTAACTCTATGTTTTCTTTTTAGAATGTCTCTTTTTTTTAATTGAACCCTAATCCCATGTTTTCTTTCAGAATGCCTCAATTTTTTTAGTTTTGATGAAAAATTGAAATCCTTTGTTATCTTTTCGGAATATCTCCAATTTTTAATCTAAACCTTAATTCAATGTTTTCTTTTCGATATGTCTCCTTTTTTCAACTAAAACCCTAATCCTATGTTTTCTTTTCGTAAAGTCACCTAAATTTCGGTTTACAATGAACAACCTAATCCTATTATATCTTTTCAAAATGTCTTCAAGTTTTGAATCAAAACTCTAATCCTATATTTTCTTTTCAGAATGTCTCCTATCTTTTGGTTTTGTATCAAAATGCTGATGCTATGTTTTCTTTTCAAAATGTTGATTCCTTTTTGCTTTGAATCAAATCTCTAATCCTATGTTTTCTTTTCTGAATGTTAGTTTCTTTTTAATCAAGACCCAATTTATAGTTTTCTTTCCATAATGTCTCCCATTTTTGGTTTTGAATCAAAACCCAATCATATGTCTTACTTTCGGAATGTCTCATTTTTCGTTTTTTCAATCCAAACACTAATTCTATCTTTTTTTTTTCTCGGAATGTCTTTAATTTTTTTAATCAAATCCGTAATCCAATGTTTTCTACACATAATGTCTCCTTTTTTTTTAACAAATCTATAATCCTTTTTTTCTTTTCTTGATGTCTAATATTTTTCACATTTGAATCGAAAATCTAATCCTGTGTTTTTTTACAGAATGTCATCTATTTTTAGTTTTGATTGAAAAACCTAATCTTATATTTTGTTTTCGGAATGGCAACCATTTTTGAATAAAAATTCTAATCATTGTCCTATGTTTTCTTTTCATATTGTCTCCTATTTTTTCATCAAAACACTAATCCTTTATTTCTTTTTCTAAATGTCTCATATTTTCCAATTAAAACATTAATCCAACATTTTCGTTTGGAAATGTCTGCTATGTTTAAATAAAAACACAATTCATATGTTATCTTTTCTGAATGTCTCACATTTTATAGTAAAAAAATAATCGTATATTCTCTTTTGGAATTGGCTCCTATTTTTAAATCAAAACCCTAATTGATGCGCTAACTGCAAGTGTACGGTTCGCAAGCAAGTAGTAAAGTGATATCCCGTGAAGGGTAGGTGATAAGTGGCTGTGTTATAGTACCGCGAAGCGTTATTATCTTACATTAAGCATATCTTTTATCAGTTTTTATCACTAAATGGTGTGTATTTGTGTACTCTTGTGCATTGAAGGTTTGTGGAGCTAAATTGGAGAAGAAGAACGAAATTAGGTCGTGTTCGCCGATGTTGGGAAGTTTTCGCACCAAGTAAGGAACAAGGCACGAGCTTGACTTGTGAGTGTGTGACAACCTCCTTTGGAGGGGAACAAAGGAAGTCACATTCACAACAAGTCTAACTCGTGTAGCTTAGAAGAACTTCACAAAGAAGGAGACTTGAAGTAATCGGCACGACTTACCATTGTTTGTGTGCCCAACCAATGGCCTCAATGAAGAACAACGGATTCGGGAGCATTTCGGCAAGTACTGTAGCACCACTATAGCTTGTTACTATAGTAAAACACTGTAGCAAGCTACTGTTCAATTTCTGCTGAAAATCAGGGTTTCAGAGAATTCACACGAGCATGTGGAAATTCCACACGGCCGTGTGAAGCCCCCGATTAGTCCGATTTTAAAGCCGCGATTCAACATTATAAAAGGGGTTTTTGTAGACCTTTTGGGATATCTTTTGACCTATATTTCTCCTCAACTTGGGGAGTGCGGCTAGGGTTTTGGAGAGGGTTTCATGGAGTTTTAGCCCTCGTCATCGGCATCATCACCGACGTTCGACGGCCGCACAAGACCACGGCCACACCATATACAAGGGGATTTTCATCAATGTCTTTGATTTATACTTTATTTTCTATTTTGATGAACATGTATAGTTCCATGAGGAGCTAAACCCCTTGTGGGTATTCAGACTTGTAAACTTTAGGGTTTTGTATGTTTCTTTGACATTGTTATTATGCTTTTCCATGATTGATGAATAAAAATTGAGTTTCAATCTTAATTTCATCTTGTTAATGTTTTTCCTTAGATGTGACACTAGGGTTGAGAACAATTTAGGTTACCCCTTAGAGGTGTGACAACTCTTTGATGGTTAAACTACTTAAGATTGAAGAGGGTTGAGAGGGAGAGTTGTGAGGTAGCGATGTACCCCTTTCCCTTCCGACGTGGTTTCTCCCTACCTCCATTTCCTTGATTTCACAGCGGTCGAAATAGAGTGAAGTGGTAGGCAGATAAACTCCCCTGGGGCTTAGTTATGCAAGTAACAGAGTGAAGGGTTGAAGTGAATCCTACGAGATGGGGCTTAATCAATACTAGGGTTCTTTCACCTGGACCAAAGGGTTAGAACTACACATAGGAATAGGTTTTACCACTAGGAATCCCTAGAGCTTAAAGCAATCCCACATAGTGTGAGGTTTAGGTAGATATACTCCCCTGGGGCTTAGTCGTGCGAGCGACAGAGTGAAGGGTTGACGTGAATCCTAATACCGGGACACAGTGTTGGGATTAGTCACGGTTGTCCTTAGGTTTGGGACCGTGAGTTTTAGGATATCCTCGAATCAATTAACATCAATAGGGAAGTGTAATAGCATGGTCCTGCACTAGAAGCATAAATCCTAGAGGTAGCTTGTCCGGATACCCTATTTCATCCATTGCTAGTTCCTCTCTATTCTCTTTTACTTGCACTCTCTCATCTTCCATCTTTCTATTTAATTTTTTGTCTTTCATTCTGTTTGATTCTATATTCACTCATTGATCCTATTATTGCTTTTCCATACGCCACATAGCTTTATTAGTGAAATCTCATATTCTAAATCCCTATTCCCTGTGGATTCGACTACCCTTTCACCAGGGTAAATTTTATTACTTTGACAAACCCGTGCACTTGCGGGATACACGCAAGGGGTCGTGTCAGTAGGGTTGTGGAATCATAGGGAACTGTACTCAATGTACTAATGGCTCTTTCAATGTCTAGTGAATTGCAAAGAGAATTGGTTGAATTGTAAGATAATAAGAAAAGATAAAATGGTGGAAATGGTAGGAGATTAGGATCAAGTGTTTCGGCAAGATGAGAGTAATGCCTTGGGGTGATCTCTAAGATTATTGCACGCTATCATTCTCTAAGTGCCTACCAATTACATTCCAAAGATCCAAGTGTGTGCTCACAAGCAATGTGCATCGATGAGTTCTCAAATGCACCTAGTTTTGCTAAGATAGCTGTACGCCTCTTCCAAAGCAAGCTACGCACCGAGTTATACCCTAACAGCTGTGCAAAATTGAACACATCGAGTTATGCAATACAAGATTTAACACAAAAATCAATTAGAACTCTACAGAACAATCATAACAAGTGTATAAGCATTACAAGTCATCTAAGTTCTCAACCCTTGGGTACTATGGCCAGTTAGCCCTTCATGGGCGTGTACAACAAGGAAAGAATAATGAAAGAAAGACAAGAGAAAGACATGACTCCCTTCTATACTATGGATGACCTTCCTGGTTGAGCTCTGAGTGCTAACCCCAACTCTCTTGATGTCTCCTACTCATCCTTAGTCTACTTAAGCGGTGTGGCGAGGCTTGATCTTTAATCTCATCAACGTTCTCCCGGTGGAGAGAAGAGTCACCGAACAAAGATGAGATGAAACCCTAAAATTAGGAGTTAAAAAGCTAAATTTGAGGCCTGACATGGTCTGGACACAGTCATGTTCAGCCCATGTACTTTCCTGAAAATATTTTGAGTGGAACTCCTGAGATTTACAGTGGCAACAGCATGGCTGTGTCAATTTTTCGCACGCCCGTGTAACCAGCACCGTACCTGTGTGACTTGAAGGGGATTTTCTTGAGATTTGCAGTGGCATGGGCACCGAGGTATGGCAACCGTGTTATCCTTGGGACACTCCAGCGTCAGGATTTTGCTAGCTTGCTCTCCAGGCTGGGATTTTCAGTGGATAGGGTACGACAATGTTCTGCCAATGTTCAACTTATTCTTTTCCCTTGGTCGATAAACACGTACGAAACACACTCAGTTTCATTCCAAATTGATTAAAGCCGACGATTCCTACACAATGAACATTATACCTTGAATAGCACCAATTATACACAAAAATATGCTAAAGGACAACTAAATGAATAGAGTAAAGGGCATGAAAACATGATAGAGAATGCACTCATCAAATGCCCCCACACTTGAACTGTTGCTTACCCTCAAGCAATTAATATAAGTACAATGAAAATACACATGAATGCACACTTTTGATGTGAAATGATTGGTAAAGTTTAAAGCAAAGAAGGAGCAACAAGGGTTAGAAAAACACTATCGATTCATATAAGGCTCCCCTTTACTTCAAAGACCTTGTGTGTGTGCAAGAACCCAAGAGTATGCACCCCACAATCTTAATAATTCGACTAACTAAATCACTCTATTTGAACTGAGAAACAATATGTAGTAGCTTCATACACCCCAGCGGTAGCCTTTTCCCTTGGTAGGTCATCAAATGTACACTTATAATGCCCAAAATTCGACTACTCAAGGGTGGCTTTCACTGAAAATAAAAATTTTGACTGGTAGGGTATCCCGAGACCGGAATCCAACTTTCTAGGATTGTTTTTTTTTAACACAAGAATCAATTAAGATGAGCGGCACCACACTCGAGGTAAAGTGACCTAATGTTTGGTCTAAAAAGTAGAGGAGAGTCTACAATTAGGCTCAAATGGTTCCTCACACACCCATGTCCTCTTAAGTTTAAGCCAAACCAAGCAAATAATCATTGATCATCATTAGTAAAGCATTCACCTATAACATGCATGCAACCCTCCTACACACTTGAAATCTACATTATCCCCAATGTAGGAATGAATGACATGAAACATGATAATTGGGAACACAAAATAAAGTGAGGGTGCAAAAGTCTTCCCAGAACATGGGGAGTGATCTTGCAGCTTTCAACGTGTTGCTAAATCAACTAATAGCAACCAACACACACCTGAGATGCAGGGAGACACACAGATGAAGAACACATACACAAAATAGGGCCGAAATAAAATAATGAAAGTAAACAAAACAAAATGCCAGTTAAGCAGGGGGCTCCCCTTGCTACTGGACTAGATAGTACCAAGTATAATCATAGAAAATAACAAAATTTGCTAAAAATACAAAAAATAAAAGAAGAAGACACTAGGATAAATAGTCAAGGGGGGGCACTTTCATCATGAGAGTCGTCGCCAGCTTGAGAGTCACTGCCAACCACGGACTAAGAGTCACCACCCGACTCAAACTCGTCGTCCGGATTAAACTCAGAAGCAGCGGGTGTAGCAAGAGCCTCTGTGGGTGTAGCAGAAGGGCCTGCAGTATCGGCGGCAGGACGGTGCAACGGGCGCTCAGGAGATACTGGCTCAGGAGAAAAACGGACACCGAAATGCTCAGCAATACGAGTCACACTCCTTTGTAGCCAGCGAAATGCGGCTGATGAACATGTAATCTGTCCTGGCTGACGAGAGAGAGTGTGCTGCGGTGATGATGAGCATTGGCGAGCAGAGATGCCCTGCTGAGAGGATGATGGGGCAGCAGACTCAGGGGACGGTGGATCAGAACTGCGATGAACCTGAAACTCTATCCCTCGATCCGTCTGGATCCGGCGAAGCATCCCCATGGATCGCAGTGTCTTGATAGTAATCGAGGCTACTCCACCAACCACTCTCATCCGGTTAGTGCCCTAAAGAGTGCACATGTGCCGCACCAAGCGGGTGATGTACGGGCTGATGAAAAGTGCGCCAATGCGGGGGTTCATCCCCTGGTGAGAGATAAAAACTGCGACCTCATTGCCTAGGTGCAACTGAAAACCATCCACCATACTAAGTAGTAAGTCAAACTCAAACAAACTGACGACCCCCGTGCTCTCCCCACAGCTTGTCAGTGTGTGACTAAGCAAGAAGTGTACATATCGTAGTGCAGGTGAGCGAAGTGCAGTGGCTTTAGTTAGCTAGGGGTCATAGTGTGGATCAGTGCTCAAGCGTCTCTAGGCATCCTCAGTAGACTCCCTGGCCGGTCTTGATGTTAGTAAGGCATTGTAGGCCTGGGTTTGAGTAAAGTCGGCGTCGTATAGTCCCAAGTAAATGGAGAACTCGGTGAGGCTCATTTGGTGCAAGGCACCGAAAACCTGAAATTGTATGAAGTAGGCCTGATGAAAGGCGATAGTGCCATGGAACAACTCAAAAGTGGCAAAAACCTTGAGTGCCAACTAATCATATGTGGTGTCGGTGATCACGAACAGCTTCCTCCATTCCCCAACACACAATAACTACTTGATTTCCACTTCCAATCCTACCTCTCAGAGCACATCCTAGTCTATCTCCCTCGACTCGCCGAAACGATGGCGAGAGAGTCGCTCAAAATGGTCCCAGTGCGCCAGAGTGTGGAAGCGGGGTCTACGATCAATGTCGCCGGAGGAAAAGTCACCCATGGGTCACTTGGACAGCCTGGCAGCAACAGACTTTTGAGGCATGATCTGTAATGTATAACACCAGAATAATCAGTACCAATAGCCTAGAAACATGGGGACATGGCCATGTCAGGAATGGCTTGACCGTGTCACCCAAAATGCGAATGAAAGCAAAGAAAGGGTTGACACGGCCGTGTCCAATGTGACACGACCATGTCACAAATGGTCATCGTCCCCACCGAGGTTGTGGTGACATCAAAACTTCAAGACACCTCCATTTCACAGGAAAAAAACATAAGATCCACGCACAAAGGTGTGTATTAAACTTTAAAAGCAAGTATGATAGACAAAAGAAGCCTTAGATCTATGAAATGGGCAAAGATTCGAAATCATACCTTGATTGGAGTAGGAGAAAGAAAAGGGAAACACCTAGAATGGGAGATCGGTGAAGAAATCATCTTGGTTCTCAAGGATTTAAAGGTGAGGAGGAGAAGGGGAATGGTTTGGAGGTGAGGAGGTGTTTGGGGATGAAAAGGTGCTGCGCTAAGGTTTCTTCACTCCAGTCAAAGTAATGGCCGCGCCCCAAGGGATGCGTTTTTATAATGTGTACTATTTTTTAATCAAAATCCTAATTCAATGTGTTACTTTTGGAAATGTCTGCTATTTTTAAATCAAAACTCTAATCCAACGTTTTTTATGAAAATGCCCCCAATTTTTTGGTTTCTAATTGAACCCCCAATCTGATCTTTCTTATAGTAATGTCTCATATTTTTCAATGAAAACCCTAATCCTATGTTTGCTTTACTGCATGGCTAGTATTTTTTAATTAAAATTTTAATCCTATGTTTAGTTATGTTAATGTCTCCTACTTTTCAATTAAAATGCTAATCCTATGTTTTTCTTTTCGGAATGGTTACTACATTTTAATCAAAACCCAAATCCTATGTGTTCTTTTCTTAATGTCAGCTATTTATGAGTTCTGAATCAAAACTCTAACCTATGCTTTCTTTTCGAAATGTCTACTATTTTCAATCAAAACCCTAATCCAAGTTTTCTTTTTGAATTTCTACTATATGTGAATCAAAACCATAATCCAACTTTTCTTTTTAGAATGTCTCCTATTTTGTGAACAAAAACTGTATCCTATGTTTTTTCTTTTCTTAATTTCTCCTATTTATTAGTGTTGAATCAAAACCATAACCTATGCTATCTTTTGATAATGTCCCATATTTTTTAATAAAAAACCTAATCCTATATTTTGTTTTCGCAATGTCTGCTATTTTTGAAATAAAAGTGTAATCCTATGTTTTTTCGCAATGTCCTATATTTTCTTTTGTTTTTTTTTTTTTTGAAATGTCTCATTTTTTTTAATCAAAACCCCACTACTATCTTTTTTTTTTTGCAAATTTTAGCTATTTTGTAATCAAAACTCTAAACGTATGTTTTATATTCAGAATGTCTTCTATTTTTGAATAAAAATCCTCATCCTATGTTTTCATTTAGATTGTCTCTTTTTTGAATTAAGATCCTAATCCTCTACTTTCTTTTCACAATACCTCCTATTTTTAAATTAAAATACTAATTTTATGTTTTCTTTTGGTAATGTGTCCTATTTATAGGTTTTCAAGAAAAACCCTCACCCTATGTTTTATTTTTGAAATGTCTCCTATTTATCAATCAAAGCCCTAACTCTATGTTTTCTTTTTAGAATGTCTCCTATTTTTCAATCGAACCCTAATACCATGTTTTCTTTTGGAATGCCTCAATTTTTTTAGTTTTGATTAAAAATTGAAATCCTTTGTTGTCATTTCAGAATGTCTCCAATTTTTAATCTAAACCTTAATCCAATGTTTTTTTTTTTATATGTCTCCTATTTTTCAACTAAAACCCTAATCCTATATTTTCTTTTCGTAAAGTCATCAAAATTTCTGCTTTCAATCAACAACCTAATCCTATTATATTTTTTCAAAATGTCTTCTAGTTTTGAATCAAAACTCTAATCCTATATTTTCTTTTTAGAATGTCTCCTATCTTTTGGTTTTGTATCAAAACGCTAATGCTATGTTTTCTATTCAAAATGTTGATTTCTTTTTGTTTTGAATCGAACCTCTAATCCTATTTTTTTTCTTTTCTGAATGTTAGTTTCTTTTTAATCAAGACCCAATTTGTAGTTTTCTTTCCATAATGTCTCTCATTTTTGGTTTTGAATCAAAACCCAATCATATGTCTTACTTTCGGAATGTCTCATTTTTCGATTTTTCAATCAAAACACTAATTCTACATTTTTTTTACAGAATGTCTTTTATTTTTTTTAATCAAAACTGTAATTCAATGTTTTCTACACGTAATGTCTCCTTTTTTTTTTTAAACAAATCTATAATCCTTTTTTTCTTTTTTGAATGTCTAATATTTTTCACATTTGAATCGAAAATCTAATCCTATGTTTTTTTTTTACAGAATGTCATCTATTTTTAGTTTTGAATGAAAAACCTAATCCTATATTTTGTTTTCGCAATGGCAACCATTTTTGAATAAAAATTCTAATCATTATCCTATATTTTCTTTTCATATTGTCTCCTATTTTTTCATCAAAACACTAATCCTCTATTTCTTTTTCTAAATGTCTCATATTTTCCAATTAAAACAGTAATCCAATATTTTCTTTTGGGAATGTCTGCTATGTTTAAATCAAAACCCAATTCATATGTTATTTTTTCTGAATGTCTCACATTTTATAGTAAAAAAATAATCATATATTCTCTTTTGGAATTGGCTCCTATTTATAAATCAAAACCCTAATTGATGCGCTAACCGCAAGTGCACGGGTCGCAAGCAAGTAGTAAAGTGATACCCCGTGAATGGTAGGGTTGTCGAATCACAGGGAACTGTACTCAAAGTACTAATGGCTCTTTCGATGTCTAGTGAATTGTAAAGAGAATTGGTTGAATTGTAAGATAATAAGAAAAGATAAAATGGTGGAAATGGTAGGAGATTAGGATTGAGTGTTTTGGCAAGATGAGAGTAATTCCCTTGGGTGATCTCTAAGATTATTGCACGCTATCTTGCTCTAAGTGCCTACCAGTTACATTCCAAAGATCCAAGTGTGCGCTCACAAGCAATGTTGCATCGATGAGTTCTCAACTACACCTAGTTTTGCTAAGATAATTGTATGCCTCTTGCAAAGCAAGCTACTCACCAAGTTATACCCTAACAGCTATGCAAATTGAACACATCGAGTTATGTAATACAAGATTTAAGACAAGAATTAATTAGAACTCCGTAGAATAATCATAACAAGTGTATAAGCATTGCAAGTCATCTAAGTTCTCAACCCTAGGGTACTATGGCCAATTAGCCCTTCATGGGCGGGTACAACAAGGAGAGAACAATGAAAGAACAACAAGAGAAAGACATGACTCCCTTCTATTCTATGGATGACCTTCCTTGCCAAGCTCTGAGTGCTAACCCCACCTCTCTTGATGTCTCCTACTCATCCTTAGTCTCCCTAGGCGGTGTGGTGAGGCTTGATCTTCGATCTCATCAACGTTCTCCTGGTGGAGAGAAGAGTCACCGAACAAAGCTGAGATGAAACCCTAAAATTAGGAGTTAAAAAGGCAAATTCGGGGCCCGTCACGGTCGTCTCTAGCCCCCGTTTACTTTCTTGGGAATATTTTGAGTGGAACTCCTGAGATTTATAGTGGCAACAACATGGCTGTGTTAATTGGTGCACGACCCTGTAACTAGCACCGTACCCCATGTGACTCCTGAAGGGGATTTTCTTGAGATTTGTAGTTGCATGTGCATGGACGTATGGCAACCTTGTTCTCCCTGGGACACTCCCGCGTTAAGATTTTGCTAGCTTGCTCTCTAGGCTGGGATTTGCAGTGGATCAGGCAAGGCCATGTTCTGCCCATGTTTAGCTTATTCTTTTCCCTTGGTCGATAAACACGCACAAAACACACTCAGTTTCACTCCAAATTGATTAAAGCCCACGATTCCTACACAATGAACATTATACCTTGAATAGCACCAATTATAGACGAAAATATGCTAAAGGACAACTAAATGAAGTGAGTAAAGGGCATGAAAAAATGATAGCAAAATCGAGGTGAATATGCCTATGTCAAACCCATGTCCTAACCCTTGAAGATTACAGGAAAAGTATACCAAATTCGTAAGTGTTGTGACACAGTCGTGTAATGTGCGCTCTAGCCATGTTCCTAATCTCGCATGCCGGTGTCCACACCGTGTTCATCCTAAAAAAGCTAGAAAATTCAAAACCTGTAAAGATCAATGGCACGAACATGGTTGTGTCGTGCCCGTGTCAAGCCTGAAAATTTCCAAGATGAACAATTCCTTCTCCAAAAACATGCACAAACATAACAAAAATTAATCCATATTCAACATGTCCATCCCCAAGGCTGTGACAAAGATTACACCAAGAAAATTGACCACAGGAATCCAAAAACAAAATCTCAAACACAAAAGAGTAATAGAACCAAAGAGAAATAAATGAACACACAAAAACATGAACACGTAAACTTGAGCTGCGTCCCAAGAATCGTTTGTTTTACGTCTCTAGCTTGACATAACTATTTTCTGCTTAAGGAGGTTCGTGCAATCGAGACCTCGCTCGGTCACCTGGGCAATAACAACAAGTATAAGGAAGTTAAGAGTCAATTAAACTACTCTCACCAAAGGTCCAAGAATGAGTTGGTCTTGGTATGTTGGGCCCCTTTGGTGGTGTTGCTGCCCCTTTCTTCTTCATGAGCACCTTGAGCCACCGCTTCACTACGCCAAGTCCAAACAATGTAGCTCTTCCTCAACCGCTGGGAGATATGGAAGGTGATATACTCTCAGCCGCTGCCAAGTCCAAACAATGTAGCTCTTCCTCAACAACCTCATCACTCGGGGGGTCGTTCCCCAAAAGCTCCACTACTTCATCCTTCATGTACGTTTCCTGCACAAAATCAGACACAACATCATCAATAACATCCAAAAAATAACAAGTGTAATCAAAATCCATCGTGTGCCTCATAGAGTTTTTGAGCTTGAAAATGACTTCTTCTTCCCCCACACGGAGTATTATCCGACCATCCTTTACATTGATCAACGCCTTTGAAGTCTCAAGGAATGGCCACCCCAAAATCAAAGCACATCAACTTTATCATCAATATCAAGTATAACAAAGTCCACCAGAAAAATGAACTTGTCCACTTTGACCAACACATCCTCAATGATTCTCCTTGGTTACCGAATGGACCTGTCGACAAGCTGTAAAGTCATGATGGTCGCGTTGGGCTCACAAACCCCAGTGTTTGAAAAATCTTGTAGGCCATGAGATTGATACTTTCCCCAATATCCGCAAGGGCCTTCTCATGAACTAGTTCCCCCGATTGTGCATTGAACAATGAACCCATCGGGGTCCTTCTCTTTCTTGGGGATCTCGTAACTTATTAAGGCCGAACATTCTTTACTAAGTGTCATTGAAGGCACTTCCTCTAATTTCTTCTTGTTTGTGAGCAATTCTTTCATAAACTTAGCATACCTTGGCATCTAAGAAACAGCTTCCACGAATGGGACATTGATGTGCAAAGTCATGAATATGTCGAGGAACTTTTTATACTGCTCATCTTGCTTAACTTTCTTGATTTTCACTGGGTATGGAAGGTTTGGTTGCTACTCTTCTCCTTACTAGGTTCCTTAGTAATTTCTTCTTTAGTTGGGGTCTCAACATCTACAACAACGGTGGGGCTAGTATGTTCCTTTTCAGGCTTCTTCTCTATAGGGTCAGGGAGGTGCTTTCCACTCTTCAATTGCACACCCTTTAGAGATTCTTTGGGGTTCACCACTATGTTGCTCGGGAGGGACCCCAGTAATCTTTCTTCCAACAACTTGGATATTTGGACCATTTGAAGCTCCAAATTCCTCACCGTCACATTAGTATTCCTAACCATCTCCTCATGACAAGCAAAATGGGATTCGGTGCTCATGATAAACTTGGCCATCATGCTAGTAAGGTAGGGGATGGTTCTGAAGATGATGAGGAGGACGGTTGATGTACTTACGGCGGTGGAAGAGCATGTTGTGGTTGTTGTGCCCCTTGCCCTTGTCCAGACTGATTCCATGAAAAGTTAGGATGGTTCCTCCATCCCGGGTTATAAGTGTTGCTATATTGGTTGTTTTTGAATTGGCGGTTCTACCTCACATAGTCCACTTGCTCTACTTGCCCCATATCCGACTCAGTTGATGAAGGACAAATAATCTCACCAGAAGGTCCCCAATTATTGCAAGAGGGTCCAGAACTAGAGGAAGGAGTTTGCATGGCGCTGACTCACTTGACAATCATCTCAACTTGTGCCGCGAGGGTGGTAACGGCTTTCACTTGATAAATACCGGCGGACTTCACCGGCTTACTACATTCGGCACTCCATTGGTAGCCATTGTTCGCCATTTCCTCAATAAGAGTGAAGGCGGCGCTCGCTTGCTTATTGCAAAGTGATCCTCCTGCGGCGGCATTGACCAATTTTTTGGTAGCGTTGCTCAAACCATTGTAAAAAATCTGAATTTGCATCCACTCAACAATCCCATAAGATGGAAACTTCCTTAACAACTCCTTGTATCTCTACCAAGTGTCGTACAAGGATTCTGACTCACATTGCTGATAAGAGGAGATATTACTCTCAACTTTGTGATCTTCGCTGGAGGGAAGTACCGTGCAAGGAAGATATCGATGACTCACTTCCAATTTGTGAGGCACCCCAAAGATAAAGAATTGATCCATTGCTTGGCTCTCCCTCTCAAAGTGAATGGGAATAACCTCAAACGGATGGCCTCCTCATTGACGTTGTTCATCTTGCAAGTGTCATAAATTTCCAAGAATTTCCGGAGGTGCTTATACGGGTCCTCATCTTGAAACCCATCAAATTGACATTCCTGTTGCACCCACTGAATAAAATTCAGTTTCAGTTCAAAATTATTGGCTGCAATAGGTGGTATGACAATACTTGACCCTTTTCCATCAAAATTTGGCTGGGTAAAATCTAAAATACTTTGTTGTTGATTACCGGCCATCTCTTCTCCTTGATTCACGTCAACACTAACATCAATTGACCCTGTCTCACTCAGATTAACTTGACTAACTCTTCTTCTGAAATTTCACTCTACTTCAAGATCAGGGCTCAACAATGGGGACGATGTGTACCCACTGGTAATACAAATGTGACTGCGCACATTGTAGTTAGACATAAGCTCACAAGACTATCAAGAACAAGAATAAAAATTGAAACAAAGAATAGTGAAACAAATAATTGAAAATAAAACAATTATTCACAAAAATGCAAAATATTCACAAACTAGATAACCAAAGTCCTAATGTTCCTAAGAGTGACCAGCTCCCCGGCAACGACACCAAAAACTTGATGCTCTAACCGCAAGTGTACAGGTCACAAGCAAGTAGTAAAATGATACCCCATGAAGGGTAGTGTTGTCGAACCACAGGGAACTGTACTCAAAGTACTAATTGCTCTTTTGATGACTAGTGAATTCCGAAGAGAATGTATTGAATTGTAAGATAATAAGAAAAGACAAAATGGTGGAAATGGTACGAGATTAGAATCGAGTGTTTTCGCAAGATGAAAGTAATGCTGATAAGTGCTCGTGTTATAGTAATATGAAGTATTATTATCTTACATTGAGCATTTATTTTCTTAGATTTTATCATTAATTTGTGTGTATTTGTGTGCTTTTGTGCATTGTTGGGTTGTGGAGCCAATTTGGAGAAGAAAGAAGCAAGAATAGGTTATGTTCGCCATTGTTGAGGAGTTCTAGGACCGAGCAAGGAACAAGGCACGAGTCTAGACTTGTGGGTGTGTGCCAACCTCCATTGGAGGGGCACAAAGGTAGCCACATTCTCAAAAGTCTAACTCGTGTAGTATTGGAGAACTCCGCCAATAAAAAGAAATATAGTAATCGACATGATCTACCGTTGATTGTGTGCCCAATTCAATGGCCTCAATGAAGAACAATGAATTCGGGAGCATTTCGGCAAGACACTGTAGGAGCACTGTAGCAAAAAATACTGTAGGAAAACACCGTAGCAAGTCACTGTTCACAGTTTGCCGAAAATCAGCAAAACAGAGAATCCACACGGCCGTGTGAAAATTCTGCAAGTCCGTGTGGAACCCCGATTTCAGACTATAAATAGCCCGTTTTCAGATTTATTTGGGGAACCCCCTTTCTATCGCTTGCCTATCTTTTGGGGGGCTTTCAGCTAGGGTTTGGAGAGGTTCTTGGAGGTATTTGGAGGCGATTATACGGCATCGGCATCGACAGGCTTTGGAAGAAAGCTATTGGGGGAGCTTTCGTCGGCATCGATTTGGCGAGGTGTGCCCTAGGTTTGACAAGGGATTCATGGAGAAGATTAGGCAGCTCCACAAGACCATCGATACTATCTACAAGGAGATTTTCTTTATGGTTTTTATGCATACATTCTCGAATTGTTCATTGACTTTATATTACTCAATGGAGAGCTAAATTCTAGTGGGTATTCAGACTTGTGAACCTTAGGATGCTTGTGTTTCTATAACTCTTATTATGCTTTATTAATTTGATGTTCTCTTATTGAGTTCCAATCTTGCATGTGGATTGTATGAGATTTTCTTTTAGCCGTGACACTAGGATTGAGAATCTATTAGATTATCCTTTGAGGGTGTGCCAACCTCTGTAGGATTAGACTACACAAGGTTGGAGAGCGTTGAGAGGGTGAGTCGAGAGGTAGCGAAACGGCCCTTTTCCCCTCCGGTGTGAATTTTCCTACCTCCATATCCCAAGGGTTAATCGCAATCGAAGTAGAGTGAAGTACTAGGAGATGAACTCCCTTGCAAAGGATTTAGTGAATCCTAGGACTAGGGCTTAACTTAGGTTAGGGTTCTTCCACATGGACCAAAGTGTTAGAACTATAATTAGGGATAGGGTCTTTCACTTAGAATCCCTAGAACCCCAAGCAGTTACACGTAGTGTGAGGCTTAGGATAATGGACTCCCCTGGAGCTAGATATGGTCACGGTTCAGGAACCGCCAGTTCCGGTTCAAAGAAATCTTGAACTGGAACCGAACCGCCTAGGTAAGGTTCTTAGCGGTTCCGGTTTGGTTCGGTTCCAGTTCTGGTTCTGGCGGTTCAGTTCAACAGTTCAAGTTTGACGGTTTATAAGGTTTGGAGGGTTTTTTTTAAATAAATAATCCAATATTTCAAATTATAATGAACAGAAAAACACAAGAATTAATTTAATACAATAGTTTATTAGAAAAATAAAAATATTAATAATTTAAAACAATATTTTTCAATAAAGATACAATAGGAGAAGAAATAAAAAAATAAATAGGCTTGAACTTAATTATATCAAGTTGCCTACGTATCTTCTCGGGAAATCAAAGCCCACGTAGTTCTTTTATTTTTATTATAGGCATTCCCCATATTTCGGTAATGTCTAATTGTTTGCATCATCGTCCTAATGGCTAATGCTAGCTAATTACTAATGGTTCTAACTCCTAAATTCCTAACAATTTAATCAATTGGTTTAATTTGTCAAGTCAATTGTTCAAATGAATTAGATCAGACAATCAGACGATTCATACCTAATCAATTTGGTTATTACAGATCACATGACTCAAATGGTCAAATGACTCAAACCTAATTAGATAATAGATATCATGAGTCCATGCCATTATTTATATAATATATATAATATTTTGATTTAATTGGAACTGGCGGTTAAACCGCCGGTTCCACGGTTTTCAAATTCTGAAACCAGAACCGAACCTTGTATGAAGGTTTAGGTTCTGGTTTTAGGACGGTTATAGTTTTTCCGGTTCTGGTTCCTGTTTTTGGCAGTTCGGTCCCGGTTCAATTCCACGGTTTCAGTTCCAAATGGCCACGTCTACCTAGAGCTTAGTTGACAGGTCAACGAGAGTTAATGGTCATAGTGAAACCTAATGCTGGGCATAATGTTGGAACTAGTCATGGTTGACCTTAGGTTTGGGACCATGTGCTTAAGGATTTCCACGACTCATTAGACATCAATTAGAGGGTATAATACTAGTCTTGCACTAGAAGCATTAGTCCTAGGGGGAACTTTGTCCGGGTACCCCACCTTTGTATCGATTACCTCTCGTACCTCTATTTCTCTTCTTATATTATTTTACTTTCTTTTCTATCTATATATATATATTTCTCTCATCATCGGCTTCCCTCATAGCTAAATAGCGATAACACTTTTTTCTGAACACTATTCCCTATAGATACAACTACCCACTCACCAGGGTAATATTATTACTTCGACAAGCCCGTGCACTTGCGGTACACACTTGCAAGAGGTGTGTCGAATGCCTTGGTGTGATCCCTAAGATTATTGCACATTATCTTGCTCTAAGTGCCTACTAGGTACATTCCAAAGATCCAAGTGTGTGCTCACAAGCAATGTTGCATCTATGAGTTTTCAACTACACCTAGTTTTGCTAAGATAACTGTACACCTCTTGCAAAGCAAGCTACGCACCAAGTTTTACACTAATAGCTGTGTAAATCGAGCACATCGAGTTATGCAACACAAGATTTAACCTAAAAGTCAATTAGAACTCTGTAGAACAATCAAAATAAGTGTATAAGTATTACAAGTCACCTAAGTTTTCAGCCTTAAGACACTATGGCCAGTTTGCCCATCATGGGTGCGTACAACAAGGAAAGAACAATGAAAGAATAACAAGAGGAAGACATGATTCCCTTCTATACTCTAGATGACCTTCCTTGCCGAGCTTTGAGTGCTAACCCCACCTCTCTTGATGCCTCCTACTCGTCCTTAGTCTCCTTAGCTGGTGTGGTGAAGCTCGATCTTCAATCTCATCAACGTTCTCCCAGTAGTGAGAAAAGTCCCCGACCAAAGATGAGATGAAACTGTAAATTAGGATTTAAAAATGAAGATTCGGGGAGCGACAAGGTCTGGACATGGTCGTGTTCAGCCCGTGTACTTTCCTGGGAATATTTTGAGTGGAATTCCTAAGATTTGCAGTGGAAACAGCATGGCAGTGTTAATTGGCGCACGCTCGTGTAACCAGCACCATACCCGTGTCACTCCTGAAGGGGATTTTCTTGAGATTTGCAGTGGCATGGGCACGGGCGTGTGGCATCCGTGTTCTGCCTGGGACATTCCCATGTCAAGATTCTGCTAGCTTGCTCTTCAGGCTGGGATTTGGAATAGATTGGGCACGGCCATATTCTGCCCATGTTCAGCTTGTTCTTTTCCCTTAGTCGATAAGCACGCACGAAACATACTTAGTTTCACTCCAAATTGATTAAAGCCCACGATTCCTACACAATGAACATTACACCTTGAATAGAACCAATTATACAAAAAAAAATATTCTAAAGGACAACTAAATGAATAGAGTAAACGGCATGAAAACATGATAGAAAATGCACTCATCACTAATCTTATGTTTTCTTTTTGGAATGTCTACTATTTTTGAATTAGAATGCTAATCCCATGTTTTCTTATAGTAATGTCTCCAATTTTTTCAATAAAAACCCTAATCCTATACTTTCTTTTTTGAATGTCTACTAAATTTGAATCAAAACACTAATTCTACATTTTATTATAGTAATGTCTCCTATTTTTCAGTCAAAACCCTAATCCTAAGTTTTCTTTTTGAAATGCCTACTATATTTGAATTAAAACCTTAATCCTATTTGTTTTTTTTCATAATGTCTCATATTTTTCAATCAAAATACTAATCCTATGTTTTCATATAGTAATGTCTCTGGCTTTTGAATCAAAACCTTAATCCTATGTTTTTGCTTTCAGAATGTGTTTTATTTTTCCGTTTTGAATCAAAACCTTAATCCTTTGTTTCCTTTTTTTAATGTCTCCTATTTATTAGTTTTGAATCAAAATGTTAACCAATGTTTTCTTTTTGGTATATCTCCTATTTTTCAATAAAAAATCTAATCTTTTCTTTTACTTTCGTAATGTCTTCTATTTTTGAAAAAAACCCTAATCCTATGTTTTCTTTTGGGAATGGTCCTATTTTTCAATTTTAAATCAAAACATTATTAGTTTGTTTTATTTATTGGAATATCACATTTTTTTAATCAAAACACTAGTCCTATGTTTTCATATATAAATGTCCCTTATTTTTCAATCAAGACCCTAATCCTATCCTTTCTTTTCAAAATGTCTCATATTTTTCAATCAAAACCCTAATCTTATATTTTCTTTTGGGAATGCCTACTATTGAATAAAAAATTCTAATCCTATATCAATATCTTAATCATATTTTTGAATCAAAACAATAATTCTTTTTTTTCTTTTTGGAATGTCTCATTTTTTTTAATCAAAACTCTATTCCTATCTTTGAAAACCATAATCCTTTGTTTTGTTTTTATAAGTCTCCTATCTTTCAATCAAAATACGAATCCTATGTTTTTTTTAGAATGTCTCCTATTTGTCAGTTTTGAACCAAAACCCTGTGATTCCTTCTGGATGACACTTAACTATTTCACTCAAAAACTGTGAGAAGAGCATGGTCTAAGCATGATCATGCTTAGAATATATAGAGCCTAAAATGTTCTTTTTAATTCCCAGATTTAGGAATTCTCAACATCTCTTGTTTAGGAGTTTCCTTTTCCAATAAAGGAACCTTCAAAGAAATGGTGATCAGCTACCACTACTCGAGCTAAGGACGCTAAGGCTGAGTTAGAGATACTGGAGGAATGGAGTTGCCCATTCCATCAAGCTTTTGAAGGACATTTGAGGAGATTTTGTAAAGAGGGGGAAGTCCAGATGTTTTTCTTCCTTATATTTTTTATACTCTCTCATTTGTCTGAATTCATGAAGCCCCGGGATTGTAAACTATGTTGTTTTTAATACTTTGACTACTTGGGTCTTAATTTCTATGGAGTTCTATTATTTTGTTGTGTTTATTCATATGTTCGTATAACTTGGCGTATATGGATTACCATAGTTGAGATTATCTACATTAGTTGCAAAACTTGGCGTGTATGAAGCCCGTAATTATACTTACAGAACTTGTCATACTTGATAGCCGTAGATGCAACATTGCTCTTAAGCATCCACAAGTCTCTTAGAATGTACCTTGATAGGCATTAGACTCAAGTCAATATCTTAGGCACTTAGGAATCATCCTAGGGCATTGTCCTCCTGTTATCGACATACAACCCTGGTCTACTTAGTTGTTCCATTCTTTGTTCTTATTCTTGTAGTCATAAATACCTTCATCACCATTTTGGTTGGCTAGACATTAGAGGATCAACAAGTACTAGAAGTCCAGTCCCTGAGGTTCAACAACGCTACCCCCTTGTGGGGTACAACTTAATTACTAGTAACGATCCATGCACTTGTGGAGAGTTTATCAAGTTTTTGGTGTCATTGACGGGGACTGGCAACTTTTAGGAAAATTAGGATTCTGGTGATCTAGTTTGTTTATATTGTTCATATATGTGAATATCTCTTTTTATTTATTTAAACATTTTTCTTATCTTTTATTTTCTTACTCTACTCTTGAATTAGGAGCTGATTTTTGTTATCTTTTCTTTTATTATCTAAGGTAATTGAGAGTCATTATGTAGGAACTAATGGCTACTCTAAGGATCCATTCTCATTTTACCACCCATTTGAATGAGAATGCTTGTTCTCATAACGATAAAGGTAGCCTTGTAGAACTAATATCATAATTTCATGAGCAGATATCACAGTGAAATCAGTTAATGAGTACAGAGATGAGTTTCTGCAAAGAAGATGAGGAACAAGAGATAAATATAGAGTAGGCAATGTTAGTTTCAGTTGGATTGGGTAGTGATATACCCTATGATGATGACGACAACAGATTTATGGATGAAGATGTCACTTACAGGTGAAGGGAAATTCATAACACAATGCATGGGAATGTCAATAGCCAGGAAGGTGGTTTTCTTCATGCACTTTTTGAACTTTTATCATCTACCCATCTAAACATGGAACTCAAGGAGCTAGAAGCATATTTGGAATACACTTTCCATGGAGAAAACTCCAAACTACAAGTTATAATATCCTCCATAATTGACAGTAGCCAAAAAAAGTAAGTAGTGGCTTTGCTCCTCAAGCATAAGAAAGCCATTGCTTAGAGTATTTCTGACATCAAGGGAATTAGTCCATCCTTTTGCACACACAAAATCCTAATGGAGAACAACATCAAACAGAAGGTGCAACCTCAAAGGAGATTGAACCCCAATATGATGGAAGTTGTCAAGAAAGAGATGAAGAAAATGCTAGATGCCAGAATAATCTACCTAATTTTAGATAGCCCTTGGGTCAGTCTAGTTTAGGTGGTACTCAAGAAGGGAGGAATGACGGTGGTTTCCAGTGAACACAAAGAATTGATTCCAACCCATACAGTAACTGGATGGTGAGTTTGTATTGATTACTTGAAGCTGAATGATGCCACACATAAGGATCATTTCCCATTGCCTTTATCGATCAAATGTTAAAACTGTTATTGGGACATATGTATTATTGTTTGCTTAATGGGATGTCTTGATACCTACAAATCCTAGTAGCCCCTAAGGATCAAGAGAAGACCACATTCACTTGCCTATATGGCACATTTGCTTATAGGAGGATGCCTTTTGGGTTTTGCAATGTACTGACAACATTTCAGAGATGCATGATGTCCATATTTGATGACTTCATTGAAGATATTATGGAGGTTTTCATGGATGATTTCTCAATTTTTGTAGATTCCTTTGAAGGTTGTTTGCATAACTTGAAGCGAGTTCTTTCAAGATGTGAGGAAACGAATTTGGTGCTAAATTGGGAAATGTGCCATTTCATGGCAAGAGAAGGCATAGTGTTGGGACACAAGATTTCTGGTAATGGGATCAAAGTGGACAAGGCCAAACTTGAAATAATCGAGAAACTTCCCCCGCTGTCCTCCACGAAAGATGCCAGAGTCTTCGTTGGCCATATTGGATTTTATCAAAGATTTATTAAAGACTTCTCAAAGATCTCTAAGCCCATAACAAAACTCCTGGTGAAGGATACACTCTTTGATGTTCACCAAAGATGCCTCACGGCTTTCCATTTACTGAGAGAGAGGTTGGTTCAAACACCCATTGTGAAAGCTCTTGAGTGGGAACAACCTTTCAAACTCATGTGTGATGAATGTGATTGGGCAGTTGTAGTAGTGTTAGGGCAATGACATGATAAGCAATTCCATCCAATCTATTATGCAAGAAAAACTCTAACTCCTACTCAAGAAAATTATACTATGACAGAGAAAGATTTTTTAGCTATTATTTATGCTTTTGATAAATTTCAATCGTACTTAGTGTTATCCCATGTTGTAGCATACATCGATCACATGGCTATTAGATACCTCATTTCCAAATCCAATGCCATCCCTTAATTAATTCGATGGATCCTTCTTTGGCAAGAGTTTGATTTAGAAATTCGGGATAAGAAAGGCTTAGAAAACATGGTAGCATACCACTTGTCCTGTCTTGAGCATACAGAAAAATACGGCAATGATCACAGAGCAATTAATGATGTTTTCCTAGAGGAACACCTATACTTGGTTCAAGAAATGACAGCCCTGACTGGCGAATGCCCTTAATTTGCTGACTTCACGAACTACATTGTAGGTCAAGTCATCCCCTCACATTTCTCTTATCAACAACGAAAAACATTTTTGTCTGATGCCAAGCATTATTTTTGCGAGGACCCGTTTCTTCATAAACTTTTTCCTGAACTAGTGTGTGACATTGTGTCTCACACTTGGAAGGATGGAAATTCTGAGACATTGTTATTCGAGGACAGTGGAGGTTACTTCAGTGCTAATCGCACAACCGAGAAGGTTCTCGAGGATGGTTATTTTTTTGGCCGACGCTTTTCATGGACGCCCAGAAATTTATTAGAACCTGTGATCAATGTCAAAGAAGTGGAAATATTTCCAAACTTGATGAAATGAAACAAGCCCCTATCCAACAGTACGAAGTATTCGATGTTTGAGGAATAGATTTCATGGGACCATGTCCAAATTCAAATGGAAACAAATATGTTTTCATAGCAGTTGACTATGGATTTCTTTCAAATAAATGGACAATGTTGGTCACCATTGTGAACCAATGGACATTCTTCCCTTTTTGTAGCTTTTGGTAGAAGATCACCCTAGAGTAAGCTCGTGCTTTCTATGAGAGCACGATTGTGCTCTTTACAGTGTAAGAACCCTCTATAGGGAAACACAATCGTGTACCCTTGTCAAGCAAGATCGTGCTCTCCTTTTTACATGACCGCGTTCCTCTTGGATTTCAAAAATTTAATTTAGTTGGTTGCTTTTGTAGGTGATGTCGAGACGCCGCGTTATACTTAGGTCACATCTTCTATCATAGACCGTTCATGGTAGGATTCAAATGGGACTTAATTCACTTGACCAGCCTAATAGATTTACTTGACTGTTTACTCAGCAATTTGGGAAGCTTCGTACGAGCGACTTGGATGCATTATATGCCTCTAATTTGGCCAGTGAGGTAAAGCAACTTCTGAGTGTTGGTGTATGGCAATCAGCTCTCTTTTAATTAATGAACTGGCCTACCTAAAGTCAACTTTAGATGTCCTATCTACATTTTCATTTGCATAGAAGCCAAGACATGGGGGATGAACCCAATATTGTACATTTTCAACTCATAGGTCATGAGTATCATCTGAGCTATACGGAATTTGTAGTCTACTTGGGCTTTTCTAATCATAGCTACATTACCACTGACATTACTAGCACCTGCATTCCTTCCCATGTCTTGGAGAGCGCGAAAGCCAGCATTGATGAAGGTTAAGCTCTAGTAGCAACCATTTCACACACAGTGTTTCCAAGGCCTCTTCCCATCAGTAGCCGGTACTCCACTTCATCTACACTTTACTCAGTGGCATAGTTACTGGCATAAGTGGCAGTACTGGCTATATGACTAGGTATTAGCTATATTATCTTTTAGGCATGGCAGACAACTGCCCTTACCATCTAGGTCTTGTTCTCGCTAAGTCATTCCATCACCAGGCCACTGAGCGCACATTTTTCAGTTTTGAATCAAAATCTTAATTCTTTTTTTCTTTTCATATTGTCTCCTATTTTTGAATCAAAACATTGATCCTTTTTTTTTTCTTTTCAGCATGCCTACTAGTTTTGGATCAAACACCTAATCCTATGTTTTCTTATAGAAATGTCTCCTATTTTCCATAAATAAGAGACATTAATTTAAGAAAACATGGGATTTGAGTTTTCTTTGCAAGACAAAACATATGATTTAGTAATGTCTCATATTTTTCAATCAAAACCATAATCCTATGTTTTTTTTATCGAATTCCTACTATTTTTTAATCAAAACCCTAATCTTATGTTTTTTTTGGAAATGTCACCTACGTTTCAAATAAAAACCTAATCCTTTCTTTTTCAACTCGTGTGAACTTCGATCGGGTACGTTCATACCAATACTAAAGCCCTAGATCCCATAAGAACCTCGAAGTTAAGTGAGATTGTGTGAGAGTAGTACTAGGGTGGGTGACCTCCTTAGAAGTCCTCTTGTTGCATCCCTCCCCCGATCTCTTTGGTACATGGTTTATTTTTATGATTTTATTAATTAAAAAATAACAATAATAATAATAAATGAAATACTAACCTATGTTTATAATTAGAACCCTAATCCTATGTTTCATTAGAGTAATGTCTCCTATCTTTTGTTTGGGAAATCGCTTCTAATTTTTAATCAAAACCCTAATCCTATTTTTTCTTATCGCCTCTGATTTCTGAATAAAATTTCTAATCCTATGTTTTCTTTTCAAAAGCCTTCCATTTTTGAATCAAAACCCTAATCTTTTGTTTTCTTTTGGGAATGTTTACTATTTTTGAATCAAAATAGTAATTCTATGTTCTCTTTTCATAATGTCTCATATTTTTCAATCAAAACAATAATACTATGTTTTTTCTCCAGAATGCCTCCAATTTCTGAATCAAAACCCTAATCTTATGTTTTTTTTTTTAGAATGTCTCCAATCTTTCAAACAAAACCCTAATCCTATGTTTTCTTTTCGAAATGTCTCATATTTTTCAATTAAAAATCTATTCTTTTGTTTTCTTTTAGGAATGCCTACTATTTTTGAATCAAAACCCTAATCTTAAGTTTTTTCCAATGCCTCCTATTTTTGAATAAAAATATTAATCCTATGTTTTTTTTCGGAAAGTATATAATTTTTTAATTAATACCCAAATCCTGTGTTTTCTTATAATAATCTCTCCTATTTTGAATTGAAAATCCTAATCCGATGTTTTCCTATACTATTGACACGACCCCTTGGGTGTATCCCGCAAGTGCACGGGTTTGTCGAAGTAATAAAATTTACCCCGGTGAGTGGGTAGTCGAATCCACAGGGAACAGGGAGTTAAAATACGAGATTTCACTATTTAAGCTATGTGGAGTATGGAAAGATAAGAATAAAATCAATGAGTGACTATGGAAGCAAATACAATAAAAGACAAGAAATCGAATAGAAAGATGGAAGATAAGAAAGTGCAAGTAAAAGAGAATAGAGAGAAACTGGCAATGGATGAAATAGGGTAATCGGACAAGCTACTTCTAGGATCTATGCTTCTAGTGCAAGACGATGCTAGTATACTTTCCTATTGATGTCCATTAAGTCGAGGAAATCCTTAGATACACGGTCCCAAACCTAAGGACAACTGTGAGTAACTCCAACATTATGCCCCGCTATTAGGATTCACGTCAACCCTTCACTATGTCTCTCTGGCACGACTAAGCCCCAGGGGAGTATATCTACCTAAATCTCACACTACGTGAGATTGCTTTAAGTTCTAGGGACTCCTAGTGGTAAAACCTGTTTCTATGTGTAGTTCTAACCCTTTGGTCCAGGTGGAAGAACCCTAGTCTAGATTAAGCCCCAGTGCGTAGGATTCACTTCAACCCTTCACTCTGTTACTTTCGTAACTAAGCACCAGGGGAGTTTATCTACCTAACACTTCACTCTATCTCGACCACTAAGAAATCAAGGAAACGTAGGTAGGGAGAAACCACATCGGAAGGGAAAAGGGACGCTTCGCTACCTCACGACTCACCCTCTCAACCCTCTTCAATCTTAAATAGTCTAATCCTATAGGAGTTGTCACACATCCAAAGGACAACCTAGATTGTTCTCAACCCTAGTGTCACGTCTAAAGGAAAACATTAACAAGATGAAATTAAAATCGAAACTCAATTTTTATTCATCAATAATGGAAAACCATTAGAACAATGTCAAAGAAACATAATAACACTAGAGTTTACAAGTCCGAATACCCACAAGGGGTTTAGCTCCTCATGAAGCTATACATGTTCATCAGAATATGAAAGAAAGCACAAAGCAAAGACATCGATGAAAAACCCCTTGCGTATGGTGTGGCCGTGGTCTTGTGCGGTTGCCGGACGTCGGTGACGATGGCGATGATGCGCTCCAAACCTCCACGAAATCCTCTCCAAAACCCTAGCTGCACTCTCCAGAAGTTGGGGAGAAATATAGGTCAAAAGATATTTTAAAAGTCTCCAAAATCGCTCTTTATATTCTGAGTGCGGCTTTAAAAATCGGACTTATCGGGACTTCACACGGCCGTGTGGAATTTCCACACCGGCGTGTGAAGTTTCTGGCTTGCTGGAAAATTAATTCACACGACCGTGTGGAATTTCCACACGCCCGTGTGAATTCTCTGGAATTCTGAATTTCGGTCGAAGATGAACAGTAGCTTACTGCAGTATTTGGCTACAGTGTTTGTCCCGAAACGCTCCCGAATTTGTCGTTCTTCACTGAGGCCGTTGAATTGGGCACACAATCAACGGTAGATTGTGCCGATTGCTTCAAATCTCCTAATTGGTGAAGTTATTCTTGTTAGCATGAGTTAGACTTGTTGTGATTGTGACTGCCTTTGTGCGCCTCCAAAGGAGGTTGGCACACACTCACAAGTCTCTACTCATGCCGTGCTCCTTGCTTAGTCCAAGAATGTTCCCAACAATGGCGAACACGATCTAACTTCGTTCTTTTCCTTCACTTTATCTTCACGACCCTGCAATACACAAAAGTAAACAAATGCACATTTTTTAGTGATAAAATCTGATTAAATTAATGCTCATTGCAAGATAATAACGCTTTGCATTACTATAACACAAGCACTTATCAACTATTGCCTCCTATTTTTTAATCAAAACCCTAATATTATGTTTTCTTATAGTAATGGCTCTTATTTTTCAATTAAAGCCCTAATTTAATATTTTCTTTTCAAAATGCCTATTATATTTGAATAAAAAAACTAATCCTATGGTTTCTTTTCTTAATGTCTCCTATTTATCAATTTTTAATAAAAATCCTAACCTATGTTTTCCTTTTAGAATGTCTGATATTTTTACATCAAAACCCTAATGCTATGTTTTATTTGATGTATGTCTTTTATTATTCACTGAAAAATAATCCTATGTTTTCTTTTCAGAATGTCTCCTATGTTTTAATCAAAACTTTATTCCCATGTTTTTTTTCTTTCGAATGCCTCATATTTTTTAATCAAAACCATAATCTTATATTTTCTTTTAGCAATTTCTGCTATTTACAAATCAAAACAATAATCTTATGTTTTCTTTTCGTAATGTCTTCTTTTTTTTTAATCAAAACCATAATCCTACATTTTCTTTTCGGAGTGGTTCTTATTTTTGAATCAAAACCCTAATTCTATGTTTTTTTTAGAATATCTGCTATTTTTAAATCAAAACTTTAATGATATATATATATATATATATATATATATTTTTTTGGAACGTCAACTATTTTGAATTATTAATCAAAACCCTGATCCTAAGTTTTCTTATAGCATTGTATCCTATTTTTCAATCAAAACCCTAATCCTAAGTTTTTTTGGAATGTCTATTATTTTTCAATCAAAACCCTAATCTTATGTTTACTGTTGAAAATGTTGGCAATTTTCCAATCAAAAAAATAATCTTATCTTGTCTTTTACTAATGTCTCATATTTTTCATTCATAACCAAAATCCTATGTTTTCTTTTTGGAGTGGCTATTGTTTTTTAATCAAAACCCTAATATTATGTTTTCTATGGTAACCTCCCCAATTTTTCAATAAAAACCCTAATCCTATGTTTGCTTTTCTCAATATCTCCTGTTTTTTCAGTTTTGAATCAAAACCTTAATCCAATACTTTCTTTTTGTAATGTCTAATATTTTTCAATCGAAACCATAATCCTATGTTTTTTTCGGAATGCTTACTCTTTTTAAATCAAAACCCTAATCCTACGTTTTCTTTTATAAATGTCTCCTATTTTTCGGTATTTAATAAAAGCCCTAATCCTATATTTTCTTTTCGGAATGTCTACTATTTTTTGTATCAAAACCCTAAACCAATTTTTTCTTGTTATAATGTCCCCTATTTTTTAATCAAAACCCAAATCCTATGTTTTTTTTTTTCGAATGGCTCCTATTTTTGAATTAAAAATTTAATCCTTTCTTTTCTTTTTGTAATGTTTGCTATTTTTGAATCAAAACCATACTCCTACATTTTCTTATAGTAATATCTCATATTTTTTAATCAAAACATAGGTTTAGGGTTTTGATTGAAAATTATGAGATTTTGATTGAAACATTAGTATATGAAATATAGGATTAAGGTTTTGATTAAAAAATAGTAGACATTAAGTAAAAAAAAAACATAAGATTAGGGTTTTGATTAAAAACCAAAAAATATGGCACATTTCCAAAAGAAAACATAGGATTAGTAATCTTGTGTTTTATTTTAGAAATGAGTGTTATTTTTTAATCCAAACAATAAACGTATGTTTTCTTTTCGTAATGTCTCAAAATTTTTAATCAAAACCCTAATCCTAAGTATTTATTGGAATGCCTCATATTTTTAATCAAAACCCTAATCCTATTTTTTTTCAGAATGGCTCCTATTTTTTATTCAAAACACTAATCTTATATTTTCCTATGGGAATGTCTGCTATTTTTTTTTATCAAAAACCTAATGCTATGTTTTCTTTTCGTAATGTGTCTTATTTTTTAGTTTTGAATCAAAACCCTAACCCTTTGTTTTCTGTTTGAAATGTCTCATTTTTTTTAATGAAAACATTAATCCTATGGTTTCTTTCTGGAAAGATAAGATTAGGGTTTTGATTCAAAACCTTATTTTTTATAGGAGACATTAATATAAGAAAACATAGGGTTAGTGTTTTAAATCAAAACCCCCATTCTATGTTTTCCTGTAGTAATATGTCCTATTATTCAATCAAAACATTAATCCCATGTTTTCTTTTCGGAATGACTACTATATTTGAATGAAAACCATAATCCTATGTTTTTCTTTTCATAATGTTTCCTATTTTTCAATAAAACCACTAATCCTACATTCGATTTTTGGAATACCTACTATATTTAAATCAAAAGCCTTATTTTAGTTTTGAAATGAAACAACAATACTATGTTTTGGAACAAGGAAGATAAGAAGGTAGCAAATGCTCATCACACAGCCACATCGTATGAGTAACCACAGTTACTCACTATGAGTAACCACAGTTACTCACTATGGGGAGGTTAGTTCAACTCTAGCAGAAATATACCAACAACAATAATAATAAGTCACAAAAATAAATACTTACCAAAACAATACTAGTTTCAAATACAAGTAAAAACAACTGAATGTCATGGTTTTGAAATCAATAAACACAATACGTGTGGCAACTCAAATATATGGGAGACTATCCTCCTAATAGTGGCAAATGGGCTTCGCCCCCTCAACACACATTCAAAATGACACTGCAAAAGAAATATATTGGATAAATCTCAAATTCAGTATAAAGCAATACCCAACAATCACCCAACATAACGTGGTTTAGAAAATTCTCTAAACCTTCATCGTGGCCATGGCTAGGTTTAGAGCCGTCAAGGTACTCATGCCCTTGACGTTGACCCATCGGTTCACCGGTTGGTGAATTCAGCTACCCGATTAATATCCAATCAAGGATCTACACTCCCACCTGAATCTGGCCCTCGTAGATAATAACCATTAGGATATCACCATGCAATCACCACAATAAACATAATTTCACATGAAGTACAATATCCAATGATAACCAACAATTAATAACATCTTCGCCATTTCCACAAGGAAATGATAAAAGCACAAGAAAACTCAAGCCTTAACATAAATCAATCTACAAAATAGAATACAAGCAACAACATAGAAAATCTTTCCTTTCAACAACCAAAAAATGAATTCAAACTTAGATTACTCAAAATTAATGAATTCACAACAAATCTCAAGTTTCATAGAACAAAATTTCGCAAACTCTTGAAGGATATCAATCACAAATCCAACGTGAACATTCAATATATATATATAGCTATCGGCATTGTTCTAATAAAGTTAAGCTTTACAATCTCACTCACACAATTGGTGATTTGTCTTCCTTGCAAGTTAATCTTCGGCTAATCCTTTCCCTCTAGCCAACGCTTCTTCTCCTTGCCAAAGCATAACAATAATTAGCAAAATTAAACCAAACAAAGAATCCCTAAGTTTTCCAACAAACAACCCTAAATCGATCCTACGGTTGGCTCAAAAGCTAGGTCTAAACGTTAGCAATGAGTTCCCGGGGGTTCTAACTTCACTCTAGGGTAAAGAAATCAAAGAAACAACTAATGATCGCCGGTGCTACAGTAACACAAGACTTTGCTACAGTAACCTGGCCCTTATACAAGGATTTTCTCCCAATTTACAACACCTAAAGAAGAAATTTCTTCACAAAAATTCTCATACATGAAAATAAAAAAACATTAGCTTCGATTTGAGTCGATAAACAACCAATCCGAGTTGTATTTCTAGGTTTACAAAATTTTCTAAAAATAAAAAAATACGAGAAAAATACGGAATAAAAACCTTGGATCGAAGCCTTACCGTACTCAAGAGGATGTGAGAAGGAGAATGAAGACTTTGGTTCACCAGAAAAGCTCGCCGGAACAACCTAAGAGAAAATGCAAGGTTTGGCCAAAAACAAGTAAAGAAGAAGGAAGGAAGAAGGTTTTTAAGGATAGAAAAATCATGATACTACAGTAACATGGTGTTACAGTATCAGGCCGCTACAGTTACGGGCTCCTACAGTGCCATTCTGCTATAGTGTTTGGCTGAAAAATCTACAGCAATGTGCTAGTTATATATAAAGTAAAAACTAGTTATAACAGTAATGCCTCGTATTTTGCAAACAAGACTCGAATCCTATGTTTGCTTTTTTTAATGTCTCTTATTTATCATTTTTGAATCAAATTCTAACCTATGTTTTCTTTTTAGAATATCTCTTATTTTTCGATAAAAAACCTAATCATTTCTTATTTTTTTGCAATGTCTATTATTTTTTAATCAAAACCCCAATAGTAAGTTTTGTTTTCGGAATGTATCCTATTTTTCAGTTTTGAATAAAAAACATAATTCTTTGTTTTTTTTTCAGAATGTCTCATATTTTTTAATTGAACCCCTAATCCTATGTTTTCTTATAGCAATGTCTCCTATTTTTCAATAAAAATCCTAATCCTATTTTTTTTTTCAGAATGTCTCATATTTTTCAATTCAAACACTAATCCTATATTTATTTTTCGAAATGTCTACTATTTTTAAATCAAAACCATAATCATATGTTTTCAATCAAGACACTAATCTTATTTCTGAATAAAAAACGCTAATACTTTGTTTTCATTTTGGAATGTCTCACTTTTTGGAACCAAAACCATAATTCTTACTTTACAAACCCAAGTTCTTTGTTTACTTTTCATAATGTCTACTATCTTTCAATCCAAACCCGAATCCTATGTTTTCTTTTCTTAATATCTCCTATTTATCTAATTTTAATCAAAACCTTAGTCTTATGTTTTCTTACAGTAATGTCTCCTATTTTTATGTTTTGAATCATAACGCTAATCATTTGTTTTCTTTTCGGAATACCTCTTATTTTTTAATCAAAATCCTAACCGTTTCTTTTATTTTCAGAATGTCTACTATTATTGAATCAAAAGCCTAATCTTATGTTTTCTGATAGCAATGTATCCCAGTTTTCATTCAAAACACTAATCCTATGTTTTTTAGGAATGCATACTATATTTGAATTAAAACCCTAATCCTATGTTTTCTTTTGGGAATATCAGCTATTTTTTAATAAAAAATCTTAATCCTATGTTTACTTTAGTGATTGTCCCATATTTTTTAGTTTTTAATCAAAACCCTCATCCTATGTTTCCTCCAAGTAATGTCTCAAATTTTTCAATCAAAACCCTAATCCTATGTTTTCGTTTAGTAATGTGTCATATTTTCACTCAAAATCATAAAAGTATGTTTTCTTTTCGGAATGTCTACTATTTTTTGAATCAAAACCCTAATCGTATGTTTGATTATAGTAATATCTCCTATTTTTCAAAGAAAACCCTAATCCTATGTGTCCATTTCAGAATGCCTACTATATTTTAATCAAAACCCTAATCCTATGTTTTCTTTTCGGAATGTCTCCTCTCTTTTAATCAAAACCCTAATCCAATGTTTTCTTTTCTGAATGTGCCCTATTTTTTAGTTTTGAATCAAAACCCAAATACTTTGTTTTCTTTTCGGAATTTCTTCTATTTTTTATTCAAAACCCTAATTCTTTCTTTTTGTTTTGGAATGTCTACTACTTTTTTATCAAAACCTAATCATATGTTTTCTTATAGTGATGCCTCCTATTTTTGAAAAATATGAGACATCACTATAAGAAAACATAGCATTTGAGTTTTGTTTGCAAAAGAAAAAACAGGATTTAGTAATGGCTCATATTTTTCCATCAAAACCCTAATCTTATGTTTTCTTGTGAAATGTCCAATATTTTTTAATCAAAACCTAATCCTTTCTTTTTCAACTAGGGTGAAGTTCTCTTGAGTATGATTATACCAACACTAACGCAACGGATCCCATCAGAGCTTCGAAGTTAAACGAGCGTGGGTGACCTCGTCTGAAGTATTCGTGTTGCACCCCTCCTCCTTTTATTTGTTTTATTGATTAAAAATAATAATAATAATAATAATAATAATAATAATAATAATAATAATAATAATAATAATAATAATAATAATAATAATAATAAAGGAAACGAAAACCTGTGTTTTTAACCAAAACCCCAATTCTATGTTTTCTTAGAGTAATGTCTTCTATCTTCTGTTTGGGGAATCTATGCTAATTATTAATCAAACCATAATCTTATGTTTTCTTCTCGTACTCCCTCCTATTTTTGAATGAAAATCCTAATCTTATGTTTTCTTTTCGGGATGCATCATTTTTTTTAATCCAAACTCTAATCTTATGTTTTCTCTTGGGAATGTCTGCAACTTTTGAATCAAAACAATAATCACATGTTTTCACCTCACAATGTCTCATATTTTTAAATCAAAACCCTAATCCTTAGTTTTTTTTATTACCTCCTATTTTTTAATCGAAACCTAATCTTATGTTTCCTTTTGAGAATATCTGCTATTTTTGAACTAAAACAATAATCCTATGTTTTATTATAGTAATGTCTCATATTTTTAAATCCAAAAGCTAATCCTATGTTTTCTTTTTAGAATGCCTCCAATTTCTGAATCAAAACCCTAATTTTATGTTTTTTTATTGAATGACTCTTATCTTTCAATCAAAATGTTAATCTTATGCTTTTCCTTTTCCGTAATGTCTACTATTTTTGAATCAAAACTCTAATCCTAAGTTTTCCTTTCGCAATGCCTCCTATTTTTGAATGAAAATCATAATCGTATATTTTATTTTTGAAATATCTACAATTTTTTAATTAAAACCTTAATCCTATATTTTTTTAAGAGTAATGTCTCCTATTTTTCATTCAAAACCCTAATCCTATGTTTTCTTGTAGTAATGTCTCCTAGTTTTCAATCAATATCCTAATCCTATTTTTTTATATGGTAATGTCTCCTATTTTTCAATCAAAACCCTAAGAAACCCTAATACTATGGTTTCTTTTCGGAATGGCTACTACATTTGAATCCAAACCCCAATCATATGTTTTCTTTTCTTAATATCTCTTATGTATTAGTTTTCTTAATATCTCTTATTTTTCAATCAAAACCATAATCCTATGTTTTATATTCGGAATGACTCATATTTTTCAATCAAAACATAATTCTATGTTTATCTTTTCATAATGTCTCCTATTTGTTAATAAAAACCTTAATTCTAAGTTATTTTTTTGGAATGCCTCATATTTTTTAATCAAAACCCTAATCTTATGTTTCTTTTGTGAATGTTTGATATTTTTGAATCAAAACAATAATCCTACGTTTTCTTTTCGAAATATCTCATATTTACAATCAAAAACTTAATCCTATGTTTTCTTATAGTAATGTGTCCTATTTTTCATTCGAAACCCTAATCCTATGTTTTCTTTTCTTAATGTCTCCTATTTGCTAGTTTTGAATCAAAATCCTAATCCTATGTTTTATTTTGGGAATGTCTCATATTTTTCAATAAAAACTTTAATACTTAGTTTTTTTTGTTTTTGGAATGGCTAGTATTTTGAATCAAAACCCTAATCCTCTTGTTTCTTTTGGAAATGTCCCTTATTTTTCAGTTTTTATTCAAAACACTAATCCTATATTTTCTTATAGTAATGTCTCATTTTTTTAATCAAAACCCTAGCCTATGTTATCTTTTCGGAATGTCTTCTATTTTCATTAAGAAATTTAATCCAATTTTTTTCAAGTTGGAATCGAAAACCTAATCCTATCTTTCGTTTTGGAAATCTCTAGTTTTTTTTTTCATAATGCCTCATATTTTTGTATCTAAATCCTAATCTTTTGTTTTCTTTTCATATTGTCTCCTATATTTTAACAAAAAACTTAATCCAATGTTTTCTTTTTGAAATGTATCATATTTTTTTTAATCAAAGCCCTAATCAAAAGTTTTCATTTCATAACGTCTACTATTTTTTAATTAAAACATTAATCCTATATTTTTTTATTGTAGCGTCTGCTATTTTTCAATCAAAACCCTAATTCTTTATTTTTTTTTCAGAATGGATCCTGTTTTTGAATCAAAAACCCAATCCTTTCTTTTCTTTTCGTTATGTCTGCTATTTTTGAACCAAAACTCTAATCATATGTTTTCTTTTGCAAATGTGCCCTATTTTTTAATTTTTAATCGAAACCCTAATCCTATGTTTTCTTTTTGGAATGTCCGTATTGTTTAATCTAAACCCTAATCCTATGTTTTCTTTTTGATGTCTCCTATTTTTTGACCAAAACCGTAATCCTATGTTTTCCTTTCCTAATGTCACTTCAATTTTGGTTTTCAATCAAAAACCTAATCATATTATCTCTTCTTGGAATGTCTACTAATTCTGAATCAAAGACCTAATCCTATGTTTTATTTTCGGAATGTCTCCTATTCTTTGGTTTTGAATAAAAATGCTAATCCTCTGTTTTCTTTCCAGAATGTTTAATTTTTTTTAATTTTAATCAAAACTCTAATACTATGTTTTCTTTTTAGAATGTTTGCTTTTTTGTAATCAAAACCTTAATTTTATGTTTTCTCTTCGTAATGTCTCCTACTTTTCGGTTTTGAATCAAAAACCAATCCTGTGTGCTACTTTCGTAATGTCTCCTTTTTATTATTTTTCAATCAAAACCCTAATTCTATGTTTCTTTTCAGAATGTCTCCTATTTGTTAATCAAAACCCTAATCGAATGTTTTCTATGTGTAATGTCTCATAATTTTGAATCAAAGCTCTAATCCTATGTTTTCGTTTCTGAATATCTCCTATTTTGGATATTTGAATCGAAACTCTTATCATTTGTTTTCTTTTCGGAATTTCTCATATTTTTCAATCAAAATTCTAATCCTATGTTTTTTTGGAATGTCTAATTTTTTAATCAAAACTCTAATCTTATGTTTTGATTGAGAAATAGGATTAGTATTGTCAGCTAATTTTTAATCAAAATCCTAACCCTATGTTTTCATTTCGTAATGTTTCCTGTATTTCAATCAAAATCCGACTCATATATATTGTTTTTTAATATCTATTATTTTTTAATCAAAACTCCAATATTATGTTTTCTTTTTGAAATGCCTCCTATTTTTTAATCAAAATCCCAATCCTATGTTTTTTTTAAATGTCTCATATTTTTCAATGAAAACATTAATCCTAAGTTTTTTCTTGAATGCCTCCTATTTTTTAATCAAAACTCTAATCTCATGTTTTCTTTTTGGAATGCCTAAATGTCTCCTATCTTTCAATTATAACCCGAATCCTATGTTTTCTTTTCTTAATGGCTACTATTTTTAAATCAAACCCATAATCCTATGTTTTCTTTAGGGAATGTCTACTATTTTTGAATCAAAACCATAATCCTATGATTTCTTTCCAAAATGTCTCATATGTTTTATTTTTTCATCAAAACCTTGATCTTATGTTTTCTTTTCGGATGTCTTCTATTTTGCAAACAAAACATAAATCGTATGTTTTCTTTTCTTAATGTCTCCTATTCATCAGTTTTGAATCAAAAATCTAATATTGTGTTTTCTTATCGGATTGTTTGCTATTTTTTGAATCAAAACCCTAATCCAATATTTTCTTTTGGGGATGTCTAGTATTTCTGAATCAAAACAATCATCATATGTTTTTTTTTTTTTAACATCTCATATAGTTTAATCAAAACCCTAATCTTAAGTTTTTTTTTTAATGCCTTTTATTTTTACCATAATCTTATGTTTTCTTTCTCAATATCTGCTATTTTTGAATCAAAACAATAATCCTATATTTTCTTTTTGAAATGAATGATATTTTTCAATCTAAAACCTAATCCTATGTTTTCGTTTCAGAATGTCTCCTATTATGCAAACAGAAAATGAACCTTATGTTTTCTTTTCTTAATGGCTCCTATTTTCATTCAAAACCCTAATCCAATGTTTTCTTTTCGGAATGCATACTATATTTGAATCAAAAAACTAATAATATGTTTTCTTTTCATAATGCCTCCTATTTTTGATAAAAATCCTAATCCTATGATTTCATTTCTGAATGCCTCCCATTTTTAAATCAAAAACTTATTCTTATGTTTTCTTTTTTGAATGTCTTCTTTTTTTGAATGTCTAATAAATTTGAATCAAAACACTAATCCTATGTTTTCATTTCGAAATGCTAACTATATTTGAATCAAAACTCTATTCTTATATTTTCTTTTTGTAATGTCCCCTATCTTTCAATCAAACCCTTAAAGCTATGTTTTTTTTTCATAATGCCTCCTATTTTTTAATCGAAACACTAATCGTCTGTTTTCTTTCTTGAATGTGACCCATCTTTTAGTTGTGCATCAAAACCCTAATCCTTTGTTTTCTTTTCAAAAGTCTCATTTTTTTAATCAAAAGCCTAATCCTATTAAAAGAAAAATCAACTCAATTGAATAACAAATTACCATGTTATGACTGATTTAGCATTGCTGCATCTATAATCTCATGTGTAGCTACAACAATCAGACCTATGATATTAATAATATTGCTAACCTATTATACATTTAGAATTTTAAAATTTATCCTCCATTTATCTATAGCTTAAAAAATAAGACCACCAGTGACACAAATAAGATTCCTAGCCTATTATTCAATTTGAATTTTAAAATTTATCCTAAAATGAAAAATCAATGTTGAAGTTAGCTTTTAATAAAAAGAAAAATTAATTCAATCAGATAATAAATTAGAAAGTTATGACTGGGTTAGTGTAGCTGCGTCTAAGAACTCTTCTGTAGCTACAATAATCATACCTATAACACCAATCAGATCGCTGGCTTATCATCAATTTAGAATTTCAAAATTTGTCCTCCATAAAAAAATAGATGTTGAACTTAGCTTTCAAATAAAATAAAAATCAACTCAATTGAACAATAAATTAGAAAGTTATGACAATTTAGCATACTTGATCTATGAACAAATATTTAGCTATAACAATCTGTTATGTGACAAAAATTAGATTGCTAACCTATCATCTATTTTGAATTTAAAAATTTATCCACCATAAAAAAAAGATAGACGTTGAACTTACTTTTTAAATAAAATAAAAATCAACTTAATTGGTCAATAAATTTGAAAGTTATGGCTGATTTAACGTAGTTGCATCTATAAATTCATGTGTAGCCACAGGAAGCAGAAATGTGATAGAAATCAAATTGCTTAAAAAGGATAGGTGGTTAACTTCACTTTCAAATAAAACAAAAATCAACTAAATTGGGCAATAAATTATAAAATTATGATTGATTCAGCGTATCTGCATCAGTAAACTCATGCATAGCCACAACAATAAGACATGTGAAACAAATCAGATTGCTAACATGTCATTCATTTTGAATTTCAAGATTTACCCACCATCAAAAAGATGTATGTTGAATTTAATTTTCAAATTAAATAAAGATTAAGTCTATTGGGCAAAAGTTATGACTGATTCAGCATATCTATATCTATAAACTCATGTGCAACTACAACAATAAGACCTATGACACAAATCAAATTCCTAGCCTAACATTCATTTTGAATTTCAAAATTTGTTATCCATAAAAAGGATAGACGTTGAACATAGTTTTCAAATAAAATAAAAATCAAGTCAATTAGATAATAAATTAGTAAGTTATAACTGACTTAGCGTAGCTAGATCTATAAACTCATGTGTAGCTATAACAATAAGACCTATGACAATAATAAAATTGCTAACTTGTCATTCATTTGGAATTTAAAAATTTATCCTCCTATGTTAGTAGTGCATCGCAGGACGGGGTCCGAGTAAAATCAGCATTATAAAGTCCCAGATGAATGGAAAAATGTGTGAGGCTCATTCGGTACATCGCACCGTATAGTTGAACCTGTATATAGTCTGCCCGATGGAAGGTGATGGTGCCACAGGGGTAGCTCGAACGTGGCTAACACCTCGAGCACTAACTGTTCGTAGGTGTTTATCAATGATCGTGAATAGCTGTCGCCATGCCCCTGCGCTAAATAGCTGCTGGATCTCTACCTCAAGACCCACCTCGCGAAGGACGTCCCAATCAATCTCCCTTGATTCCTCGGCAACAGCGCCAAAAACTTGATGTGTTCTCTTCAAGTGTACAAATCGCACACAAGTAATAAAGTGGTACCCCCTAAGGGGTAGGGTTGTCAAACCACAGGAACTGGACTTAAAGTACTAATCTCTCTTCTGATCTCTAGTGAAACACGAATTATGATTGGATGAAAGAATGAAGTTAAAATAAGAAAAGCGAGAATGGGTGAAGATATCAGGGAGATCAGGATCGAGTGTTTCAACAACAAAAGAGCAATGCCCCAAGATGATTCCTATGAGCTATTGTATGATGACTTACCCATAATGCCAACCAGGTAGATTCTATGGTTTGAGTGTGTGCTCAAGAGCAATGTTGAAGCTATGGTTCTCAAAAACACCAAGTTTTACTAGGTAACTATGAGTTTCATACACAACAAGTTTTGCAATTACACAAGGCAACTACAACTATAGCAATCCACACAACAAGTTTTACCCAAGCAACTGTGCAAATAAAACTCATCAAGTTTTGCAAACACATGGTTAAACACAAGAACCAAAAGAACTCCGTAGCTCATCAAATGCAAGTGTTCAAAGCATGTAAAGGATTATAGTTTACATCCCGAGGCACCGTGGATGATTAGCCCCTCATGGATGGGTACAACATGGAAGAAACAATGAAAGATCTAAAGAAAGAAGACATGACTCCCTTCTCTACTCAAGATACTCTTCCTAGTTGAGCTTCGTATGCTAGCCCCACATTCCTTGTGCCTCCGACTCATCCTTGACCTCCTTAGATGGTGTGGTGAAGCCTGATCTTCACACTCATCATTGTCCTCCTGGTAGAGAGTGGAATCCCTGAACAAATATGAGAAAGAAACCCTAGAAGCTGGAGTTAAAAGGCAAGTTTCACACTCGACACAGTCTGAGCACGGTCATGTTTAGGTTATGTTACTTTTCAAGATTTCTTGAGTTAAACGCCTGGGAGAATCAGGGGAGAAGCATAGCCGTGCTACTCCTAGCTATTCTTGCACATGCTCGTGTTTCTCCTGATGAAAAGAAATGCCTCCAGCTGAGAAAAATAGTGGGACAGAGCACGGTTGTGTTTTGCTCGTGTTCAGCTTGCTCACTTTCCGTATTCTTTATAATTTGCTTGTTTCACCCTCGATTTCACTCCGAAATACTTTGAGCCCCTAAATTGCTGCACACGAAACAACTATACCTGGAATAGCACTGAATATGCAGAAAAGTATGCTAGAGAACGAATAAAAGAATGGATTAAGGGCATATAAATACGATATGAAATGCACTCATCAAGCTACAAAAATCAGAAATGTAATAGAAATAAGATTGCTGGAGTGTCATCCATTTTGAACTTAAAAATTTATCCTTCATAGACTAATTTAGCATGGTTGCATCCATAAACTCATGTGTTGCTACAATAAAAAAAATGTGATAGAAATCCGATTGCTATCCTGTCTTCCATTTTGAATTTTAAAATTTATTATTCACCAAAAAAATAAATTGTTAACATAGTTTTTATATAAAATAAAAACTAACTCAATTGAGCAATAAACTTGAAAGTAATGGCTGATTCAACATATCTGCATCTATAAACTCATGTGTAGTTAAAGCAATAAGGACTGCGACAAAAATTTTATTGTTTACTTGTTATTCATTTTGAATTTCAAAATTTGTCCTGCATCGAAAAGATAGATGGTTAACTTACCTTTTAAATAAAATAAAAATAAACTAAATTGGACAATAAATTAGAAATTTATGACTGATTCAGTGTAAAAGCATCTATATATTCATGTGTAGGTACAATAAGCTGACCGGTGACAGAAATTAGATTGTTAACCTATCAATCATTTAGAATTTCAATATTTGTACTTCATTAAAAAGATAGATATTGAACTTAGCTTTCATAAAAAATAAAAGTTAACTCAATTAAACTATAAATTAGAAAGTTATGACTGATTGTTTGTATTCGTATCTATAAACTCATGTGTAGCTATGACAATCAGAAATGTGACAGAAATCATAATGCCACATTGTCATTCATTTTGAATTTGAAAATTTGTCCTCCATAAAAAAAAGTTATATGGTTAACTTAGCTTTGAAATAAAACAAAAATCAACTCAATTGGACAATAAATTAGCAAGTTATAATAGATTCAGCATTGTTGCATCTATAAACTCATGAGTAGCTACAATAATCAGATCGGTGACAAAAATCAGATTGCTAACTTAGCATTCATATTGAATTTCAAAACTTTTCCTTTATCCAAAAGATAGATGTAAAACTTTGGTTTCAAATAAAATTAAAATCAACTCAATCGGATAATAAATTAGAAAGTTAATAATGATTTAGCATAGTTGCATCAATAAACACATGTGTAGCTATAATAATTAGACTTGTGACACATATAAGATTGCGAACTTGTCAGTCATTTTGGATTTAAAAAATTATCCTCGATAAAAAAGATGGATGGTGAACTTAGCTTTCAAATAAAATAAAAATCAACCCAATTGAACAATAAACAAGAAATTATGACTGATTTAACTTAGCTGAATCTATAAAGACATATGTTACTACCACAATCAGACTTCTGCAATAATAAGATAGCTAAATTATTATTCATTTTGAATTTAATAATTCATATTACATAAGAAAGATAGATGCTGAACTTGGGTTTGAAATAAAATTAAAATCAACTCAATTAGATAGTAAATTATAAAGTCATAACCAATTTAGCGTAGTTGCATCTATAAACACATGTGTAGCTACAAAACTCAGAATTGTAACAGAAATTAGATTGCTAACCTATCAATCATTTTTAATTTCAAAATTTATCTTGCATAGAAATGATAGATGATGAACTTAGCTTTCTAATAAAATAAAAAACAACTCACTTAGAAAATAAATAAAAATGTTAGAACAGATTTTGCGTAGCTGCATCAATAAACTCATGTGTAGCTACAACAATCAGACCTATGAAACAAATTATATTACAAATTTGTCCTTTATTTTGAATTTCAAAATTTGTCCTCCATCGAAAAGATAGATTTTGAAGTTAGCTTTCAAATAAAATTAAAGTCAACTCAATTGGATAATAAATTATGAAGTTATGATGATTTAGGCTAACAGCATCTATCAACTCATTTATAGCTACAACGATCAGACTTGTAACACAAATCAGATTGCTAACTTGTTATTCATTTAAAATTTCAAAATGATAATGTATCAAAAAATTAGATACATAACTTAGGTTATAAATAAATAAAATTCAACTCAATTGGACAATAAATTAGAATGTTATTACAGATTTAGTATTGCTACAAATATAAACTCATGTGTAGCTACAATAATGAGAACTTTGACACAAATCAGATTGCTAACCTATCATTCAATTTGAATTTCAAAACCTTTAATACAGTGAAAAGATAGATGCTGAAATTCACTTTGAAATTAAATAAAAATCAACTCAATTGGACAAAAAATTAGAATGTTATGACTAATTTAGCGTAACTACATTTATAAACTCATGTGTAGATCCAACAATCAGACCCGTGAAACAAATCAGATTACTAACCTATCATTAATTTTGAAATACAAAATTCGTTCTACATTAAAAAGAGATAGATAATGAAATTAGGTTTCAAATAAAATTAAAATAAGCTTAATTGGATAATAAATTAGAAACTTTTGAATGATTTACCGTAGTTGTATCTATAAACTCACCTGTAGATACAACAATCAGACTTGTAGGACAAATCAGATTACTAACCAGTTATTCATTGTGAATTCCAAAATTTATTTTTCATAAAAAAGATAGATGTTGAACTTAACTTTAAAATAAAATAAAAATCAACTCAAATTTGACAATAAATTAAAGAATAATAACTGATTTAGCTTACCTGCATTTATAAACTCATGTATAGTTACAACAATTAGACCTATGAAACAAATTAGACTACTGATATGTCATTCATTTTGAATTTTAAAATTTATAATGCATCAAAAAGATAGATGCTAAACTTAACTTTAAAAAATAATAAAAATCAACTCAATTGGACAATAAATTAGAAAGTTATGACCAATTTAGTGTAGCTATATCTGTAAACTCATGTGTAGCTATAACTATAAGACTTGTAATAAAAATAAGCTCGCCAACCTATCATTTATTTTTAATTTCAAAATTTGCCTTGAACCGAAAAGATAGATGCTAAACTTAGCTTTTAAATAAAATATAAATCAACTCAATTGAAAATAACTTAGAAAGTTATGATTGATTTAGAATAACTGCATCTATAAACTAATGTGTGCATACAAAAATAAGACCTGTGACACAAATAAGATTACTAACCTGCCATTCATTGTGAATTTCAAAATTTGTCCTCCATAAAAAAGTTAGGTGCTAAACTTAGCTTTTAAATAAAATCAAAATAAACTCAATTGGATAATAAATTAAAAAATAATGACTAATTTAGTATAGCTGCATTTATTAACTCATGTATAGCTACAACAATCAGACCTCTCACACAATCCAGATTTCTAACTTGTCATTTATTTTGAATTTCAAAATTTTTTTTGCATAAAAAAATAGATGCTAAATTTAGCTATAAAATAAATAAAAATAAACTTAATTTAATAAAGAGTTATGAATGATTTATCGTAGATGCATCTATAAACTAATGTATATTTATAATAGTCAAACCTGTGAAAAAATCCGATCGTTAACTTGTCATTTATTTTGAATTTCAAAATTTATCCTGCATCAAAAAGATATATGCAGAACTTAGTTTTCAAATAAAATAAAAATAAAGTAAATAGGACAAATAATTAGAAAGTTATGACTTATTTAGTGAAGCTACATCTATAAACTCATGTGTATTTACAACAATCATAACTATGAAAAAAAATTAGATTGCTTAGATTGCTAACCTATCATCATTTGAATTTCAAAATTTGTCTTTCATTAAAAAGATATATTCTAAACTTATGCTTCAAATAAAATAAAATCAAATCAATTTTATAATAAATTGGAATGTTATGACTGATTTAGCATAGTTGCATCTATAAACTTATATGTAGCTACAACAATCAAACCTGTGACACAAATCAGATTGCTAAAATGACATTCATTATGAATTATGAAATTTGTCCTCCATAAGAAATATATATGCTAAACTTAGCATTCAAATAAAATAAAAATCAACTCAATTAGAAAATAAATTAGAAAGTTATGATTCATTTAGCATAGCTACATCTATAAACTCAAGTGTAGATTCAATAATTAGACCTTTCACACAAACTAGATTGCTATTCTTTCATTTATTTTGAATTTTAAAATTTGTCTTTATAAAAAACATATATGCTAAACTTAGCTTTCAAATAAAATAAAAATCAACTCAATTGGAAAATAAATTAGAAAATTATGACAGATTTAGCGTAGCTACATCTATAAACTCATGTGTAGCTCCAACAATAAGATCTGTGACAAAAACCTGATTTCTAAAATGTCATTCATTATAAATTTCAAAATTTGTCAACCATAAAAAAAGATAAATGCTAAACTTAGCTTTCAAAAAAAATAAAAATCAACTCAATTACAAATAAAAATATAAAGTTATGGTTGATTTAGCGTAACTGCATCTATAAACTCAAGTGTATATACAATAATTAGATCTCTGACAAAAATTAGATTGCTAACATGTCATTCATTTTGAATTGTAAAATTTATCCTTTATCAAAAAGATATTTGCTGAACTTAGTATTCAAATAAAATAAAAATCAATTCAATTGGACAATAAATGATAAAGTTATAACTGATTTAGCATACCTGCATCTATAAACTCATGTGTAGCTACAATAATCAGGCCTGTGACAAAAATCAGATTATTTTTAATTTCAAAATTATTCCTGTATCTAAAAGAAATATGCTAAACTCAGCTTTTCAATAAAATAAAAATCAAGTCTATAGGGTATAAATTAGAAAGTTATGACTGATTTAGAGTACCCGCATCTATAAACTCATTTGTATCTAATACAATTAGACCTGAGACAAAAATTAGATTTCTAACCTATTTTTCATTTTGAATTTGAAAATTCATCCTATATCAAAAAGATAGATGCTAAACATAGCTTTCAAATAAAATAGATATCAACTTAACTGGATAATAAATTATTAAGTTCTCTCTATTTTTAGCATAGTTGCATCTAAAAACTCATGTGTAGCTAATAGTTTCAGATATGTGTCACAAATCAGATTTATAAAATATTATTCATTTAAAATTTCAAAATTTGTCATAAATCAATAAGATATATCGTAAACTTAACATTCAAACAAAATAAAAATCAATTCAATTGAGCAATAAATTAGAATGGTATGACTAATTTAGCGTAGCTGCATCTATAAACTCAAGTGTAGTACAACAGTCAAACTTGTGACACAAATAAGATTACTAAAATGTTATTTATTATGAATTTCAAAATTTATCTTCCCTAAAAAAGATAGATTATGAACTTCAATTTCAAATAAAATAATAATCAACTCAATTAGAAGATAAATTAGAAAGTTATGAATGATTTAGCTTAGCAAAATCATATTACTAACCAATTATTCATTTTGAATTCCAGAATTTTTTCTCCATCAAAAAGATATATGCTAAACTTATCTTTCATATAAAATAAAATCTGACACAATTCGATTATAAATTAGCAAGTTATGACTGATTTAGTGTAGCTGTATCTATAAACTCATGTGTAGCTACAACAATCAGACATGTGATACAAATAAGATTGCTAACCTATGATTCATTTTGAATTTCAAAATTTGCCCTCCATCAAAATGGTAGATGCTAAACTTATTTTTCAAATAAAAGAAAATCAACTGAAATGGATAGTAAATGAGAAAGTTATGACTGATTTAGTGTAGCTACATCTATAAACTCATCTGTACCAACAACAAATAGAGCTGTGACAAATCAAATTGCGAACCTTTTATGCATTCTAAATTTCAAAATTTGTCCTGCATCAAAAAGATAGATGCTGAACTTAGCTTTTAAATAAAATAAAAATGAAATCAATTAGACAATAAATTAGAAAGTTATGACTGATTTAGTATAGCTATATCTATAAACTTATATGTAGCTCCAACAATCAAATCTGTCAGAAAAATCATATTGCAAACTTGTAATTTATTTTGAATTTCAAAATTTCTCCTAAATAAAAAGGTAGATGCTAAATTTAGATTTTAAATAAAATAAAAATAAACTCAATTGAACAATAAATTAGAAAGTTATGACTGATTTAACTTAGTTGCATCTATAAACTCATATGTACCTATAACAATTAGATATATGATACACATCAGATGGCAAACATGAATCTATCCTACATTTAAAAGATAGATGTTGGACTTGGCTTTCAAATAAAATAAAAATCAAGTCAATTGGACAATAAATTAGAATTTTATGACTGGCTTAGTGTAGCTACATCTATAAACTCATTTGTAACAACAACATTTAGAGCTATGCTAGTAATCAGATTTTAACCAGTCATTCATTTTGAATTTCAAAATTTATTCTGCATTGAAAAGATTGATGCTAAACTTAGCTACCAAAAAAAAAATTTAACTCAGTTTTAGAATAAATTAGAAAGTTATGATTGATTTAGCGTAGCTATATCAATAAACACATGTGTAGCTATAAAAATTAGACCTGTGACACAAATCAAATTGCTATCCTATCATTCATTTTAAATTTCAATATTTTTCTATAATTGAAATGATAGATAGTGAACATAGCTTTTAAATAAAGTAAAAATAAACTCAATTGGAGCATAAATGACAAAATTTTGACTGATTTAGCGTAAAAGTAATAGATGCTGAATTAAAACAAAAAGAAACATAATTGGAAAATAAATGAGGAAGTTATAATGGATTTAGAGTTTCTACATCCATAAACTAATGTGTTGCTACAATGATCGGACTTGTGACAAAAATCAGATTGTTAATATGTCATTCATTTTGAATTTCAAAATTTATCCTGCATTTAAAAGATATGTGCTATACTTAGCTTTTAATGCAAGTGGACAAAAAATTAGAAAGTTATGATAGATTTAACATAGCTGCATCAACAAACTTATGTGTAGCTACAATAACCAGATCTGTGACAAAAATGAGATTTATAATTTGTCATTCATTTTGAATTCAAGACTTTGTCTTGAATTAATAAGTAGATGCTTAACTTTTCTTTTAAAGAAAATAAAAATCAACTCAATTGGATAATAAATTGGAAACTTATGACTGATTTTACGTATTTGCATCTATTAACTCATATGTATCTACAACAATCAGACTTGTGACATAAATCAGATTGCTAACCTACCATATATTTTGAATTTCAAAATTTTTCTTGCATCAAAAAGATTGATACTGAACCTAGAATTCAAATAAAATAAAAGTCAACTCAATTGGACTATAAATTAGATAGTCATGACTGATTTAGCTTAGTTGCATCTATTAACTCATGTGTAGCTACAACAATCAGACATGTGACACAAATCACATTGCTAACCTGTTATTCATTTTGAATTTTAAAATTTGGCCTTCATAAAAAATATAGTTGCTAAACATATCTTTGAAATAAAATAAAAATCTAGGCAATAAGTCAATAAATTAGAAAGTTATAAATGATTTAGCGTAGTTGCAACAATAAACTCATGTGTACAACAATCAAACCTATGATACAAATGAGATTTTCAACCTATTATTCACTTTTAATTTCAAAATTTTTCCTGCATAGAAAAGATATATGCTGAACTTAAATTTCAAATCAAATAAAAAATAACTCAATTGGACAAGATATTAGAAAGTTATGACTAATTGAGTCCGGTTTTGATTGAAAGATAGGATCAGTAATGTTTCTTTTAGAAATATCTCCTTTTTCCCAAAATATGAGATATTTCTAAAAGAAAACATAGGATTGCAGTTTTTATTAAAAACTAAAAAATTAAGGGACATTACCAAAATGAAACAGAGAATTATTATTTTGATTAAAAAGAATGAGGCATTCTGAGAAGAAAAATAGAAGATTAGGATTTTGATTAAAAAATAAAGAAGAGCACACATTCCGAAAAGAAAACAAAGGATTAGTGTTTTGATTCAAAAGCAGCAGACATTCCTAAAAGAAAACATAGGATTAGTGTTTTGTTTGAAATATAATTGGCATTCTGAAAAAAAAATATAGGATTAAGGTGTTGGTTGAAAAATATGAGGCATTACAAAAATAAAATATTAGATTAGGGTTTTGAATAAAAAATAGTAGACATTCCAAAAACAAAACCATAGGATTAGCGCTTTGATTGAAAAATAGGAGATACTACTATCTGCAAACAAAAGATTATTGTTTTGATTAAAACCCAAAAAATAAGATATATTTCAAAAAGAAAACATGGGATAATAATTTTGATTTAAAAAAAGCAGACATTCCTGGAATAACACATAGGATTAGGGTTTTGTTTCCAAAATAGTAAACAATCAAAAAAGAAAAGAAAGGATTAGGTTTTTGATTCAAAATTAGTTGTCATTCTGAAACAATAACAAAGGTTAGGGTTTTGATTCAAAATTGATGAATAGGAGACATTTTGAAAGAGAAACATAGAATTAGGGTTTTGATTGAAAAATATGAGACATTACTAAACGAAAACTTAGGATTAGTGTTTTGATCAGAAAATAGTATAAATTCAGAAATGAAAACAATGGATTAGGGTTTTGATTGAAAAATATAAGATATTTCAAAAATAAAATATAGGATTAGGGTTTGATTGCAAAATAGGAGACATTACTATAAGAAAACATTGGTTTAAGGTTTTGATTGAAAAAAAGCAGCCATTCCATGAAGAAAACATAGGATTAGGTTTTTGATTGGAAAATATGACACATTCTTAAAAGAAAAATATAGGATTAGGATTTTGATTAAAAAGCAAAAAAAATCAGGGACCTAATGAAACCATAGGTTTCATGTTTTGATTGAAAGATAAGATTTGTAATGTTTTCTTTTGGCAATGTCTCTATTTCTTGGAAAATATGACATATATTGAAAAGAAAACAAAGCGTCAGTGTTTTGATTCAAAAATATGCCCAACAAAAGCAATGAATTTGGGTTTTGATTCAAAACTTATAAATAGGACACATTCAAGAAAAGAAAAACATACGATTAGGATATTGATTGAAAGATAGGAGACATTACGAAAATAAAACATAGGATTAGGGTTTTGATTCAAATATAGCAGGTATTCCAAAAAGAAAATATAGTATTAGGATTTCGATTGAAAAATGGGTGACATTACTATAAGAAAACATAGGATTATGATTTTGATTCAAATATAGTAGAGGAAAATATGAGACATTTCTAAAAGAAAACATAGGATTAGGGTTTTGATTGAAAGATAGGAGACATTGCTATAAGAAAAGCATATGATTAGGTTTTGTTTAAAAAATAATAGACATTAAGGAAAAAAAACATAAGATTCTGGTTTTGCTTGAAAGATAGGAGACATTCTGATAATAAAAAATAGGATTAGGATTTATATTAAAAGTTTAGAGCTATTACAAAAATAAAATATAAGATTACGGTTTTAATTACAAATAAAATATAAGATTAGTGTTTTGGTTAAAAATAAAAAAATAGGGGATATTTCATAGAGAAAACATAGGATTAGGGTTTTGATTCGAAAACCTAATCTTATATTTTCTTTTGTAAATGTCTGTTATTTTTTAATGAAAACAATAATCATATGTTTTCTTTTTGCAATGTCTTGTATTTTTTAATTAAAACCCTAATCCAAAGTTTATTTTTTGAATGACTCATATTTTTCAATCAAAATCCTTACCTATGTTTTCTTTTCGAAATGTCTTATATTTTTCAATCAAAACCCTAATTCTTCATTTTTTTTTTCAGAATGTCTCATTTTTTTAATCAAAAAATTAATCCTATCTTTTATTTTGGGAATCTTTGCTAATTTTTTGTTTTCTTTTTCGTAATGTATGCTATTTTAAATAAAAAAAAACATCTTAATCCAATGCTTTCTTTTTGGAATACCTCCTATTTTTGAATCAAAACAATAATTTTATGTTTTATTTTCTAAATGTCTACTATTTTTTAATCAAAACAATAATTGAATTTTTTTTTTTGTAATGTCTCATTGTTTTATAATCAAAATGCCTAATCCTAACTTTTTCTTCTAATGCCTCCTATTTTCCAATCAAAACCCTAATCCTATGTTTTTTTTTTTTTTGAAGTGACTCCTATTTTTGAATCAAAATCCTATTTCTATGTTTTCTTTGGAGAATGCCTGCTATTTTTGAATCAAAATCCTATTTCTATGTTTTTTTTACGTAATGCCTCCTATTTTCAAATCAAAGCCCTAATCCTATGTATCTTTTAATGGCTACTATATTCTAATCAAAACACCTAATCCTATATTTTCTTTTCAAAATGTTTCCTATTTTTCAATCAAAAGCCTAATCCTTTCTTTGTTTTTTTTTTCGAAATGCCTGCAATTTTTTAAACAAAACCTTAATCCTATGTGTTTTTTTTTTTTTTTTTGGAATGCGCCCTATTTTTCAGTTTTGAAGCTAACACAAAATCCTTTATTTTCTTTTTAGAATGTCTCATTTTTTTTTAATCAAAACTCTAAAACTATCTTTTGTTTTGAGAAAGTTTGCTATTTTTTAATCAAAAATCTTATCATATCTTTTTTTTTAGAATGTTTTCTCTTTGGGCTTTTTAATAAAGTGGCCCTATTTTTTTTTTTATTTAACCAAATGGCCCTAGAACCATGACATCATCCATATGGGAATTGTGATGTGCTCATTGGGGCGCTGAGTCAGCGCTGACTGGACTGCTGACGTGGTATTTTCAAATTAAAAAATCATGATTTTTTGCATTTTAACCTCTAAATCGTTTTATAATCAATAAGTTGATTTATTCTTGAGTTTTTTTAACCAATTTTTTTTTAAAAAATTTATTAGTGTTTTAAAATTTATTAAACTTTTAAATAACTTTTAAGAAATATATAAGTGTGTTTTTTATTTAAATACCTTATTTGTTTTATAATTAACAAATTATCGTTTTCCTTTGATTATTTAACCCAAATTTTGTTTTAAAAAATTATGTAATTTTTAAAATTTAATAAAAAATTAGTTTTAAATAATATATTTGAATATGAAAACAGAAAGGCCTTTTAATTTATTTTTCTTGTTTGCTTGAATGACATGCATGCTTGTATAATTAAACATGACATGTATTAATTGCCCAAAAATAATTTAATAATGTTTATCATATTATGAAAGTTCCTATTTCGAGTAGGACTCATAATGATGTAGATCCACATATATCTGCAGGAGATGAACAATCATTAAATTTTAATGATTGGGTTGGTCGAATGTTTAATTCAAAAGCTCAATTAATAGACCTATTAAGTCGATGGTCTATAAAAAAAGCAGTTGCATTTACTCGTGTGAAAAGTAATACGTCTAGATTCACTATAAAATGTGTCAGCACAGATTGTCCTTGGCATCTTCATGCTTTAGTTTCATCCAAAACATCCCTGTGTTTATAAAAAGATGTCCAAGGCCGCATATCTGTACAAACGAATGAATCCAATCAGACAATCGCCATTGCACTGGAAAAATAATATGTGAATTAATATTGCCAACATTAAGAGCTAATCTTAGCCTGAGCATTGCACAAGTACAAGCGATGGTGAAAGACAAGTACCATATTGATGTCAGTTATGGAAAAGCTTGGAAAGGTAAGAATAAAGCTCTTAAATATATATTTGGATCATGGGAGCAATCTTATGCCGAATTACGAATGTATTTTAACACTTTAGTCATTTACCTTGGCCTTATTGTTGACTTTGATTCTGATTGGGGTCATGGATGGGAGCGTTTTAAGAGAGTGTTTGGGCTTTTGGACCATCAATCATTTGGTTTCAATGCATGTCGTCCTATTCTCTCAGTAGATGGGACATTTTTTCATCGGAAGTACAAAGGGACTATACAAATGGAGACTGGAGAAGATGCTGAAAACCATTTGTTTCCTTATGCATTTTGTATAGTTGAAAGTGAGAATAAGGAAAGTTGTTCATGGTTTTTAAATAATGTATACAAAACATTAGATCCTACTCGTCCTATGTGCATCATCTCCGATAGATTTAGAGGCAACATCAATGTTGTTCGTGATGCTTTCCCTCCGCAATATGGCCTTGTTCATCGATATTGTTTGTGGCATCTAACTGATAACTTTTTACAACTTTGCAAAAGTAAATTTGGTGCAGATTTTTTTTGGAAGGCATCAACGGCTGAATCATCACAGAGGTTTGAAGAATTGATCAATGTATTAACAGAAAGATATGTTGTGTTTACTGATTTCGCATCATCTATTGGGCCAAGGCAAATGTGGGCAATGGCGTATGATGGTGGCAGACTGTGTGGACGACATAGCACTAATTTATCAGAAAGTTTTAACTCAGTTCTTAAAGGTACTCGTTGTTTACCGATAAGAGCTCTTGTATCATCCACTTTTCACCGTACTGCAATGTATTTTTTTAAACACCGTTAGATTGGACTTGCTATGGATCGAACTTTGACGACAAGGCAAAAAGCAAGGTTGAATGATAATATCGAGAAAGGCAGATATTTAATCGTTCGACATTTTAATCACAATGTATTTCAGGTAACAGAACATGTTAATGATGAGACAATTGACTATAAAGTTATTATCAATGGAGTTTTATCCACATATACATGTGGATTAATGGTTGCTTGCCGATTTCCATGTATACATGTCTTGAGAGTTTGTAGTACTGCAAATGCAAACATTAACCCATATGTGTTATGTCCCCATTGGTTGACTGTAATGTCATATAGACAAACTTATGCTCCATGTTTTCATCTGGTACCAAGTGCACAATTTTGGCAGCCTGTACCTGGGCCAAAGATGGTTCCACCTGTTGGCCGACGTACTGCTGGCCGACCAAAGATCAGACGTAGACGAATGTATATGGATAAAAACCTTGATTCTAGTAGACGTAATTTATGCTCTATATGTAAACAACCCGGTCATTATAGAACTACTTGCCCTAGGCAAGGGAGAAATATATGATGTAACTTTATTTATATTTAAATGCAATTATGTGTTTTAACTTCAAATAATTTTACAAGTTATTATTGATTTCATGATTTGATTAAAAACTAAATTATTAGCCCTTTGTGTTTTCATATTCAAATATATTCTTTAAAATTAATTTTTTAATAAATTTAAAAATTACATAATTTTTAAAACAAAATTTGGGTTAAATGATCAAAGGGAAAAAATAATTTGGTAATTATAAAATAAATAAAGGATTTAAATAAAAAAACACTTATATATTTCTTAAAAAGTTATTTAAAAGTTTAATAAATTTTAAAACACTTTTTAAAAAAAAATTGCTTAAAAAACACAAGAATAAATTAACTTATTGATGATAAAACAATTTAGGGGTTAAAATGCAAAAAATCATGATTTTTTAATTTGAAAATACCACATCAGCAGTCCAGTCAGCGCTGATTCAGCGCCCAATCAGCACATCACAATATTTATATGGGTGATGTGATGGTTCTAGGGCCATTTTGACAATTTAAATGGCCCCATGGCCATTTGGTTAAATAAAAAAAATAGGGCCACTTTAGCAGAAAGCCCTTTCTATTTTAAAATAAAAATCGTAATCCTATGTTTTCTTTTCTTAATAACTCCTATTTTTGAATTAAAACCATAATCGTATGTTTTCTTTTTACATTGTCTTCTATTGTTCAATTAAAACACTAGTTCTATGTTCTCTTTTCGGAACATCTCCTATTTATCGGTTTTCAATCAAAACAAGAATCTAGATTTTATTTTTGAATGTCTGCTATTTTTCAATCAACAAACTAATCCTATGTTTTCCTTTCGGAACATCTCTTATTTTTCAATCGAAACCTAATTCTATGTTTTCTTTTCGGAATGTCCTTGCTGTCTTTTTGTAACTTCTCCTATTTTTTAGTTTTGAATGAAAACTCTAACCAAAACTCTAATCCTATTTTTTTTTTCAGAATGTCTATTGTATTTGAATCAAAACCCTAATCCTATGTTTTCTTTTCGGAATGCGTACTATATTTCATCAAAACATAGATTCTATGTTTTTCTTTTGAAATGCCTCCTATTTTTCAATCAAAACACTAATTCTATATTTTTTATTTTTGGAATGACTCCTTTTTTTTTTAACTAAAAACACTAGTCCTATGTTTTTTTTAAAATGACCCCTATTTTTCGGTTTTTAATCAAAACCCAAATCCTATATTTTATTATAGTAATGTCTCCTATTTTTCAATAAAAACCCTAATCCTTTGTTTTATTTTTGAAATGTCTCATATTTTTCAACCAAAACCCTAATCGTATGATCTCTTTTTGAAATCTCTACTATTAATTAATCAAAACCCTAACACTATGTTTTCTTATAAAAATGTCTCCTATTTTTCAATCAAATCCCTAATCCTATGTTTTCTTTCCGTAATGCCTAATATACTTGAATCAAAACCCTAATCGTATGTTTTTTTTTTCAGAATGTCTCATATCTTTCAATCAAAACTCGAATCCTATGTTTTCTTTTCTTAAAGTCTCCTTTTTATCAGGTTTTGAACCAAAAATCTAACCTATGTTTTCTTTTCTCAAAATCTCGTATTTTTCAATCAAAGCCTCGGATTTGGGTTTTGATTAAAAAATAGTAGATATTTTGAAAAGAAAACAAATGATTTGGGTTTTGTTTGAAAAATATGGGACATTTCGAAGAAAAAAAATATGATTAAGGTTTGGTTTGAAAAATAGGAGTCACTACTATAAGAAAACACGGGATTAGAGTTTTGATTAAAAAATGAAAAATAAATGACATTTCAAAAAGAAAAAAAAAAAGGATTACGTTTTTTATTCAAAACTGAAAAATAGGATATATTCAAAAAAGAATACCTAGGATTAATTTTTTTATTCAAAAATAGCAGGCATTTCAATAAGAAAAGAATGGATTAGATTTTTGATTTAAAAATAAGCAACATTCTGAAAAGAAAACATAGGTTAGGGTTTTTATTCAAAACTGATGCATACGATACATTTAAGAAAGAAAACATAGGATTCGGTTTTGATTAACAAATAGGAGACATTACTATAAGAAAACATAATTTTAGGGTTTTGAATGAAAAATAGGACACATTGTTATAATAAAATATAGGATTAGTGTTTTGATTCAAAAATAGTGGACATTCTGAAACAAAAAATAGGATTAGTGTTTTGCTTGAAAAATATGAGATATTTCAAAAAGAAATGATAGGATTATGGTTTTGATTGAAAAATAGGAGATATTACTATAAGGAAACATAGAATTAAGGCTTTGATTAAAAAATGAAAAATAATTGACATTTCCTAAATAAACAATAAGTTGATTCAAAAATAATAAATAGGATACATTACAAAAGTAAAACATAGGATTATGTGTATGACTCAAAAATATAAGCATTCAGAAAAGAAAAGAGATGATTAGATATTTTATTGAAAAATTGGAGACATTCCAAAAAGAAAACATAAGTTAGGGTTTTGATTCAAAACTGATAAGTAGGATACATTAGGAAAAGAAAACATAGGATTTGAATTTTGATAGAAAGATAGGAGACATTCTAAAAAGAAAACATAGGTCTAGGGTTTTGTTTAAAAAATAGTAGATATTCCAAAAAAAAAGGAAAGGTTTATGGTTTGATTCAAAAATAGAAGACATTCTGACAAAAAAAAAAACAAAGTATTAGAGTTTTGATTCAAAACTGAAAAATAGGACACATTCCAAAAAGAAAACATAGGATTAAGCTTTTGAATAAAAAATAGCTGACATTCCTAAAAGAAAAAGTAAAGATTAGGTTTTTTATTGAAATAAAAGGAGACATTCTGAAAATAATAAATAGTTAGGGTTTTGATTCAAAATTGATAAATAGGAGACATTCAAAAAAAAAAAAAAAAAATACGATTCAGATTTTTATTGAAAGATAGGAGACATTCAAAAAGAAAAATATATGATTATTGTTTCGATTCAAATATAATAGCATTATGAAAGTAAAACATAGGATTAGTGTTTTGATTGAAAAATAGGAGATATTACGAAAAGAAAGAAAACTTAGGATTATTATTTTTTATTCAAATATAGCATGCATTCCGAAAAGCAAACATAAGATTTCATTTTTGATTGAAAAATAGGAGACATTACAATCAGAAATATCATAGGATTAAGAGTTTGAATGAAAAATAAGCAGACAATAATGAATTATATGCTTTCTTTACGGAATAGTAGAAAATTAAGCATAGGTTTCGTGTTTTGATTGAAAGGTTGGAGACATTTCGAAGAGAAAAATATAAGGTTAGGGTTTTGATTGAAAAATAATAGGCATTCCAAAAAAAAGGATTAGGATTTTAATTGAAAAAAATAGAAGACATTACTATAACAAAGCATATGATTAGAGTTTTGATTAAAAACCAAAAATAGTGGATATTTCATAAACAAAAGATAATATTAAAGTTTTGATTCAAAACATGTAGGAGGCATTCAGAAAAGAAAATATAGGATTAGGATTTTGATTAGAAAATATGAAGCATTCTGGAAGGAAAACATCAAATTATAGTTTTGATTAAAAATTAGTAGACATTCCGAAAACCAAAGATAGGGTTAGGGTTTTGATTAAAAAAATGAAACATTCCAAAAATAAAGAAAGGATTAGGCTTTTGATTCAAAACTAAAAAAAGGACACATTTCAAAAAGCAAATAGAGGACTAGGATTTTGATTTAAAAATAGCAGATATTCCTAAAGGAAAACAAAGGAATAGATTTTTTATTCAGAAATAGGAGCCATTATGAAAAGTAAACATAGCATTAGAGTTTTGATTGAAAAATTTGAGAGCACTAAATAGGAGACATTAAAAAAAAAAAAAGAAAGGGTAAGGGTTTTGATTAAAATATCACAGACATTCCCTAAAGAAGACATAGGATTAGGTTTTTGATTAAAAAATAGGAGTTATTTCGAAAAGAATACATTAAATTAGCGTTTTGATTGAAAAATAAGAGACATTAATATTAGAAAATATAGGATTAGTGTTTTCATTAGAAAATAGGAGGTATTCCAAAAAAAAATTATTATTAGAGTATTGATTAAAAAATATGAGGCATTAAGAACAGAAAACATACAATTAACATAGGATTCTGGTTTTGTTTGCATAATGGGAGATATTTCAAAAAGAGAACATAGGATTAATGTTTTGATTCAAAACTGAAAAATAGGAGACATTTTAAAAAGAAAACATAGGTTTATTGTTTTGATTCAAAAATAGTAGTGATTGAAAAAACAAAACATAGAATTAGAGTTTTGATTCAAAAATAGGAGCCATTAAGAAAAAAAAAACATAGGATTATTGTTTTAATTAAATGCCTCGAATTTTTTAATGAAAAACCTAATCTTATGTTTTTCTAAAATAATAAACAATTCCAAGAAAAACTTAAGATTCGTGTTATGATTAAAAAAATAGGAGACATTACCAAATGAAAACATAGGATTATTGTTTTGATTCAAAAGCAAAAAATATGACATTCCAAAAAAAAAAAAAACATAGAACTAGGATTTTGATTAAAAAATAGTAGACATTCCGAAAAAATACATAGGATTAGGGATTTTATTGAAAAATATAAGACATTAGAAAAAGGAAAAACAATGGATTTGGATTTTGATTGAAATATAGGAAACATTCCGAAAATAAAACATAAGATTAGGGTTTTGATTAAAAAAAAAAAAAGACATTCCTAAAAGAAAACATATGTTAGGGTTTTCATTTAGAAACCTAATTTTATCTTTTCTTTTTCCAATGTGTTCTATATTTAAATCAAAAACCTAATCCTATGTTTCGTAATAGTAATGTCTCCTATTTTTCAATCAAAACCCTAATCTTATGTTTTCTTTTTGGAATGCCTCCTATTATTGAATCAAAACCCCTAATCTTATATTTTTCTTTTGAGAATGTGTACTATTTTTTAATCAAAACAATAATTGTATGTTTTTTTTTTCTGATCGTCTCCTATTTTTCAATGAAAATGCTAATCCTATGTTGTTTTTTGGGATGTCTACAACTATTGTTTTCATTAAAAGCAATACAATTAGGATAGGAGGCATTACTATTTTTCAATCAAAGCAGTAATAAAATTTTTTCTTAGAGTAATGTCTGCTATTTTTCATTCAAAAACCTAATCCTATGTTTTTTTATTGTAATTTCTCCTATGTTTCAATCAAAACACTAATGCTATGTTTTCTTTTTGGAACACATATTGTTTTAGAATAAAATCCCCAACCTATGTTTTCTTCTAGAAATGTCTCATACTTTTCAATCAAAAGCATAATCCTGTGTTTTTTTTCACAATGTCTACTATTTTTGAATGAAAGTCCTAATCATATGTTTACTAATAGTAATATTTCCTATTTTTCAATCAAAACCCTAATCATATGTTTTCTTTTCACAATTCCTATATATCTGAATCAAAACACATAACATATGTTTCCTTACCGGAATGTCTCGTATCTTTCAATCAAAACCCTAATTTTACTTATTTTCGGAATGCTTCCTATTTTTATGTTTTGAATCCAAACCCTAATCCTATGTTTTCTTTTCGGAGTGCCTCTTATTTTTCAATCAAAACCCTAATCCTATATTTTCATCGGAGAATGTGTACTATTTCTGAATCAAAACAGTAATCCTATATTTTCCTACAACAATGCCTCCCATTTTTCAATCAAAACCCTAATCCTATGTTTTCTTATAAGAATGTCTCCTAAATTTGAATTAAGACCCTAATCCTTAGTTTTCTTTTCAGAATGTGTACTATTTATGAATCTAAGCCCTAATACTATGTTTCCTTTTTGGAATGACTTCTATTTTTCAATCAAAACACTAACCATATGATTTCTTTTCTGAATGCCTCCTATTTTTAAAATCAAAACACTAATTCTATGCTTTATTTTCAGAATGTCTACTATTTTTTAATAAAAACCCTGATCCTATGTTTTCTATTCAAAATGTACCCTATTTTTGAGTATTAAATGAAAACCCTATTACAATCTTTTATCATAGTAAGGTCTGCTATTGTCCAATCAAAACCCTAATCCAATGTTTTCTTTTCGAAATGTCTAATAATTTTCAATCAAAACCCTAATCTTTTGTTTTTTCTTAATTTCTTACATTTTTTAATCAAAAACCTAATCATATGCTTTCTTTTCGTAATGTCTACTAATTTTTAATCAAAACCATAATCCTATGTTTTTAGAATATTGATCAATTTGACTTAGGGTTGATATATCAGAAAAATGACAAATAAATATGGGCTACTAACTGCTATGCTTCATTTTGATTGAATTTGGTAAAACCTTATCCTCATGATAGCAAATAGTTTTGAACTAATAAAATTTCCTGATGACATAACCAAATTTTTCTGAACAAAATACAAGCAACTCACTGACCACTCTCACATCATTTTTAATAGTATAGATGCGGTCATCCTCATTGTAGATATCCTTAAACTTGCTGTGATAATTTTAATAGCCAAAAAAGAGATGCTTAAGCCATGAAATCAACATTGAAATTTTCAAACTACTTGCTGCAATTTAACCAACAAAACCATAACAAGTTTTAGAATCTATTAGTTATACCTAAATTGAAGAAAAAGTAAGAAGGGAAAAAAGATGTATCCCTCAAAATGCTATGAAGATTGATTGAAATTTGCAATCATGAGTCTGGCATTAAAAAGGCTAGCCATATCCATTGCAATGCATATCCAATCAGTTAAAGATAATGGCATATTAGCACTAGAGTTTGGACTAATGTGTCAAGATCATTACAAAAAAGCATTGGGATGAAAAATTCAGCTGAAAAGCGATTACCGACGACCATTTGTTGATTCAGGCTACCGTTAGACTTCGTAATGTCTAACAATGTGAGACAAGCTGCCTACAACTCCAAAGGGCATATGGTATTTGTGTTTCAGCATGATACTGACCATATGTTAGAATTATCTCACAATACATCAATCAAGTTAGAATAAAAAAACAGAATGGCAGACCAGAAGTGAAAAGATGAACGGAAATTATTTAATAAAATACAAGCTAGAATCTCAACCAAATCCATGATGCAGCTAATTTTTCAGTTTTACCCTGTTAGAATGTATCTTAGTTCTCTACAGCTCTTTCAAAATTAATTCCAGCCTGACAAATCTAAAATTTTAGTAATCTGTAAAAGCAATGTACTCATGATAAATAGCTTAACAAGACAATAGAGAACAAGAAGATGTGCCACATCATATAATAAGAATTAAATAATTGAGTATGGTGGAAGGACAAGCTCTAATGGCATTATGATGATATACCTTTCATGTCTAAGATTATCTAAGCTATTAGAGAGATCTTCAAGGAAAAAAAACAAAGCATAAATAATGAATGGCTTAACAGAGGACTAAACTCAGCAAGGACTTTGCTATTGTTTCTTTAAGAACCACCAAACCTAACAACAGGTGGAAGGACAAGCTCTAATGGCAGTATGATGATATACCTTTCATGTGTAAGATTATCTGAGCTATTAGAGAGATCTTCAAGAAAAACAACCAAAGCATAAATAATGAATGGCTTAACAGAGGACAAAACTCACCAAGGACTTTGCTATTGTTTCTTTAAGAACCACCAAACCTAACAAAAGGCCAGCCTCAATGAATGCAACAATTGCTAAGTTTAATTGGTCAGCTAGTTTTGCATTTGATGTTCCTCCCTCGCCACCCTTTTAGTTCTGCAATGAATGGACCTTGTTAGGTTTCACAGCATTAAATCTGTGCATCTATATTCATGGACAAAATGTGCAGATCAAGCTTAATATATCCACATTAAGCTTAAGAAACCTAAAAAATAAACTCAAAATCCCTCATCCTCAACACCAAAACCCGTATTTCCCCTCAAATCCGTCAAAATCTACAATAAATCCAAACAATCGGAAACCTATAAATCTAATCCAAACAATCGGAACAAACAGAGTCATACAAGCGAGTAATACGCGATTGTCCTCGTTACAGGTGGACATTGATTCCAGCACCGTCAAGGGTTCCGGCGAGCTAGGGCAGGGATTGAGAGAGAGAGAGAGAGGAGAACAATGATGGAGAAAGAGAGATGGAGCTAGGGTAAGGTCTGCGTATGTTATGTTGTTCCGGCAGAGATTTTAGAAAAAATAACCTACCTAAATGTTAATATATATAATAATAATTAATAATAATAATAATAATAATAATAATAATAATAATAATAATAATAATAATAATAATAATATAAAACCAACGGAAACATATGCATTCACAAACACCAACAAGCAAGAAAAGCAATAAACAAATGAAGAATAATAAAGAAATGAATCTTATTTTTATTTAGGAGTTAGTGGACAAGCCAAGCCACTCACAAAAATTAAAAAAAATTAAAAAAGAATTAAAAATTGATGGAGGCTAAGAAGAACAGCCGATGAGGAACAAAAGAGATAAAACACCCACTTCTACATGCTGTTGTTTCCCATGCATTTCTTTTGTTTTGTTTCATTATGTTTCTTCTTCTCTTATAGGATCAAATCTCTTTTTTCCCCTTCATTTTTATAATAATAATATACTGTAAACTTTTTCGCACCAAGAAGTGGACTATATATATGCTCATTATTTGATTATACTATTTAAATTTTATTATTTGTGTTATTATTATTTTTAATTAAAGGATAGCTTATTATTTGATATTCAATTCATTCATTTGGGGCTAAACATAAATTTAGAAATTTTGAATTTAAAATCTTCCTTTTTAAAAGTCTATTTTTCATAAAAAGTTATTAGAAAGTGCCCGGGATTTTGGTTTTTAATTCTTTGCTTTTTTATCCTGTTTAATTGTTTTGTTTTTATTGACAGTAATGACGCTGAAATAGGGAAATCATGCCATGAAATCATACGTGGCGTATTCTTATTGGTTAAATAGTGAATAACTAAAGAAAGGATAAGAAAATTCCAATGATAATTCGCCTCGGAGGTGGTTGAGGTTTATAAGATGCACAAGCGAGTGTTTATGTAACATATTCTAAATCTGGTTTCCTTTTTTTTTTTTTGGATAATAATTTATTTAAATTACTTAATAGTCAACCATCATATAAGATAAGAGAGAAAGAGAGAGTGTGAAGAAATACAGTGGAAAACAAATGGGTTTTTTTATTTTTTTTTATCTTGAAACATATGGAGATTTTTTTTTATGTGTATATTTTAAAATGGTGAAAAATCAAGATAAAATAATGTTTGAATTTTGAAACTAGGTTTTGAAAATAACCTAGCTAGTTAATTGAAGTTTGGCGCTTTGAAATTATTTTTATGATCTAAATCACTAAATTTATAAAATAAAAAAAAATAAAATTTTAAATAAATATTTTTAATTTATAAAAGAAAAAATTAAATATATTTATAATATAATATTTTCTCATAAAAATATTTTAGAATTGAAAATATTATAAAAATAAATAGTTGATTTTAAGTATTTTTTAAATTTAATTATAATTTTTAAAATAATAAAATTATAGAAATAAAATACAAAAGTAATTATACTTACTAAAATAGGAAAGTATATTAATTTTACTCTGTTTATTTATAATAAATAATTTCATGGCAAAGTCCGTTGCAAATTTGTGACAACTGTTGTGGCAAATTTGCAACAAAACAATCCATTGCAATTTTTGTTTCCTGTCTGTTTCAAATCCGTTGCAAACTATCTCCCGCGCTATTCCCTCCATTTTATTGCAACGGAATTGTATTCCGTAGCAAATTTGTTACAATTCTGCTACAAAAACTGTTGCAAATCCATTTCAAATAATCTTTGCAACGGAGTTTTTCCTGTTGCAAACTCTGTTGTAAATTTTTTAATCCGTCACAAATCTGTTACAAAGTTGTTATAAAATTGCAACAGATTTATTTCGTTGCAATTATCCGTTGAAAAATTGTGATTTTTTTGTATTGAGTGTTTTGATTGAAAATAAATGGACATTACTGTAGAAAATATAAGATTAGAGTTTTGAATGAAAAATAGATGACATTAATCAAAGAAAACATAGGATTACGGTTTTGACTAAAAAATAGTAGATATTCTGAAAATAAAAAAAAGGATTAGGTTTTTTATTGAAAAATATCAGACATTTCGAAAACAAAATATAGGATTAGGGTTTTGATTGAAAAATATGAAACATGACGGAAAGAAAAAGATCGGATTAGGGTTTTGTGTAAAAATTAGTTGAAATTCCCAAAGTAAAAGAAAATATTAGAATTTTGATTAAAAAAATAGAACATTCCGAAAAGAAAACAAAGGCTTAGTGTTTTGATTCAAACTTGAAAAACAAGACACATTCTGAAATGAAAACATACGATGAGGGTTTTGATTAAACAATAGTAGATATTCAAAAAAAAAAAAAAAAGAAAGGATTTTGGTTTTGTTTGAAAAATCGGAGACATTCCTAAAAGAAAACATACTATTAGGGTTTTAATTCAAAATTAGTAATCATTACAAAAAGAAAACATATGATTAGGGTTTTGGTTTAAAAATAGGTGACATTACTAGAAGAAAATATAGGCTTATGGTTTTGACTAAAAAATAGTAGACATTCTCATAAGAAAACATAGGATTAGGGCTTCGATTAAAATATAGTTGGCAGTATGAAAAGAAAACATATGATTCGGGTTTTGATTGAAAATATGAGACATCCTAAAAATAAAACATAGGACTAAGGTTTTGAATAAAAAATTGTAGAAATTCGCACAATAAAACATAAAATTAGTTTTTTGATAAAAAATTAGGAGCCATTGGAAAAAAACTTTGAATTAATGTTTTGATAAAAAAATATGAGAGATTAATAAACATAGGGTTCGTGTTTTGTTTACAAAATAGGAGGCATTCTGAATAGAAAACATAGGATTAGGGTTTTCATTCAAATATAATCGGTATTCCAAAATAAAAACATAGGATTAGGATTTTGATTGAAAATAGGGGGCGTTACTATAAGAAAACAAAGGATTAGGGATTCAATTAAAAAATGAGAAACATTAATATAAGAAAACATAGGATTGGCGTTTTAATTCAAAAATAATAAACATTCCAAGAAGAAAACATAGGAATACGGTTTTGATTGAATAATATGAGACATTTAAAAAAAAAAACATACGATTACGGTTTTGATTGAAAAATAGGAAACGTTACCATGAGAAAACATAGGATTAATGTTTTCAATGAAAATTAGGAGACTTTACTATAAAAAAACATAAGGTTAGAGTTTTGTTTAAAAAATATGAGACAATCCAAAAAGAAAACGTCAGATTAGGGTTTTGATTAAAAATTAGCAAACATTCCCATAACAAAAGATAGGATTAGGGTTTTGATTCAAAAAATTGAGACATTCTGAAAAGAAAACAAATAACTAGGCTTTTGATTCAAACCTTAAAAATAGGGCACATTACAAAAAGAAAACAAATAACTAGAGTTTTGATTCCAAAATAAGAGACATTTCAAAAAAAAAAAAAAAAGAAAATATTCGGATTTTGATCGAAAACTAGGAGACATTCTAAAAAAAAAAAAATAGGATTTTCATTGAAAATTAGCAAACATTCCCAAAACAAAAGATAGGATTTATGTGTTGATACAAAAAAGTGGGACATTAGAAAAAAGAAATGAAAGGATTACAGTTTCGATTCAAAACTGAAAAATATGAGACATTGCGAAAAGAAAACACCGGTTAGTGTTTTGAATGAAAAGTAGGAGACATCACTCTAAGAAAACATAGGATTTGGGCTTTGATCCAAAAATAGTAGACATTCCAAAAAGAAAACAAAGGATTACTGTTATGAGTGAAAAATAGGAGGCATTCCAAACAATATATAGGATTAGGGTTTTGATTGAAAAATATGAGACATTCTAAAAAGAAAACATCGGATTAGGGTCTTGACAAAAAAATAGCAGAAATTCCCAAAATAAAAGATAGTATTACGGTTTTTATTAAAAAAATGAGACATTTCAAAAAGAAAACAAAAGAATTAGAGTTTTGCTTCAAACCTGAAAATAGGATACATTCCGAAAAGAAATTAACCTAGGATTAGGTTTTTGATTCTAAAATGATAAATAGGGGACATTAAGAAAAGAAAACAAAGGATTCTGATTTTGTTTACAAAATAATAGGCATTCTGAAGTGAAAATATTTAATTATGTTTTTGATTCAAATATAGTAGGCATTGCAAAAAGAAAGCATAGGATTAGGCTTTTGATTGAAAAATAGAAAGCATTACTATAAGAACACAAAAGATTAGGGGTTTGACTGAAAATTAAGATAAATTATTAAACAAAAACATTGGATTAGGTTTTGGAATGAAAATAGGAGACATTACTATAAGAAAGCATATGATAAGGCTTTTGATGGAAAAATAGAAAGCATTACTATAAGAACACATAAGATTAGGGGTTTGATTGAAAATTAAGATAAATTATTAAACCAAAATATTAGATTAGGTTTTGGAATGAAAATGGGAGACATTACTATAAGAAAGCATATGATTAGAGTTTTGATTCGTAATAGTAGACATTCTGATAAGAAAACACAGGATTATTGTTTTGATTGAAAAATATGATACATTACTATAATAAAACATTGGATGAGGGTTTTGATTAGAAAACCTAAGAATAAGGACATTTCTAGAAAAAAACATAGGATTAGCTTTTTGATTCAAATATAGTAGGGATCCAAAAAATAGTGTTTTGATTGTAAAAAGGAGGCATTGCAGAAAGAAAACAAAGAATTAGTGTTTCGATTGAAAATAGGAGCCATTGAAAAAATAAAACATAGGATTAAGGTTTTGATTCAAATATAGTTGGCATTCTGTAAAAGAAACGTAGGATTTTTTTTTTTGTTTGAAAAATAGGAGACATTGCTATATGAAAACATATTATTAGGGTTTTAATTCAAAATAGTAGACATTCTCAAAAGAAAACAAATGATTAGAGTTTTTATTCAAATATTGTTGGCATTGAGAAAAGAAAAATAGCATTAGGGTTTTAATTGTAAAATAGGAGACATAACTATATGAAAAATATGAATAGGTATTACAAAAAGAAAACATAAGATCAGGTATTTGATTAAAAAATAGGATACATTATTAGAACAAAACATAGGATTAGTGTTTTGATTCAGAAATACTAGACATTGAGAAAAAAAAACATAGGTATAGGGTTTTGATTGAAATATAGTAGGCATTATGAAAACAAAACATAGTATTAGTCTTTGGATTGAAAAATATGAGACATTCCGAAAATAAAACATACGATTAGGGTTTTGGATCAAAAATATCATACATTCAAAAAATAAAACATAAGATTAAGGTTTTGATAAAAAAAAATAGGATGCATTAAAAAACTTAGGATTAATACACATTCCGAAAAAAGGAAAGCATTCGGGTTTTGTTTGAAAAATAGGAGACGTTCCAAAAAGAAAACATACTATCAGGGTTTTAATTCAAATATAATATTCATTCAAAAAAAAATAAAAGCACATGATTAGGATTTTAGTTGAAAAATAGGAGACATTACTATAAGAAAATATAGGCTTACGGTTTTAATTAAAAGATAGTAGACATTGCGAAAAGAAAACATAGGATTAGGGTCTTGATGGAAATATTGTTGATATTAAGAATAGAAAACATATGATTCGTGGTTTGATAGAAAAATATGAGACACCCTGAAAATAAAACATAGGATTAAGGTTTTGAATAAAAACATAGTTGAAATTCTCAAAAGAAAGCATAAAATAAGTTTTTTGACTAAAAAATAAGCGCCATTCGAAGAAGAACTTAGTATTAATGTTTTGATAAAAAAATATGACACATTAAGAAAACATAGGATTCGGTTTTTGTTTACAAAATAGGAGACATTCTGAAAAGAAAGCATAGGATTAGGATTTTGATTCAAATATAGTAGGCATTCCAGAAAAAAAAACATAAAATTAGGATTTTGATTGAAAAATAGAGGACATTATTATAAGAAAACATAAGATTTAGGTTTTGATTGAAAAGGTGAGACATGAGAATAAAAAAATATAGGATTAGGGTTTTGATTCAAAAATAGTAGGCATTCTAAGAAGAAAACATAGGATTAGGGGTTTGATTGAAAAAATGAGACATTTAAAAAAGAACCATACGATTAGGGTTTCGATTGAAAAGTATTAGGCGTTACTGTGAGAAAATATAGGATTAATGTTTTGAATGAAAAATAGGAGACATTACTATAAGAAAACATAGGATTAGTGTTTTGATTAAAAAATAGTAGACATTACAAAAATAACACATATCATTAGGGTTTTGATTGAAAAATATGAGGCATTCCGAAAAGAAAACATCGGATTAACGTTTTGATTAAAAATTAGAAAACCTTCCCATAAAAAAAGATAGGATAAGGGTTTTGATTTAAAGAAATGAAACATTTCGAAAACTAAACAAAGGATTAGAGTTTTGATTCAAAAAATATCAGACATTACCAAAAGAAAAGAAAAGATTCAGATTTTGATCGAACAATAGGAGACATTCTGAAAAGAATATATTGGTTTGGGTTTTGATTCGAATTAGATAAATAGGAGTTATTAAGAAAAGAAAACATGGGATTTAGGTTTTGTTTGAAAAATATCAGACATTCTGAGAGGAAAACATAGGATTTGGCTTTTGATCAAAATATAGTAGTCATTCTGAAAATAAAATATATGAGACATTTCGAAAAGAAAACATAGGATTATTGTTTTCATTCAAAAATAGCAAATATTCCCAAAAGAAAAAAATGAGATTAGAGTTTTGATTAAAAAATAGGAGCCATTAAAAAAATAAACTTAGGATTATGGATTTGATTAATAAATCACGGGACATTATGAAAAAAACGTATGATTATTGTTTTGTTTAAAAAATAGCACCCATTAACAAAAGAAAACATAGAATTAGGATTTTGACACAAAAATAGCATATATTCCAAACAAAAAACATAAAATTAAGGTTTTGATGCAAAACTGATAAATAGGAGACATTAAGAAAAGAAAACATAAGATTCGTGTTTTGTTTGCAAAATAGTAGACATTCCAAAAATAAAATATAGGATTAGGCTTTCGATTTCAAAACAAAAAATATGAGGTATTTCGAAAAGAAAATATAGGATTAGGGTTTTTATTCAGAAATAGTAGACATTCCCAAAGGAAAATCCAGGGTTAGGGTTTTGATTAAAAAATATGAACCATTAAGAAAAGAAAACATAGGATTCATGTTTTGATTGAAAGATGGGAGACATTTGGGTATTCAGACAAGAAAACATAGGATTACTATTTTGATTGAGAAATTGGAGACGTTAATATAAGAAAACATAGGATTATGATTTTGATTAAAAAATATGAGCAATTCAAAAAATAAACATTGGATTACGGTTTTGATTAAAAATATTAGACATTACAAGAAAAAATAACAACATAATATTAGGGTTTTGATTCAAAAATAGTAGTCTTTAAGAAAAAGAAACATAAGATTCATGTTTTGATTGAAATATAGGTGACATTATAAATAGAAAACATAGGATTAGGGTTTTGATTAAAAATTAGCAGACAATACTAAATGCTATTTTTAAATGAAAACATAAGATTAGAGTTTTGATTAAAAAAGGGGGACATTTCAAAAAAAACATAGGATTCGAGTTTTGATAGTAAAATATGATACTTTCAGAAAAAAAAAACAAACAATAAGGGTTTTGATTCAAATTTGAAATATGGGAGACATTCAGAAAAGAAAACATAATATTAGAGCTTTGATTCAAAAATAGGGGACATTACGAATAGAAAATATTGGATTTGTGTTTTGATTAAAAAATAGGAGACATTCCAAAAAGAAAACATAGATTGGATTGCAAAATAAAAAATAGGAGACATTACAAAAATAAAATATAAAATTAGGGTTTTAATTAAAATATTTGACACATTACGAGAAGTAAACATACGATTAGTATTTTGATTTAAAAAAAAAACATACATTCCCAAAAGAAAATACAATATTAAGGTTTTGATTCAAAAATAGGAGGCATTACAGAAACAAAACATAGGATTAGACATTCTGAAAAAGAAACATAGGCTTAGCGTTTTGATTAAAAAAATAGGAGACAATAATATAATAAAACATAGGATTCGGATTTTAATTAAAAACTAAAAAATGCGCAATATTTAAAAAAGAAAACATAGGATTAGGTGTTTAAATTAAAAATTAGGAGACATTTTGAGAATAAAACAACGAATTAGTGTTTTGATTGAAAAATAGGAGGCATTACAAAAAGAAAATGTAAAATTAGGAATTTGATTCAAATATAGTATGCATTACAAAAGGTAAACATAGGATTAGGGTTTTGATTCAAAAATAGGAGCCATTACTATAAGAAAACATAAAATTAAGGTCTTGAGTGTAAAATAGGAGACATTACTGTAAAAAAATAAAGGATTAGTCTTTTGACTGAAATATAATAGACACTCCAAAACAAAAACAATGGATTATGGTTTTGATTCAAATATAGTAGCCATACCGAAAAAAGCATAGCATTAGTGTTTTGATTGAAAAATAGGAGACATTTCTATAAGAAAAATTAGGATTAGGGTTGCATTTAAAAATAGTTCACATTCCAAAAATAACACATAGGATTACGGTTTTGATTGAAAATTAGCAAGCATTCCAAAAACCTAAACAACTATATAATTTATGTGATGATTAAAAAAATGAGATATTAGGAAATGGAAAAAAGGATTAGGGTTCTGATTCAAAACTAAAAAATAGGTCACATTTCAATAAGAAAATTTAGGATTACTGTTTTGATTAAAAAATAGTAGGCATTATGAAAAGAAAACATGTGATAATGGTTTTGATTGGAAAATATGGGACATTACGAAAATAAAACATGGGATTAATGTTTTGAATAAAAAAAAAAGCAGACATTCTCAAAAGAAAAACAAAAGATTAGGGTTTTGATTCAAAACTTAAAAATAGGACACATCGCGAAAAAAAAATATAGGATTATGGTTTTCATTAGAAAATAGCAAACAATCTTAAAAAAAAAGAAATGATTGGTTTTTTATTAAAAATAGGAGACATTACGAAAAGAAAACATAAGTTAGTGTTTTGAATGAAAAATAGGAGACATTACTATAAGAAAATATAGGATTAAGGCTTTGATCGAAAAATCGAAGACATTCCAAAAAGAAAACAAGGGATTACGGTTTTGAGTAAAAAAAGGAGTCATTCTGAAAAAACTATAGAATTAGACTTTTGATTGAAAAATATTAGACATTCCAACAAGAAAGCATTGGATTAAAGTCTAGATAAAAAAAATTAGCAAACATTCCCAAATAAAAGATAGGATTAGGATTTTGATTAAAAAAATGAGACACTGCGAAAACAAAACAAGGGACTACGTTTTTTATTCAAACTTTAAAAATAGGATACATTCCAAAAAGAAAAAAAACTAGGATTAGGATTTTGATTCAAAAAATAACAAATGTTCCGAAAAGTAAAGAAAGGATTAGATTTTAGAAAAAAAAAAAAAGGAGACATTCAAAAAAGAAAACATAGGCTAGGGTTTTAATTCAAAAATGATAAATAGGAGACATTAAGAAAAGAAAACATAAGATTCAGGTTTTGTTTGCAAAATAATATACATTCCAAAAAGAAAATATTGGAATGGGGTTTTGATTCAAATATAGTAGGCATTCCAAATGGAAACACTTAGATTTGGGCTTTGATTGAAAAATAGAAGACGTTACTAAAGGAAAACATAGGATTAGGTTTTTTCTTCAAAAATAGTAGACATTCTTGAAAAAAAAAACATAGGATTAATTGTCTAATTGAAATATAGTAGGCATTTCAATAAGATAACATTGAATTAAGGTTTTGATTGAAAAATATGAGACCTATGAAAAATAAAACATAGGATTAGGGTTTAATGGAAAAATTAGAGACATTACTATAAGAAAACATAGGATTAGGGTTTTGATTAAAAAACAAGAGGCATTACTATTAAAAAACATAGGATTTGTGTTTTGAATGAAAAATGGGAGACTTTAATATAAGTAAAGATAGGATTAGGGTATTGATTAAAAAATATTAGATATTTCGAAGAAAAAAATAGGATTCGAGTTTTGATTGAAAAATATTAGAAATTTTGAAGAGAAAACTTAGAATTAGGTTTTTGAATGAAAAATAGAAGACATTAGTATAATAAAACATTGTACTAGGTTTGTTAGTTAAGACCAAAAAAAAGTTGACATTTCAACAAAAAAACATAAGAGTATTGCTTTTATTAAAAAATAAGTAGCATTTAGAAAAGAAAATAAAATTTTTTTTGTTTTAATTGAAAAATAGGAGGGATTCCTAGAAGAAAACATAGGATTAGGGTTTTGATTCGAATATAGTAAGAATTCTGAAAAGAAAATATATGATTAGTGTTTTGATTGAAAAATAGGAGACATTATTATAAGAAAACATAGGAGTATGGTTTTGAATGAAAAAAAGGAGACATTACTATAAGAAAACATAAGATTTTTATTTTGATTCAAAAATAGTAGACATTCCAATAAGAAAACAAAAGGTTATGGTTGTGATTTAAATATTGTATTCATTCCAAAAAGGAAACATACCATTAGGTATTGATTGAATTATAGAAGACATTGCTATAACAAAACGTACTATTAGAATTTTAATTCAAAAGCTGTAGATATTCCTAAATGAACAGATTGTATTATGGTTTTGATTGAAAAATTAAAGGCATTTCAAAAAGAAAACATAGGATTAATATCTTGATTGAAACATATGAGACATTCCGAAAAGAAACATCGGATTTCGGTTTTGATTAAAAATTAGAAGACATTCCCAAAACGAAAGATAGGATTAGGGTTTTGATAAAAAAAATAGGAGACATTTCGAAAAAAAAACGGATGATTAGGGTTTTGATTCAAACCTGAAAAATAGGACACATTACAAAAAGAAAACATAGGATTAGTGTTTCGATTAAAAAATAGCGAACATTATGAAAAGGGAAGAAAGGATTAGGGTTTTATTGAAACATAGTAGACATTCCGAAAGGAAAACATAGGTTAGAGTTTTATTCAAAGCTGATAAATATGAGACATTAAGAAAAGAAAATATAGGATTCGGGTTTTGTTTGTAAAATTGGAAACATTTTGAAAATAAAAAATAGGATTAGGGTTTTTATTCAAATATATTAGGCATTCTGAAAGAAAGCATAGGATTCAAGTTTTTATTGAAAGATAGGAAACATTACTCTAAGAAATTATAAGATTAGAGTTTTGATTCAAAATATTACACATTCTAAAAAAAAACATAGGCTTCAGGTTGGATTGATATAATAGGCATTCAGAAAAGAAAATAGATTATTAGTGTTTTAATTGAAAATTATGAGACATTCTAAAAATATAACATAGGATTTTTTTTTGAATAAAAAATAACAGACATTCCCAAAATAAAATATAAGATTTTGGTTTTGATTAAAAAATAGGAATTATTCCAAAAAAAAATACGATGATGGTTTTGATTAAAAAATATGTGACATTAAGAAAAGAAAACATAGAACTTGGGTTTTGTTTCAAAATAGGAGACATTCCGGAAGGAAAAGGTAGGATTAGGATTTTGATTCGAATATAGTAGGCATTTCGAAAAGAAAAAGTAGTATTAGAGTTTTGATTGAAAAGTAGGAGACATTACTATAATGAAACATAGGATTAGGGTTATGATTAAAAAATAAGATACATTACTAGAGGAAAACATAGGATTAGGTTTTTGTTTAAAAAATGGGAGAAATTACTAAAAGAAAACATAGGATTAAATTTTTGATACAAAATATAGTAGATATTCTGAAAAGAAAAAAAACATAAAATTAGGCGTTTGATTAAAAAAAAATAGGAGACATTACTATATAAAAACATTGGATTAAGGTTTTGATTAAAAACCGAAAACAAGGGTACATTTCTAAAAGAAAACATAATAATAGAGTTTTTATTAAAAAATATGAGACATTTCGAAAAAAAAACATAGGTGACATTGTAATAAGAAAGCATAGGATTTCTGTTTTGAATGAAAATAATATTTATTCAAAACACGAATCCTATGTTTTCTTAGAATAATATAATATCTTTTGTTGCGGAATCTTTGCTAATATTTATTCAAAACAAGAATCCTATGTTTTCTTTTTGTAATGCCACCTATTTTTGAATAAAAACATTAATCCAATGTTTTCTTTTCGGAATGCCTCCTATTTTTGAATAAAATATTAATCCAATGTTTTTTTTTTCTGAATGCCTCCTATTTTTTAATGAAAACCCTAAAATAAATCATTTCCTTTTTTTCGCAATATCTGCTATTTTTGAATCAAAACCCTAATCCTATATTTTTCTTTATAGAATGTGTTCTATTTTTCAGTTTTGAATCAAAAACCTAATCCTTCGTTTTATTTTTCAGAATGTCTCATTTTTTTGAATCAAGACCCTAATCATATATTTACTTTTTGGAAAGATAATATTAGAGTTTTGAATCAAAACCCAAATGCTATTTATTGTTTTTGGAATGCTTGCTAATTTTCAATCAAAAACTTAATCCGATTTTTTCTTTTCAAAATGTCTATTATTTTTCAATCAAAGCCCTAATTCAATATTTTCTTTTTAGAATGTCTACTATATTTGAATCAAAACCATAATCCTATGTTTATTTTCGTAGTGTGTCCTATTTTTCAATTTTGAATCAAAACCCTAGTTCTTTTTTTCTTTTCTTAATATCTCCTATTTTTTAATCAAAATTGTAATCCAATGTTTTCTTTTCTGAATGTCTACTACTTTTTAATCAAAATACTAATCCTATGTTTTCATATAGCATTGTCTCTTATTTTTCAATGAAAACCCTAATGCTATGATTTCTTTTCGTAATGTCTACTAGTTTGAATCAAAATGCTATTAGCATGCTTTCTTATAATAATCTCTCCTATTTTTTAATCAAAAGCTAAATCAAAACCCTAATCCTATGTTTTATTTTCGTAATGTCTCCTATCTTTTAATCAAAACGTACATCCAATGTTTTTTCTTTTTTTTTTTGTAATGTTTCCTATTTTAGATTTTTAATCAAAATACTAATCTTATGTTTTTTTTTTAAATGTCTCATATTTTTCAATAAAATCCCTAATCCAATGTTTTTTTTCTTCTGAATGTCTGTTATTTTTTTAATCAAAATCCTATTCTATGTTTTCCTTTTGGAATGTTTCATATTTTTTTGCTTTTGAATCAAAACACTAATCCTATGTTTTTTTTGGTAATGTCTCCTATTTTTCAACCATAACACGAATCGTAAGCTTTTCTTGGGATTGTTTATTATTTTGGGAAAACATAAGATTCGGGTTTTGATTAAAAAAATAGGAGCCATTTAATCAAAACACTAATCCTATATTTTCCTTTTTCAATCACTAATGTTTTTGAATCAAAACAATAAACCTATGTTTTCTTTTCAAAATATCTCATATTTTTCAGTTTTGAATCATAACATTAATCCTATGTTCTCTTTTTAAAATATCTCTTATTTTGCAAACAAAATGCGAATCCTATGTTAATTGTATGTTTTCTGTTCTTAATGGCTTATATTTTTTAATCAAAACACTAATAATAAGTGTTATTTGGAATACCTCCTATTTTCTAATCAAAACCCAAATCCTATGTTTTTTATATAATAACGTCTCATATTTTTCAATGAAAATGCTAATCTAATGTTTTCTTTTTGGAATAACTCTTATTTTTTAATCAAACCCCTAATCCCCTAATCTTATGTTTTCATTAGGGAATGTCTGCGATATTTTAATCAAAACCCTTATCTTTTCTTTTCTTTTTTTAATGTCTCCTATTTTAATCAAACCCCTAATCCTATGTTTTCTTTTCGTAATGGATCCTATTTTTCAATAAAAAATCTAATCCTTTGTTTCCTTTTCGGAATATCTGCTATTTTTGAATCAGAACCCTAGCCCTCTATTTTCTTTTCAGAATGTGTCCTTTTTCAGTTTTGAATCGAGCCCTAATCCTTTGTTTATTTTAAGAATGTTTCATTTTCTTTTAATCAAAACGCTAATCCTATGTTTTGTTTTGGGAATGTCTGCTAATTTTTAATCAAAACCCTAATTTGATGTTTTTCTATTGAAATGTTTCATATTTTCTAATCAAAACACTAATCCTGTGTTTTCTTTTCGTAATACCTCCAACTTTTTTTGAATAAAAACTTTAATATTATCTTTTGTTTATGAAATATAACCTATCTTTCGCTTTTTAATCAAAAGTCTAATCATTTGCCATTTTATAGTAATGTCTCCTATTTTTTCAATTAAAACCCTAATCCTAAAATTTTTTTTCCGGAATGCCTATTATTTTTCAATCAAAAACCTAATCCTATATTTTTCTTTTCGGAATGTCTCCTATCTTTCAATCAAAACCCTAATCTTATGCTTAATTTTCTACTATTCCAAAAATAAAATATAGGATTCATTATTGTCTGCTAATTTTTCATTCAAAATCTTAATCCTATGATATTTTTTATTGTAATGGCTCCTATTTTTCAATCAAAACCGAAATCTTATGCTTGCTTTTCGGAATGCCTGCTATATGTGAATCAAAAACAATAATCCTATGTTTTCTTTTCGTAATATCTTCTATTTTTCAGTCAAAACCCTAATCCTATGTTTTCCTTTTGAAATGTCTATTATATTTGAATCGAAACAATAATCCTATTTTTTTTCTTTAGGAATGTCTCCTATTTATCAAAACACGAATCCTACATTTCTTTTCTGAATGTCTCCTATTTATTAGTTTTAAATCAAAACCCTAACTATTTATTCTTTTTGGAATGTCTCCTATTTGTTTCAATCAAAAACCTAATCTTTACTTTTCTTTTTGGAATGTCTGTTATTTTTGAATAAAAACCTTAATTCTATGTTTTTGTTTTGGAATGTGTCCTATTTTTCAGTTTTGAATCAGATCCCTAATACTTTGTTTTCTTTTTAAAATGTCTCCTATCTTTCAATCAAAATTGAAATCCTATGTTTTCTTTTCCTAATGTATCCGACTTATCAATTTTTAATCAAAACCCTAACCAATGTTTTTCTTTTGAATGTCTCCTATTTTCCATTAAAAAATCTAATCATCTCTTTTCTTTTCGGAATGCTGATATTTCTCAATCAAAACCATAATCCTATGTTTTATTTTCGGAATGTATTCTAATTTTCATTTTTGAATGAAACCGCTAAACTTATGTTTTATTTAGGAAATAATCCTATGTTTTGTTGTAGTAGTGTCTCCTATTTTTCAAACCAAACCCTAATCGTATATTTTTTTCCCCGAAATGTTCCATATTTTTCAAACAAAACCCAAATCCTTTGTTTTCTTTTCAAAATGTCTACTATATTTTAATCAAAACCCTAACCCTATATTTTCTTATAATAAAGTCTTCTATTTTTCATTCAAAATCCTAATTGTATGATTTCTTATAAAAACCCAAATATTATGTTTTCTTATAGTACTGTGTTATATTTTTCAAACCAAACCCTAATTATATATATATTTTTTCCGAAATGTCCCATATTTTTCAAATAAAACCCTAGTCATTTGTTTTCTTTTCAGAATGTCTACTATTTTTGTAATCAAAACCCTAATCTTATGTTTTCTTATAATAATGTCTCCTATTTTTCGAAATACCTACTATATTTGAATCGAAACACTAATCCTATGTTTTCTTTTCTGATTGCCCCCTACCTTTCAATTAAAACCCGAATCATATATTTTATTTTCTTAATGTCTCCTACTTATCAGTTTCAAATTAATACCCTACCATATGTCTTTCTTGTCGGAACTTCTCATATTTCCAATCATAAACTTAATACGTTCTTTTTTTTTTCGAAATGTCTACTATTTTTGAATCAAAACCCAAATCCTATGTTTTTTTTTTTTGGAATGTGTCATATTTTTTTTATATCTGAATAAAAACACTAATCCTTTATTTTCTGTTCTGAATGTCTCATTTTTTTTAATCAATACCATAATCCTATCTTTTTCTCTAGAAATATCTGCTAACTTTTAATCAAAACCCTAATCCTATATTTTCTTTTGCTAATACCACATATTTTTGAATAAAAATCGTAATCTTATGTTTTCTTGTTCGTATATCTTCTATTTTTTAATCAAAACCCTAATCCTTTTTTTTTTTTCTTAATGTCTCCTATTTATCAGTTTTGAATCAAAACCCTAACCTATGTTTTCTTATAGTAATGTCTGCTATTTTTTAATTAAACACCTAATCCTTTCTTTTCTTTTTGGAATGTCTGCTATTTTTTAATGAAAACCTTAATCCTATGTTTTCTTTTCGGAATTTGTCCTATTTCATAGTTTTGATTCAAAACCCTAATAATTTGTTTCCTTTTCGTAATGTCTCATTTTTCTAATCAAAATCCTAATCATATCTTTTGTTTTGGAAATCTCTGCTTACGTTTTGCTTTCCATAATGTCTCCTACGTTTGAATAAAAATCCTCATCTTATGTTTTCTTTTTGGAATGCCTCCAATTTTACATTAAAACATTAATCTTATGTTTTCTTTTAGGAATGTCCACTATTTTTTAATCAAAACAATAATCCTTTATTTTCTTTTTGTAATGTTTCATATTTTTTAGCTGAAACCCTAATATTAAGTTTTATTTTTTGAAATGTCTTCTATTTTTTAATCAAAATGCTAATCTTTCATTTTTCTTTTGGGAATGATTGCTATTTTTGAATTAAAACAACAATTGTAGGTTTTCTTTTTCTGATGTCACATATTTTGTAATAAAAACCCTAATCCAAAGTTTTTTTTGGATTGACTCCAATTTCTTAATCAAAACCTTAATCCTACATTTTCCTTTTGAAATATCTCATATTATTCAATCAAAACGCTAATCCTATTTCTTCTTATAGTAATGTTTACTATTTTTCATTCAATACCCTAGTCCTATGTTTTCTCATAGTAATGTTTACTATTTTTGATTCAAAACCCTAGTCCTATGTTTCTTATAGTCCTATGTTTTCTTATAGTAATGTCTCCTATTTTTGAATCAAAGCACTAATCCTATGTTTTCTTTTGGAATGTCTAATATTTTTTAATCAAAACACTAATCCTATATTTTCTTATAGTAATGTCAAATATTTTTTTATTCAAAACCCTAATCCTATGTTTACTTATAGTAATATCTCCTATTTTCAATCAAAATCCAAATTTTATGTATTCTTTTCGTAATTTATGCTATATTTGAATCAAAACCCTAATCCTATGTTTTTTTTTTTTTCAGAATGTCTGCTATTTTTTAATCAAAACATTAATTCTATGTTATCTTTTCCAATGTGTCATATTTTTCAAATTTCAATTAAAAACCTAATATGTTCTGTTTTCTTCGGAATGTCTACTATTTTTTAATCAAAATCCTAATCCTTTCATTTTTTTAGAATGTCTCTTACTTCTCAATCAAAGCCGTAATTCAAAAATAGGTGCTACTCCGAAAATAAAACATAAGTTTGTTATCGGCTTTGATGAAAAAGTAGGACATTACTATAAGAAAGCATAGTATTAGTGATTCAAAAATAGTAGACATTCCAAAAAGAAAACATAGGATTAGAGTTTTGATAGGGAAAAAAAATTAGACATTCGAAAAAAAAAACATAGGATTAGGGTTTTGATTAAATGATAGGAGACATTCTGAAATGAAAACATACATTAGAACTTTGATTAAAAAATGGTAGACAATCCCAAAATAAAACATAACATTAGAACTTTGATTAAAAAAAAATAAATTAAACATTCTAAAAAAAAAGCATAGGATTAACGTTTTGATTCAAAAACAAAACATAGGAGACATTTCGAAAAAAAAAACATAGGATTAGGGTTTTGATTGAAAACTAGAAGACATTGTGAGAAGAAATAATAGAATTAGGTTTTTTATTGGAAAAAAAAAATAGGATTAGGGCTTTAGTTAAAATATAGTAGACATTTCGAAAAGAAAATATAGTATTAGGGTTTTTGAATGAAAAAATAGGAGAAATTATTATAAGAAAACGTAGGATTAGGGTTTTCAATAAGACTTTCCAAAATGAAAATATAGGTTAGGGTTTTGGTTAAAAATATGAGACATTTCGGAAAAAAAACTTAGGATTAAGGTTTTGTTTCAAGAAAATATGACATTTCCAAAAGAAAATATAGGATTAGGGATTTTATTAAAAAATATGAGCCATTCTAGAAAGAAAAATAAAATTAGGGTTTGATTTAAAAATAGTTGACATTTCGAAAAGAAAACATAGGGTTTGGGTTTTGGAATAAAAAATCGCAAACGTTACTATAAGAAAACATAGAATTAGGGTTTTGATTGAAAAATAGTAAACACTCTGAAAAGAAAACATAGGCTAGGGTTTTGATTATATGAGACATTACAAAAAGAAAACATAGGATTACTTTTTGATTCAAAAAATATGAAACATTTCAGAAAGAAAACATAGGATTAGGTTTTAACTAAAAAACAATGAGACAATCACAAAAGAAAACAAAAGTTTAGGATTTTAATTCCAAAATACAAGCTATTCCGACAAGTAAAGATAGGATTAAGGTTTTGATTAAAAAATGAGACATTCCAAAAAGAAAACAAGTGATTAGTGTTTTAATTGAAAACTGAAAAATATGACACATTCGGAAAAGAAAAAAAATCAAATTAGGGTTTTGATTGAAAAATAGGAGACATTGAGAAAAGAAAACATAGGCTAGATTTTTGGTTCAAAACCTGATAAATACAAGACTTTAAGAAAAGAAAACATAGGAGTGGGGTTTTGATTGAAAGATAGGAGACGTTCTGATAAGAAAACTTTCGATTAGTGTTTTGATTCAAATAAAGTAGCCATTCCTAAAAGAAAACATGTAATTAGGGTTTTGATTGATAAATAGGAGATATTGTTATAAGAAAACATAGGATTATGGTTTTGATTAATAAATAGTAGACATTTCGAAAAGAAAACATACGATTAGTGTTTTGGTTGAAAAATACCATACATTTCAAAAAATACGAGACATTTCAAAAAAAACATAGGATTAGTATTTTTAGTCAAAAAATGGAGACATTAAAAAAAAGAAAATATATAATTATTGTTTTGATTGAAAAATAGGAGGCATTCTAAGAGGAAAACATAGAATTAGTGTTTATACTCAAATATAGTACGCATTACGAAAAGAAAACATAGAATTAGGATTTTGAGCAAGAAATAGGATACATTAATTTTAGAAAAAATATAAGATTAGTGTTTTGATTCAAGAATAGTAGACATTCCGAAAAGAAATCATAGGATCAAGGTTTTCATTCGAATATAGTAGGGCTTCAAAAAAAAAATTAGGATTAGATTTTTGATTGAAAAATATTTGACATTAATATAAGAAAACACAGGATTAAAGTTTTGATTAAAAAATAGCAGACATTCCCAAACAAAAACATAGGATTAGGGTTTGATTGAAAAGTAGGATACATTGCGAAAAGAAAATATAGGATTATGGTTTTGATTAAAAATTAGCATACATTACCAAACCAAAAGATTGAATTAGACAACAATAGAAAGGATTGCGTTTTTTATTGAAAAAAGGAGACATTCGGAAAGGAAAATATAGGTTATGGTTTTAAATCAGAAATGACAAATAGAAGACATTATGAAAAGAAAACATTAGGAATTGTGATTTGCTTGAAGGATACGAGATATTCTGAAAAAGAAAACATAGGATTAGGATTTTAATTCAAATATGGTAGCCATTCGGAAAAGAAAATATAGGATTTGGGTTTTGACTGAAAAATATGAGACATTATTATAAGAAAACAAAGGATTAGTGTTTTGAATGAATAATAGGAGACATTACTATAATTAAACATAGGATTGGAGTTTTTATTGAAAAATAGTAGACATTCTATAAAAAAAACATAATATTAGGGTTTTGATTGAAAATATGAGATATTTCAAAAAGAAAAAATAGGATTAGTATTTTAATTGAAAAATAGGAGACATTACTATTAGAAAATGTAGGATTAGGGTTTTGATTATAAAACACTAAAATAGGGTTCATTTCCAAAACAAAACATAGGATTTGAGTTTTAATTCAAAAATGGTAGACATTCCCAAAAGAAAACATAAGATTAGAGTTTTGCTTGAAAATTAGGAAGCGTTCATAAAATAAAACATATGATTAGGATTTTTATTTAAAAATAGGAGGCATTACAAAAAAGAAATCATAGGATTAATGTTTTGGTTAACAATTACCAGAGATTCCAAAAATAAAAGATAGGATTAGTGTTTTGAATAAAAAAATGAATCATTTTGGAAAGAAAACAAAGAATTAGTGTTTTGAATCAGAATTGAAAAATAGAACGCATTCTAAAAAGAAAATATAGGATTAAGGGTTTGATTACAAAATAACAGACATTCATAAAAGAAAAGAAAGGATTAGGATTTTGATTAAAAAATAGGAGGCATTCAGAAAAAAAAAAAAAACATAGGTTAGTGTTTTGATTCAAAACTGATAAATAGGATACATTAAGGAAAGAAAACATATTATTTGGGTTTTGATTGGAAGATAGGAGACATTCTGAAAAAAAAAACATAGGATTAAGATCTTGATTCAAATAAAGTAGGGATTCCGTATAGAAAACATGGGATTACAGTTTTGATTGAAAGATAGGAAAAATTAATATAAGAAAACATATGATTACGATTTTGAATGAGGAGGCATTACTATAAGAAAACATAGGATTATGGTTTTTGATTCAAAACAGTAGATATTGTGAAAAGAAAATATAGGATTGGGATTTTAATTCAAAAATAGGAGAAATCTCAAAAAGAAAACATAGAATTAGGATATTTATTAAACAAATATGAGACATTTTGAAAAAAAAAAGATTAGGATTAATGTTTTGATTAAAAAATAACTGATATTTCCAAAGCAAAAGACAAGATTAGGGGTTTGATTAAAAAAAAAAAATGAGACTTTCTGAAAAGAAAACAAAGGATTAGGGTTTTGATTCAAAACTAAAAAATATTACACATTGTGAAAAGAAAACATAGGATTAGCATTTCGTTTAGAAAATAGCAGACATTCTGAAAAGAAAAAAAATGATTAGGTTTTTTATTGAAAAATAGGAGATAATTGGAAAAGAAAACATAGGGTTAGGTTTTTTATTCAAATATACTAGGCATCCATAAAGAAAAACATAATATTTTGTTTTTTATTTAAATATAATAGACATTCTGAAAAGAAAACATAGGTTTAGTGTTTTGATTCAAAAGAAAACATAGGATTAGTGGTTTGATTCAAAAATAGGAGGCATTCCAAAAAGAAATCATGGGAGTACGGTTATGATTGAAAAATATAAGACATTATGAAAAGAAAACATAGAGATTTTGTTATGATTCAAAAATAGCAGGCATTCCCCAAAGAAAACATAATATTAGAGTTTTGATTAAAAAATTTGAGGCATTCCAAAAAAAACATAGGATTAGGGTTTTGATTAAAAAATATTAGACACTACGCAAATAAAACATACCATTATTGTTTTAATTAAAAAATAGTAGACATTCCTAAATGAAAACATAAGACTAGGGTTTTGATTAAAAAATATGAGGCATTTCAAAAAGAAAACATAGGATTAAAATTTGTATTAAAAAATAGGAAACATTGCAAAAAAAAGCATAGTATTAGGGTTTTAATTAAGAGATAGGAGACATTCCGAAAATAAAAAATAGGATTAGGGTTTTCATTCAAAAATAGTACACATTGGTAAAAGAAAACATGGGATTTGGGTTTTGATTAAAAATAGGAGGCATTCCGAAAAGAAAAAACTTATGACTAGGGTTTTGATTAAGAAATATGAGACATTATAAATAGAAAACATACGATTATTATTTTAGTTAAAAAGTAACAAACATTGGCAAAAGAAAAATATAAGACTAGGGTTTTGATTAAAAAATAGGAGGCATTACGAAAACAAACATAGGATTTGGATTTTTATTAAAAAAATAGGAGGCATTATAAAAGGAAAACATAAGATTATGGTTTTGATTAAAAATTAGTAGAGATTCCCAAAATAAAAGATAGGATTATGGTTTTGATTCAAAAAATGAGACATTCCAAAAAGAAAACAAGGGATTAATGATTTGCCTCACAACTGAAAAGTACTACACATCATAAAGAAAACACATATTATTAGGATTTTGATTCAGTAATAGCAGACATTTTGGAAAAAAAGATAGGATTATTTTTTTTATTGCAAAATAGTAAACATTTTGAAAAACAAACATAGGCTAGAGTTTTGATTCAAAACTGATAAATAGGAGACATTAATAATAGAAAACATAGGATTTGAGTTTTTATTGAAGGATAGGAGACATTTCAAAAAGAAAACATAAGATCAGAGTTTTGATTTGAATATAGTAGCCATTAAAAAAAAAATCATAGGATTAGGGCTTTGATTGAAAAATAGGAGATATTACTATAATAAAACATAGGATAAGGATTTTGATTTAAAAATAGTAGACATTCTGAAAAGAAAACATAGTATTAGGGTCTTGATTAAAAATACATGACATTCCAAAAAGAAAACAAACGATTAGAGTTTGATTCCAAGAATAGGAGCCATTACAAAAAGAAAACATAGGACTAGTGTTTTGATTGAAAAATATGAGACATTACAAAAAAAAACATATTATTATTGTTTTGATTCAAAAATACCAGACATTCCCAAAAGAAAACATAATATTAGGGTATTAATCGAAGAATAGGACACATTGTGAATTCAAAACATTGATTAGGGTTTTAATTTGAAATGTCACCGATGTTTTGGATTTTAATCCAAACCCTAGTCCTATGTTTACTTATTATGAAGTCTCCTATCTTTCAATCTAAAGCTTAATCCTATATTTTCTTTTAAAAATGGCTATTTTTTTTTAATCCTATGTTTTCTTTTCGCAATGTCTCTTCGTTTTTAATCAAAATCTTAATCCTTTGTTTTCTAATTAGAATGTCTTCTATTTTTTAATCTAAATCCTAATTCTATGTTTTCTTATTATAATGTCTTTTATTTTTCAATCAAAACTCTAATCCTATTTTTTTCCGGAATGCCTACTACATTTCAATCAAAACCTTAATTATATGCTTTCTTTTCGGAATGTCTACTATTTTTGAATAAATATTTTTTGATAGTAATGTCAAAAACCTAATCCTTTCTTTTCTTTTTATAACGTTTGCTATTTTTGAACCAAAACCCTAATCCTAATTTTTCTTTCATAAATGTCTGCTATTTTTGAATCAAGACCATAATCCTATGTTTTCTTTTGCAAAAGTCCTCTATTTTTTCGTTTTAAATTGAAATGCTAATGCTTTGTTTTATAATAGTAATGTCTTCTATTCCTCATTCAAA
>CM037020.1:14101078-14312604 GCA_020875875.1 Dioscorea alata | reverse complement strand
TATTAATGTCTTCTATCTTTCAATCAACACCCTAATCCTAAGTTTTCTTTTCAGAATTCCTACTATATTTAAATCAAAACCTATTACTATGTTTTTTTTTTTTTTGGAATATCTCGTATATTTCAATCAAAACTAACTATGTTTTCTTTTCAAAATGTGTCTATTTTTTTTAGTTTGAATCAAATCCTAATCCTTTGTTTTCTTTTCTGAATGTCTCCTATTTCGAATCAAAATCCTAATCATATGTTTTCTTATAGTAATGTCTGTTTTTTTCAAAAATATAAGACATTATTATAAGAAAACATAGGATTAAGGTTTTGTTTGCAAAAACAAAAATTGATTTAGTAATATCTCATATTTTTCAATCAAAACCCTAAGTTTTCTTTTCCAAATGCCTACTATTTTTTAATGAAAATTCAAATCCTATGTTTTCTTAGATTAATATCTCCTATCATTTGTTTGAGGAATCTTTGCAAATTTTTAGTCAAACCACTAATCCCATGTTTTTTTTTTTGTAATGGCTGCTATTGTTCAATAAAAATCCTATTCCTATGTTTTGTTATTGCAATGCCTTCTATTTTTTAATCTTATCTTTTCTTTTGTGAAAGTTTGCTATTTTTGAGTCAAAACAATAATTGTACATTTGTTTTTTGTTAACGTCTCATTTTGTAATAAAAGCCATAATCCTAAGAGTTTTTCTTTGGAATGTCTCTTATTTTTTCATCAAAACCCTAATCTTATGTTTTCTTTTGAAATTTGCTATTTTTTAATCAAAACAATAATTGTATGTTTTCTTTTTGTAATGACTCATATTTTTCAATCAAAAACTCATCCTATTTTCTTTTCTGTCTCATATTTTTGAATCAAAATCATAATCTTATGTTTCTTTTAAGAATGTCACCTATCTTTCAATCAAAACACTAATCTTATGTTTTCTCTTTGGAATGTCTATCATTTTTGAATCGAAAGCCTGATCCTAAGTATTCTTTTCGTAATGCCTCCTATTTTTGAATAAATATATTAAACCTATGTTTTCTTTTTAGAATGTCTACTATTTTTGAATAAAAATGCTAATCTTATGTTTCCTTATAGTAATGTCTCCTATTTTCAGTCAGAACACTAATTTATGTATGATAGTAATGTCTCCTATTTTCAATAAAAAACCTATGTTCCTTTTTCTTTTTGGAATGCCTAATATATTTGAATCAAAACACCAATCCTATGTTTCTTTTTTAGTGCCTCTTTATCAGTTTTGAACCAAACCTAACATATCTTTTCTTTCGAAATATCTACTATTTTTCAATCAAAACCCAAATCCTATGTCTTGTTTTTTAATGTCTTTATTTTCAATCAAAACCTACTCCTATATTCTTTTCACAATGTCTACTATTTATAATCAAACGCGAATCTTAAGTTTTGTTTTTGGAATGCCTCCTATTTTTTAATCAAAACCCTAATCTTATGTTTTCTTATGGAAATGTCTTCAATTTTTTAATCAAAACAATAATCCTATATTTTCCTTTCGTAATGTCTAATATTTTTCAATCAAAATCATTTTCGTTTTGGTTGTGGTGCTTATTTTTGAATCAAAACCCTATTCCTATGTTTTCCATTGTGAATTTCTGCTATTTTTTTTAATCAAAACACTATTCCTATATTTTATTTCCAGAATGTCTACTATTTTTTGTGTTTTAATCATAACCTTAATCCTATGTTTTCTTATAGTAAAATATACTTATTTTCCAATCAAAACCTTAATCCTATGTTTTCCTTATGAAATGTCTCATGTTTTTCAATCAAAACACTAATCATATGTTTTCTCTTCATAATGCCGCATATTTTTTAATCAAACCGTAATTATATTTTTTATTTTTTGGAATGGTGGTTATTTTTTAACAAAAGCTAGTAATCTTATGTTTTCTTTTGGGAATGTTTTCTATTTTTTAATCAAAACAATAATCATATTGTTTCTCTTCGTAATGTCTCATATTTTTCAATCAGAACCCTAATCCTATGTTTTATTTTCGGAGTGGCTATTACTTTTTAATCAAAATTCTAATCCTATGTTTACTTAGAGTAATGTCTCCTAGTTTTTAATTAAAACCTTAATCCAATGTTTTCTTTTCTTAATGTCTCATATATTTGAGTTTTGAATCAAGACCTTAATCCTATGTTATCTTTTAGGAATGGATCCTATCTTTGTATCAAAACCCTAATCGTATGTTTTCTTTTTGTAATACCTCCTATTTTTGAATCATAACCATAATCTTATGTTTTCTTTCTGAATGCCTATTATATTTGAATGAAAACCCAAATCCAATGTTTTCTTTTAGCAATGTCTCTAATTTTGCTAACAAACCCCGCATCCCATGTTTTCTTTTCTTAATGTATCATAATTTTTCATCAAAACCCTAATCTAGAGTTTTTTTTTTGTTGTGCCTCTAATTTTTTAATCAAAACAATAATCATATGTTTCCTTTGGTAAAGTCTGCTATTTTTATTCAAAACCCTAATCCTATGTCTTATTTTCGAAATGTCTCATATATCAAAACCCTAATCTTATGTTTTTGTTTTGAAATGCCTTCTGTATTTCAATTAAAATCCTAATCTTATTTTTTTTCCTTTAGAATGTTTACTATTTTTTAATCAAAACACTAATCATAGGTTTTCTTTTAGTAATGTCTAATTTTTTTAAAAAGAACCCAAATACTATGTTTTCTTTTCCTAATATCTACTTTATTTGAATCAAAACCTTAATCCTATGTTTTTTTTTTTTTTTGCAATATCTCCTATTTTGCAAACAAAACACAAATCCTATGTTTTCTTTTTCTATGGTCTCATATGATGTGCTAACTGCAAGTGTACAGGTCGCAAGCAAGTAATAAAGTGGTACTCCGTGAGGGATAGGGTTGTTGAACCATAGGGAACTGTACCCAAAGTACTAATTGCTCTTATGATGTCTAGTAAACATGAATTGAGAAAGAGTTGACTTATAAAACAATTAAGAGAAGATAAATTGGTGGAGAAGGTAGGAGATTAGAATCGAGTGTTTTGGCAATACGACAGCAACGCCCCGGGGTGATCCCTAAGACTAGTGCACTCTATGTTGCCCTAAATGTCTAGCAGGTACATCGCAAAGATACAAGTGTGTGCTCACAAAAAATGTTGCATCTATAAGCTCTCAAGTACACTGAGTTTTGCTAAGATAAATGTGCGTCTCTCGCAAGCAAGCTACGCAGCGAGTTTTACCCTAACAACTGTGTAAATCAAACACATCAAGTTATGCAACACAAGATTAAACGCAAGCATCAATTAGAACTCTGTAGAACTTGTAAAGACAAGTGTATAAGTATTACAATTAATCTAAGTTCTCAAACCCCAGGGCACTATGGCCAGTTAGCACCTCATGGGTAGATACAGCAAGGAAAGAATAATGAAAGAACAACAAGAGAAAGACATGAATCCCTTCTGTACGCTAGATACCTTCCTCGGCGAGACCTTGTGCTAACCACATCTCTCGTGACGCCTCCGACTCGTTCTTGGTCTTCTTAGATGTTGTGGTAAAGCTTGATATTCGATATCATCAACGTTCTCCCGGTGGAGAGGAGAGTCCCCGAATAAAGATGAGAAAGAAATCCTAAAATCTGGAGTTAAGAAGGCAGTTTCAGGGCCTGACACGGTCTGGACACGGTCATGTTCAGACCGTGTACTTTTCTGAGGATTCTTTGAGTGAAACTCCAGAGATTTACAGCAGCATGGACATTGGCGTGCGACCCCCGTGTCAATTGTCACACTCCCGAAGGGGATTTTCCTGAAACTTTTAGTGGCATGCGCACGGGCGTGTGGTGACCGTGTTCTGCCTGGGATACTCCCATGTCAGGATTTTGCTGGCTTTCTCTCCAGGCTGGGATTTGTAGCGGATCGGACGAGGCCATGTTCTGCCCGTGTCAGCTAGTTCTTTTCCCTCAGTCGTTTAACATGCATGAAACGCACTCAGTTTCAGTCCAAAATGATTCAAGCCCACGATTCCTACACAATGAACATTATACCTTGAATAGCACCAATTATACACAAAAATATGCTAAAGGACAACTAAAAGAATAGAGTAAAGGGCATTAAAACATGATATAAAATGCACTCATCATCATATTTATCAGTTTTGAATCAAAATCTTAACCTATGTTTTCTGTTGACAATGTCCCCTATTTTCAAAACAAAAAAACTAATCGTTTTTTTTTTATGGACTGTATGCTATTTTTAGATCAAAACCATAATTCTGTGTTTTCCTTTCAGAATACGTCCTTTTTTTAGGTTTGAATGAAAACATTAATCGAATGTTTTCTTTTAGGAATGTCTCAATGTTTTTTAATCAAAACCCTAATCTTATCTTTCGCTTGGGAATGTCTACTAATTTTTAATCAAAACCGTAATCCGATGTTTTCATTACGGAATGTCTTAATGTTTTAAATCAAAACCCTAATCTTTTTTTGTTCGGATTGCCTCCTATTTTTCAATCAAAACACTAATTCTATGTGTTATTTTTTGAATGTCTAATATTTTAGAATCAAAACCCAAATTCTATGTTTTCTTTTAGTAACGTATCCTATTTTTCAATGAAACCCCTAATCCTACGATTTCTTTTTTGAATGTCTGCTATTTTTCAATCAAAACATTAATAATATGTTTTCTTATAGTAATCTCTCCAATTTTTCATTCAAAAACCTAATCCTATGTTTTCCTACAGTAACGTCTCCTATTCTTCAATCAAAACTCTAATCCTATGTTTTCTTTCCGGAAGACCTACTATACTTGAATCAAAACACTAATTAGTTGTTTCATTACAGAATGCCTCAAAATTTTCAATTAAAACACTAATTCTATGTTTTCTTTATTGAATTTCTACTATTTTTAAATAAAAACCCAAATTTTATGTTTTCTTTTCAAAATCTCTCCTATTTTTCAGAATTTTATATTTTGTTATAGCAATATCTCCTATTTTCAATCAAAACCCTAATCCTATATTTTTTTTAAAATATCTTATATTTTTAATAAAAAAGTTCATCTTATGTTTACTTTTCATAATGCGTCCTATTTTCAAATAAAAATCCTAATCCTATGTTTTGTTTTCCGAATGCCTCCTATGTTTCAATCAAACATCGAATCCAATGTTTTCTTTTCTTAATGTCTCGTATTTATTAGTTTTGATTCAAAAATATAATCTTTTCTTTTTATTTCAGAATGCCTACTATTTTTTAATCAAAATAATAATCCAATGATTTCTTTTCGTAATATCTCTTATTTTTTCAATCAATAACTAATTGTATGTTTTTTAATTCGCAATGGATTCTATTATTGAATGTAAACCCTAATCTTATGTTTTCTTCTAGGATTGTCTATGTTTTCTTTTCGGAATGTCTACTATTTTTTAATCAAAACCCTAATCCTACGTTTTATTTTCGGGATGCTAGCTATATTAGAATGAAAACCTTGATCCTATGTTTTATTTTCAGAATGTCTCCTATCATTCAATCAAAACCTGTAGCACATGTTTTCTTTTCTTAATGTTTCGTATTTATCAGTTTTGACTCAAAATCCTAAACCTTTCTTTTTTTTCTCAATGCCCGTTATTTTTTAATCAAAACAATAATTCTAAGTTTTCTTTTCATATTGTCTCATATTTTCAATCAAAACCTGTTCTTATGTTTTATTTTTAGAATCACTCCTATTTTTTAATCAAAACCATAATCCTTTGTTTTTTTTTTGTAATGTCTACTATTTTTTAATCAAAACCCAAATCCTATGTTTCTTTTCTTAAAGTTTCCTATTTATTTGTTTTAAAACAAAACACTAATCTATGTTTTCTTTTCGGAATGTGTTCTATTTTTCAATCAAAAACCTTATCCTTTCTTTTCTTTTAGCAAAGTTTGCTATTTTTTAATCGAAACCTTAATCCTATATTTTTTTTAGAATATGTCATATTTTTTAGTTTTTAATCAAAACTCTAATCATTTGCTTTCGTTTCTGAATGTTCCATTTTTCTAATGAATATCCTAATACTTTGTTTTCTTTTCTGAGTGTCTCATTTTTTTTAATGAAAACCATAATCCTATGTTTGGCTTTCTTAATATCTGCTAATTTTTTTTTTATCAAAACCCTAATCCGATGTTTTTTCTTTTTGGAATGCCTCGTATATTTAGATAAAAATACTAATCTTATGTGTTCTTTTTTGAAATGTCTTATATTTTTCAATCAAATACAAAATCCTATATTTTCTTTTCATAACGTCTCCTATTTATCATTTTTTATTTAAAAACCAAATCCTTTCTTTTGTTTGCATAATGTCTACTATTTTTTAGTCAAAACAATAATCCTTTGTTTTCCTTTTGTGTTGCATATTATTCAATTAAAACAATAATCCTATATTTTCTTTTGGGAATGTCTTCTGTTTTTTAATCAAAACCCTAATCCTTTATTTTTCTTTCAGAATGTCTACTATTTTTTAATCAAAGCCTAATCCTATGTTTTCTTATAGTAATAAGTCCTATTTTTCAGTTTTCAATAAAAGCCCTAATCGTATCTTTTCTTTTCAGAATGCTAATTATATTTGAATCAAAACAATAATCTTATGTTTTTCTTTTTGGAATGTCTCCAATCTTTCAATCCAAACCCGAATCCTATGTTTTCTTTTTTTAATGTCTCCTATATATAAGTTTTGAATAAAAGTGCTAACATATTTTTTCTTTTAGTAATGTGTCCTATCTTTCAATCAAAAACCTAATCATTTCTTTTCTTTTCAGAATGCATTCTATTTTTGAACCAAAAACCTAATCCTATGTTTTTTTTTATAATGTATCCTATTTTTCAATTTTGAATCAAAATCTTAATACTTTGTTTTCTTTTTGGAATGACTCATTTGTTAGAATCAAAACCCTAGTCCTTTTTTTAGGGAATCTCAGCCAATTTTTAATCAAAGCACTAATCTAATTTTTTTCTTTTCGTAATGCCTCCTATTTTTGGATAAAGTTCCTTATCCTATGTATTTGTTTTTAGAATACCTTCTATTTGTGTAACTAAACCATAATCTTATGTTTTCTTTTTCAAATGTCTACTACTTTTGAATCAAAACAATAATCAAACCCCTAATCTTATGTTATTTTAATGTCTGTTATTTTTTTAATCAAAACGATAATTATATGTTTTTCTTTTTGTAATATCTCATATTTTTCTATCTTAACCATAATCCTTTGTTTTCTTTACGGAGTGGCTCCCTTTTTTAAATCAACATATTAATACTATGTTTTCTTTTCGGGATGTGCTACTTTTGAATAAAAACCCTAATCTTATGTTTCCTTTTTAGAATGTCTATTATTTTTAGGTTTTTAATCAAAACCTTAATTCTATATTTTCTAATAGTAATGCTTCCTATTTTTCAATCAAAACGCTAATCCTATTTTTCTTTTTGGAATACCAACAATATTTAAATAACGACAATAATCCTATATTTTCTATTTGGCATGTCACCAATTTTGCAAACAAAACCCGATTCCGATGTTTAATTTTCTTAATGCCTTATATTTTTTAATCAAAACCCTAATCCTAAGTTCTCTTTTTGGAATGCCACCTATTTTTTAATCAAAACTCTTTTCTTATGCTTCCTTTTGGGAATGTCTGCTATTTTTGGTTCAAAATCCTAATCATATAATTTATTTTATGAATGTCTTATATTTTTCAATCAAACCCCAAATATTATGTTTCATTTTCAGAATACCTACTATAATTTCTTTGGCTCAACCTATACTTTCTTATCAGAATGTCACCTACTTTACAAACAAAACCTGAATCCTATGTTTTTTTTTCTCCTAACGTCTCTTATTTATTAGTTTTGAATCAAAACCTTAAACCATGTTATTTTTCGGAATGTCTAATATTTTTCAATCAAAAACCAAATCCTTTCTTTTTCTATTCAGAATGTCTGCTATTTTTGAATCACAACACTAATCTTATATTTTATTTTCAGAATGTGCCCTATTTTAAAGTTTTAATCAAAACCATAATAAGTTGTTTTTATTTCGGAATGTCTCATTTTTTTAAATCAAGATCCTAATCCAACCTTTTGTTTTAGGAATGCCTAATAATTTTTTATCAAAATCCTAATCCGATGATTTCTCTTCGGAATGTCAAATATTTTTCAATTAAAACCCTAATCTTCTAATTTATTTTCGGAATAACTACTATATTTGAATCAAAATCTAATCATATGATTTCTTAGTAATGTCTCATATTCATTCAATACCCTAATCCTATGTTTTCATATACTAATGTCTCCAATTTTTAATCAAAACCCTAATTCTGTGTTTTCTTTTGGAAGTGGCTCGTATTTTTGAATCAAAACTCTAATCCTATGCTTTCTTTTAGAATGTTTGCAATTTTTGAGTCAAAACCCCAATCCTATGATTTCTTTTCAGAATGTCTACTGCTTTTCAAGTTTTAATCAAAACCCTAATCCTAAGTTTTCTTATAGTGATGTATGCTATTTTTCAATCAAAGCCCTAATAATATGTTTTTCTTTTTGAAATGTTTCATATTTTTCAAAGAAAACCTTAATCACAGGTTTTCTTTCAGCAATGTCTCATAATTTTTAATCATAACCCTAACCATAAGTTGTTTTTGCAATGCCTTATATTTTTTAATCAAAAGGCTAAATTTCGGTTTTCTTTCAAGATTGTTTGCTATTTTTTAATCAAAATAGTAATCCCATGCTTTCTTTAAGGAATGGCTATTTTTTTAATCAGAACACTAATCCTTTTTTTTTCTATTGTAATGTCTCCTATTTTTCAATCAAAACCCTAATCATATTTTTTTTTTTAGAATACCTTGCAATTTTCAATCAAAACCCTAATCCTATGTTTTCTTTTCGGAATAGCTCCTATTTTTGAATCAAAACCTTAATCCTATGTTTTCTTTTGGAAATGTACCATATTTATTGGTTTTTAATCAAAACCCGAATTCTATGTGTTCGAATAGTAATGTCTCCTATTTTGCGTACAAAACCTGAAACCTATGTTTTTTGTTTTTTAATGCCTGATATTTTTTAATCAAAACCCCAATCCTAGGTTTTCTTTGGAATGCCTAATATTTTTTAACCAAAACACTAATCTTATATTTTCTTTTGAGAATGCTTGCTATTTTTTTATTCAACACCCTGATCCTTTGCTTTATATTTTAAATGTCTCATATTTTTCAATTGAAAACCTAATCCTATGTTTTCTTTAAGAAATGCCTACTATATATCAATGAAAACCCTAATCCTATGTTTCATAATGGCTCATATTTTTTAAACAAAATCCTTCATTTTATCTTTTCTTTTTGGAATGTTTGCTATTTTTTAATCAAAACAATAATGTATTTTGTCTTTTCGTAATGTCTCATATTTTTTTCATCAAAACCATAATCCTATGTTATTTTTTGGAATTACTCCTATTTTACAATAAAAACCCTAATCCTATGTTTTCTTTTAGAAGTGGCTCATATATTTGAATCAAAGTGCTAATCATATATTTTCTTTTGGGAATGTCGGCTTTTTTTGAAGCAAAGCCCTAAACCTATGTTTTGTTTTGGAAATGTCAACTATTTTTTTATTTTTAATAAAAACCGCATTCCTATGTTTCTTATAGTAATGTCTTCTATTTTTTTGTCAAAACTCTAATCCTACGCTTTCTTTTCGGAATGTCGCATATTTTTCAATCAGGACCCTAATTGTATGTTTCTTTTAGAAATTTCTCCTATTTTTGAATTAAAACCATAACAATATGTTTTTTTTCCAGAATGTCTTCTATTTTTGAATTAAAACACTAATCTTATGTTTTCCTTTCGAAATGTCTCATATTTTTCGATCAAAACCCTAATCCATTGTTTTTTTTTTCGGAATGTCTACTATTTCTTTAATCAAAATCCCAATCCTATGTTTTCTTATAGTAATGTCTCCTATTTTTTATTCAAAAACCCAACCCTATGTTTCTTTTAGTATTGTCTTTTATTTTTCATTTAAAAACATAATCTTATGTTTTCTTATAGGAATGTCTCCTATTTTTAAATTGAAAAAAAAATACTTTCTTTTCTTTTCAGAATGTTTGCAATTTTTGGATTAAAAACATAATCCTATGTTTTGTTTTCGGAATGTCTCAATTTTTTTTAATCAAAACTCTAAAACCTACATTATTTTTTTTGTGAATCCTTGAAAGGGGGTGCTCCTTATGATTCTACGGGCTACTGTCTGAAGTGAAATGACAGGCTCGGATAAGATAGGATTGTGTGTGCCGGGCCCTTCAGGTGTCCATATTTTGGCCGAGTTCCCCGTAGCCTAGGCTCCTATGGTACGCAGCCATAATATTTTGTTATCTTCTACCGCTGCCAGAAATCCATGGTTCCACACGAGCTCTGGTTCTGCAGCGTGGTGGCAGGACCACTAGGAGATTGGCTTCGGGTGTAGGTAGTGTGAAATCTGCGGGGGTCATGCAAATACATAGGCTCTTTCCCTTCTGCCGAGTAGTTTAGAAGGCACTTTCCATTCTACGGCCCCTCGGAGTGAAGGGTTTGGCAGGTAGTACGGGCCCTCTGACTCTGGCTATGTTTTCCTTTCGTAATGCATCCTATTTTTAAATAAAAATCCTAATCCTAAGTTTCGTTTTCAAAATGGACCCTATTTTTTAATCAAAAACTAATCTTATGTTTTCTTTTGGCAATGTTGCTGTTTTTGAAAAGAAAAAATAATCGTATGTTTTCTTTTCATAATGTGACATATTTTTTAGTCAAAACCTAAATCCTAATTTTTTTTGGAATGCCATATATTTTTTTAATCAAAACCCTAATGCAATGTTTTCTTTTGTGAATGTCTGCTATTTTTTAATCAAAACAATAATCCTCTACTTTCTTTTGAAAATGTCCCCTATGTTTAGTTTTGAATCAAAACGCTAATCCTATATTTTCTTATAGTAATGTCTCATATTTTTCAATCCAAACTTTAAACCTATGTGTTTTTTTTCAGAATGTCTTATAATTTTCAATCAAAACTCTAATCGTAGGATTTCATTTTGGAATGTCTCCTATTTTTGAAAAAAAAAATCCTAATCCTATGTTTTTTTTAGAATGTCTCTTATTTTTCATAAAAATACTAATCCTCTGATTTCTTTCCGAAATACCTCATATTTTTCAATCAAACCCCTAATACTATGTCTTATATTCGGAATGCCTACTATTTATTAGTCAAACCCAAATCCAATGTTTTCTTATATTAATGTCTCCTATTTGTCATTCAAACCCCTAATCCTATGTTTTCTTATTTTAATGTCTCCTATTTTTCAGTCAAAACACTAATCCCATGTTTCCTTATATGAACGTCTCCCATGTTCCAATCAAGAACCTAATAATTTCTTTTCTTATCGGAACGTCTGCTATTTTTGAATCAAATGACTAATCCTTGTTTTCTTTTAGGAATGTGTCCTATTTTTCTGTTTTGAATCAAAACCCTAATAGTTTATTTTTTTTTTGGAATGTCTCATTTTTTTAATCAAAACCCTAGTCATATCTTTTGTTTTGCGAATCTTTGGCTATGTTTTCTTTTCATAACGCCTCCTCTTTTTGAATAAAAATTGTAATCCTATGTTTTCTTTTATGAATGCCTCCTATTTTTGAATCAAAACCCTAATCTTATGTTTTCTTCTAGGAATGCCTACTATTTATTAATCGAAACAATAATCGTATGTTTTCTTTCCGTAATATCTTATATTTTTTAGTCAAGACCATAATCCTAATTGTTTTTTAGAATGCCACTTATTTTTTAGTCAACACCCTAATCTTGTGTTTTATTTTGGGAATGTCTTCTATTTGAATCAAAATAACAATCCTAATTTTTTCTTTACACAATGTCTCATATTTTTTCAATCAAACCCCTAATACTATATTTTCCTTTTCGAATTGCTCCTATTTTTTTAATCAAAACCCAAATCCTATGTTTTCTTTGGGATTGTCTTCTATTTTTGAATCAAAATCCTAATTCTATGGATTCTTTTTGGAATGTTGACTATTTTTCAATCAAAACCCAAATTCTATGTTTTCTTTTGGGAATGTCTCATATTTTTAAATCAAAACCTTAATCCTAAGTTGTTTTTTTGGAATGCCTACTATTATTGAATCAAAAACCTAATCTTATTTTTTCTTATAGTAATGTCTTCTATTTGTCAATCAAAACACAAATCCTTTGTTTTCTTTTCAAAATACCTAAATGTCTCCTATCTTTCAATAAAAATCTGAATCCTATGTTTTCTTTTTTTAGTGGCTCATGTTTTTGGATTAAAACAATAATTTTATGTTTTCTCTTGGCAATGTTTATAATTTTTGAAGAAAAATCCTAATCCTATTTTTTCTTTTCGAAATGTCTCATATTTTTTTGTTTTGAATCAAATCGTAATCCTATGTTTTTTTTTCGAAATGTCTCCTATTTTGTACATAAAACCTGAATCTTATGTTTTCTTCTCTTAATGTCTCCCATATATCTATTTTAAATAAAAACCCTAATCATATGTTTTTTTTTTTTGATAAATATTTGTAATTTTTGAATCAATACCTTAATCCTATGTTTTCGTTTGGGTATGTTTGCTATTTTTGAATCAAAAAAATAATCGTATGTTTTTTCTTTTGGTAATGTCTCATATTTTTTAATAAAAACACTAATCTTATGTTTCTTTTTTTGCAATGACTCCTAATTTTAAATCAAAATCCTAATCTTATGCTTTTATTTTGTGAATGTCTACTAATTTTGAATCAAAACAATAATCCTATGTATCATTTTTAAAATGTCTCATATTTTGAAATTGAAACACTAATAGTAAGTTTTATTTTCATAATGTCTATTATTTTAGAATTGAAACGTAACCATAAGTTTTCTTAAAGTAATGTCTCCTATTTTTTATTTAAAACTCTAATCCTTTTTCTAATAAAATGCCACATACATCAGCTTCAGTTAATTTCCCTATTTGCCAGTACTCTCCCTATATCTCTGCTCTGCTAAAAACAACTACATATTGGAGTTGTTCAGGGTAGAAATGTGCAGAAAAAAATTATCAGTACAATAATTGCAATTGCTTCAGAAATGATTGCTGAAACACAATACAGCAATTGGATTAAAGATGACTTCTAGGAATACGACTAACGTTTTCCCAATCAAGCAAGAAGGGACCATTTAGAAAGCAAATCCTCATATTTTTTGGGTAATTGAAAGGATGCAGAGAATAAAATTTCTTGGAAAAGCAAAGAAAGGATAATAGAAATAAAAAGTAAAAAGATTTCTCTATTGCTCTATTCTATACAAGCCCCCCTCTCTCTCTCTCTCTTCTTGTCTATGCAGCAAAGTGCCTTCAGCAATGAGAACTTTCTCAACATGGTAGCACTGATGGAGATGGACCACCATGAACAAGAACAACACAAGAATGCAAATATCTATCTCATTGATCATTAAGCAGGAATAGTCCACACTGACTAAATGTCAATAAAAAAAAAAAAGCAATCATATTAGCATAGATGTTCCACCATGTCGAAATGCATTATTATGTCAAACAACCACAAAGAATTAGAAGGTGAGCAATTTATGAAGATTAAAAACTTGTAGACAAATGGAATGCATGCTTGAATAAAGAAATGTATCATATAAAGAATGAACTCAAAGGGAATGAGATGAACAAAAAGTATTCTCAACTATAATGGTCCATGAAAGCATTGATGGAAAGAGGAATGGTGCAAGCCCCTTTCATGGGGACAAGCCTCATTGGCTATATCGATGACGACATTACAAGCATCAAGATCAAAAGTGCAGACCTTAAAATAATGGCCCAACTGATAAGCATTTACTACTTAAGATGCAAGCAATCAAACAAATAAACAAACCAACAAGTCTAGTGCTAGAGTTCATAACAAAACATTTTAAACCACACCACAGAAGCCAATATTTATCAACAATGTAACTAATAATCCTATTATATTTTAATAAAAAAAATAATCCTATGTTTTCTTTTCATAATGAGTCTTATCTTTGAACAAAAATCCTAATCCTATCTTTTCTTTTTGGAATTCCTCCTATTTTTGAATCAAAACATTATTCTTTTGTTATTTTTTTGTAATGTCTAATATCTTTTAGCCAAAACCACAATCCTATGTCTTTTTCGTAATGTCTCCTAATTTTGAATAAAAACCCTAATCCTTATCTTATGTTTTCTTTTCTTAATGTCTCATGTTTTTTAATCAAAATACTAATCCTTTATTTCATTTAGGAATGTCTCTTATCTTTCAGTCAAAACCTGAATTCCATGTATTCTTTTCATAATTTCTCCCATTCATCAGCTTCGAATCAAAACCCTAATTCTATGTTTTATTTTTGAAATGTATACTATTTTTTAATTAAAACACTAATCCTATGTTTTCTTTCGAAATGTCACCTATTTTTTGGTTTTTAATCAAAACCCTAATCCTATGGTACCATATAGTAATGTCTCCTATTTTTCAATCAAAACTCAAGTCCTATTTTTATTTTTTAAATGTCTTATATTTTTCAATCAAAATCCGAGTACTATGTTTTCTTCTGAGAATTTCTACTATTTTCTAGTTTATAATAAAAAACCTAGTCCTTTTTTTTCCTTTTGGAATGTCGCTTTTTTTCTAATCAAAACCCAATTTTTTTATTTTCTTTTCGGAATGTCTCCTATTCATCAAACAAAAGACAAATCCTAATTTTCTTTTATGTCAAAACCCTAATCTAATATTTTCTTATGATAATGTCTCCTATTTTTCATTTAAAACCATAATCCTATATTTTCTTATAGTAATGTCTCCTACTTTTCAATCAAAACCCTAATCATATGTTTTTTTTTTTCCGGAGTACCTACTATATTTCAATGAAAATACTAATCCTATATTTTCTTTATGGAATTTCTTCTATTTTTGAATGAAAATCGTAATCTTATAGTTTCTCATAGTGATCTCTCCTATTTTCCAATCAAAAGCCTAATTCTATATTTTCTTTTCGGAATGTCTACAATTTCTAAATCAAAACTCTAATCCTATATTTTCTTAAAGTAATGTCTCCTATTTTCTCATTCAAAAGCCTAATCCTAAGTTTTTTTTCTTTATAGTAATGTCTCTAATTTTTCAATCAAAATCTAATCTTATTTTTTCTTTTGGGAATATCTCATATTTTTCAATCAAAACAATAATCTGATGTTTTCTTTTCGTAATGTCTCATATTTTTCAATCTAAACCCTAATCCTATATTCTTTTTTTCATAATGGCTCCTATGTTTTAATCATAACCCTGATCCTATGTTATATTTTGGGAATGTATATAATTTTTGAATCAAAACCCTAACCCTATGTTTCCTTTGGAAATATCCTCTATTTTTTTGTTTTTATTGAAAACCCAAATATTATGGTTTCCTATACTAATAGCTTCCTTTTTCAATCAAAACCATAATTTTATATTTCTTTTTAGAATGCCTGCTATTTTTGAATCAAAATACTAATCCTATCATATTTTTTTTTGCAATATCCCATATTTTTTAATCAAACCTTAATCTTACGTTTTTTGGAGTGCCTCCAATTTTTTAATCAAAACCCTATGCTTATGTTTTCTTTTGGTAATGTCTCCTATTTTTCAATCAAAACAATAATCCCATTTACCTTTTCGTGATGTCTCATAGTTTTTCAATTAAAACCCTAATCTTATGTTTTCTTTTCCTAATACTTTCTTTTAAATCAAACCCCTAATAGTTTGTTTCCTTTTCTTTTCCTATGTCTACTATCTTTTGTTTTGGAATGTATGCTATTTTTGAATCAGAACCATAATTGAAATATGTCCAATCTTTTATTCAATCCTATATTTTATTTAGAAATGTTTAATAATTTTTCAATCAAAACCTTATCTATATTTTCTTTTCCAAATATCTTCTAGTTTTTAATCAAAACCGTAATCCTATGTTTACCTTTCATAATGTGTCTTATTTTTCTGTTTTGAATCTAAAACCCTAATCTAATGGTTTCTTTTTGGAATGTCTCATATTTTTTTATTCAAAACTATAATCCAATGTTTTTTCCTTTTTTCTTTTTTTTTTTTGAATGACTCCAACCTTTGAATCAAACCCTAATCCTATGTTTTTTTTTTGGAAATGTCACCTATTTTTCTGTTTTTATTGAAAACCCCAATTCTATGTTTTCTTATTGTAATGTCTTCTATTTTTTAATAAAAAAACTAATCCTATGTTTTTTCTACTCGTAATGCTTATTATATTTGAATCAAAACCTAATCCTATGTTTTATTTTTGGAATGTCTCCTATTTTGCAATGTTTTCTTATTTTAATGTCTCATATTTTTTAATCAAATTTTTAATCCTAAAATTTTATTGTTTTGATTAAAAAACAAGCGACATTCCGAAAATATAGCACAGGATCAGGGTTTTGATTCAAAAATAGCAAACATTATTTAAAGAAAAAATAATATTAGGGTTATCATTAAAAAAATAGGAGTTATTCCGAAAAAAATAAGATTAGGGGTTTAATTGAAAAATATGAGGCATTACAAGAAGAAAACATTAGATTAGGGTTTTGTTTCAAAAAATAGCTGACAGCCATAAAAGAAAACATAAGGTTAATGTTAAATTAAAAAATAGTAGACATTTCAAAAAGAAAATATAGGATTAGGGTTTTATTAAAAAATATGAGACATTTTGAAGAGAAAATATAGGATTAGGGTTTCTATTGAAAAATAGGAAGTATTACTCTAGGAAGATATACGATTAGGGTTTTGAAAAAAAAATATGAGACATTAGTTTAAGAAAACATAGGTTAGCATTTTGATTCAAAACTAATAAATAAGGGGCATTAAGAAAAGAAAACCTAGGATAAAGGTTTTGATTGAAAGATAGGAGACATTAAGAAAAGAAAACATAGGATTAGGGTTTTCATTCAAATATAGTAGGCATTCTAAATAGAAAACATATGATTAGGCTTTTGATTGAAAAATAAGAGACATTATTATAAGAATACATAGGATTAATGCTTTGATTGAAAAATATGATACATTATAATGAGAAAAAATAAGATTAGGGTTTGATTGAAAACTTTGAGACATTTCGAAAAGAAGTAGAGGATTAGTGTTTTCATTCAAAATAAGCAAACATTACTATAATTAAACATTGGATTAGGGTTTTGATTAAAAGCATAAAATAAGGGATATTTGGAAAAGACAACATAGGATTAGGGATTTTATTCAATAATAGGAGATATTTCAAAAAGAAAACATAGAATTTGTGTTTCGATTGAAAAGTAGGAGGCAGTAGTAGAAGGAAACATAAGATTAAGTTTTGATTCAAATATAGCAGTCATTATGAAAAGAAAACATAGGGTGAGGGTTTTGACTAAAAAGTAGGAGACAATAATATCAGAAAACATACCATTAAGGTTTTGCATGAAAATTGGAGACATTACTATAAAAGAATATAGGATTAGGTTTTTGATTCACAAATAGTAGACATTACCAAACATAGGATTAGGGTTTTGATTCAAATATATTAAGCATTCCGAAAAGAAAACATAGGATTAGGTGTTTAATTGAAAAATATGAGACATTATTGGAAAAAAAATTCGTAGGATTAGTTTTTTGACTAAAAAAAAGGAGACATTCTAAAAAGAAAACATAGGATTAGGGTTTTGATTAAAAATTATTAGACATTCTCAAAACCAAAGATAGGATTTGGGTTTTGTTTCAAAAAAATGTGACATTACGAAAAGAAACCAAAGTATTAGGATTTTGATGCAAAACTGAAAAAATAGGACACATTCTGAAAAGAAAATATAGAATTAAGGGTTTGATTCAAAAATGGCAGACATTCCAAAAAGAAAAGATAAGATTAGGATTTTGATTGAAAAATAGGAGACATTGCGTAACAAAAAGATACGTTAGTGTTTTGATTCAAAATTAAGAAATAGAAACATTCAAAAAAGAAAACATAGGATTTAGGTTTTGATTGAAAGGTAGGACATATTTAAAAAACCTCAGATTATGATTTTGATTCAAAGATAGTAGGCATTCCAAAAAAAGAAACATAGGATTAGGGTTTTGATTGAAAAATAGGTGACATTATTATAAGAAAACAAAGGATTAGGTTTTACAATAAAAAATAGGAGACATAACTATAAGAAAACATAGGATTAAGATTCTGATTAAAAAAATAGTAGACATTCAAAAAGGAAAACATAGGATTAGGTTTTGATAAAAAAAGATGAGACATTACTATAAGAAATCATAGGATTATGGTTTTGATTAAAAACCAAAAAGTAAGGTACTTTTACAGAAGAAAACATAGGATAAGATTTTTTATTCAAAAATATTAGATAGTCCTAAATAAAAAACATAAGATTAGGGTTTTCGTTAAAAAATAGGAGGCATTACCAAAAAAAACTTAGGATTAGGATTTTAATTATAAAGTATGAGACATTACAAAAAGAAAACATACGATTATTGTTTTGATTTAAATATAGTAGTCATTACGAAAAGAAAACACAGTATTAGCGTTTTGATTCAATATAGATGGCATCCCCAATAGGACTAGGGTTTTGATTCAGAAATAGCAAACAGTCCCAAAAGATAACATCAGATTAGCATTTTGATTGAAAAATAGTAGACATTCTGAAAAGAAAGCATAGGGTTAGGGTTTGATTGAAAAATAGGAAACATTACTATATGAAAACATAGGATGAATGTTTTTGATTAAAAAATAGTAGACATTAAGAAAAGAAAACATAAGATTTGAGTTTTGATTGGAAGATAGTAGACATTCCAAAAAAGAAAACATAGTATCAGGATTTTATTCAAAAATACCAGGCACTACGAAAATAAAACATAAGATTAGCGGTTTGATTAAAAATATGAGACATTCCAATTAAAAAACCCTAATCCTATGTTTTCAATCAAAACATTACTATTAGTAAACATTGGATTATAGTAATGTCTCCTATCTTTCAATCAAAACCATAATCCTATGTTTTCTTTTTGAAATGTCTCATATTTTTCAATCAAAATCATAATCATATTTTTTTTTTTCAGAATGTCTACTATCTTTCAATAAAAACACTAATCCGATGTTTTCTTATGGTAATGTCTCCTATTTTTCAATCAAAATCCTAATCCTATGTTTTTTTTTTTTCTGAATGTCAACTATATTTGAATCAAAATACTAATCCTATGTATTCATTTAGCAATGTCTACTGTCTTTCAATCAAAACACTAATCCTTTGTTTTCATTTCGGAGCGTGACCTATTTTGCAGTTTTGAATCAAAACACTAATCTATTGTTTTCTTTTCAGAATATCTAATACAATTTAATAAAAACCATAATCCTTTCTTTTCTTCTCAGAATGTCTACTATTTTTTAATCAAAACCCTAATCTTATTGTTTCATTTTGGAACGCCTACTATATTTCAATCAAAACCCTAATCCTATGTTTTCATTTCGAAATGTGTGTTATTTTTTTAACAAAATCCTAATCCTATGATTTTTTTTAGAATGCGTCATATTTTTCAGTTTTAAATCAAAACCATAATTCTTTGTTTTCTCTTCGGAAAATCTCATTTTTTTTTAATCAAAACAATAATCCTATGTTTTTTTTAGAAATGTCCTTTATTTGTTAGTTTTTATCAAAACTCTAGTCCTGTGTTTTCTTTTTGAAATGTCTCATATTTTTAAAAAAAAAGAGACATTCGTAAAAGAAAACATTTCTAATCCAAACTGTCAATCAAAACCCGAATCCCTTGTTTTGTTTTCGAAATGTCCACTATTTTTAGGTTTTTAATCAAAACACAAATCCTATGTTTTCTATTCGGAATGTCTCATATTTTTCAATTAAAACCCTAATACTATGTTTTCTTCTCAAAATGTCTACTATTTTTTGAATCAAAACCCGAATCATATTTTTTCGTATGATAATATCTCCTATTTTTCAATCAAAACCCTTGTCCTATATTTCCTTTTCAAAATGCCTCATATTTTCAATCAAAACCTTAATCCTATGATTTGTTTTTTTGAATGCCTACTATTTTTTAATCAAAATAATAATCCTATGTCTTCTTATATTAATGTCTCATATTTTTAAATCAAAACCCTAATAGTATATTTTATTTTCAAAATGTCGACTATTTTTTTATTCAAAGCCCTACTCCCATGTTTTATTTTCAGAATATCTCATTTTCTCAATAAAAACCCTAATCCCAAGTTATATTTTTCAAATGCCTACTATTATTTTATCCAAATCCATAATCCTATGTTTTCTTTTCACAATGTGTCTTATTTTTCATTTTTGAGTGAAACCCTAATCCTTTGTTTTCTTTTTGGAATGCCTCATTTTTTTTAAATGAAAACAATAATACTATGTTTTCTTTTGGAAATATCACTTATTTTTGGATTTTTAATGAAACCCTAATCCAATGTTTTTTTTCGAAATGTCCCATATTTTTGAAAAAAAAAGACATTTCCAAAATAAAACATCACTAATCCTATCTTTCAATCAAAACCTGAACCCTATGTTTTCTTTCAGAAATGTCCACTATTTTTATTTTCAGAATGTCTCATACTTTTCAATGAAACCCCTAATACTATGTTTTCTTTAAGGAATGTCTACTATTCTTTAATCAAAACCCTAATCCTATGTTTTGTTATAGTAATGTCCTATTTTTCAACAAAACCCTGATCTTATGTTTTATTTTTAGAATGTCTCCTATCTTTCAATCAAAACCCAAAATATTTTTTTTTTTAATGTCTCCTATTTATCAGTTTTGAATTGAAAACCTAACCTATGTTTTATTTTCAGAATGTCTCCTATTTTTCAGTCAAAAACCTAATATTTTCTTTTCTTTTCAGAATGTTTGCAACTTTTGAATAAAAAAAATAATCATATGGTTTCTTTTCAAAATGTGTCCTATTTTAGAGTTTTATATCAAAAACCTAATCCTTTGTTTTCTTTTCGAAACATCTCAGTTTTTGAATCAAAACACTAATCTATCTTCTGTTTTGAGAATCTCTGCAAATTTTTTATCAAAACCCTAATCATATTTTTTTTTTCCCGAATGCCTCCTATTTTTGAATAAAAATTCTAATCCTATGGTTTTTTTTGGAATGTCTACTATCTTCCAATCAAAACCAGAATCCATTATTTCCTTTTTTCATAATGTGTCATATTTATCAGTTTTGATTCAAAAACCTAATCCTTTATTTTCATTTCGGAATATCTACTATTTTTGAATTAAAACAATAGTCCTATGTTTTCTTTTCATAATGTCTCATATTTTTGAATCAAAACACTAATCCTATATTTTTTTTCGGAATGACTCCTATTTTTGAATCAAAACCTTAATCCTATGTTTTTTTTCTTGTTAATGTTTGTAATTTATAAATCAAAACCCTCGTCCCATGTTTTCTTTTCAGAATGTCTACTACTTTGTAATCAAAATCCTAATCCTATGTTTTTCTTATAATAATGTGTCCCATTTTTATTTTTGAATCAAAATCCTAATCTTGTGTTTTCTTTTCGTAATGCCTACTATATTTGTAACAAAACAATAACCCTATGTTTTCTTTTCATAATGCCTATTATATTTGAAGCAAATCACCAATCCTATGTTTTCTTTTCAGAATATCTCCAATCTTTCAATCAAAACCCGAATCATATGTTTTCTTTCTTAGTGTCTCCTATTTATTATTTTCGAATAAAAACCGGAACCTATGGTTTCTTTTCGGAATGTCTCCTATTTTTCAACCAAAAACCTAATCCTTTCTTTTCGTTTTGGAACGTCTACTATTTTTGAATCAAAACCCTAATCTTATTTTTTTCTTATCGGAATGTGTCTTATTTTTTAGTTTTGAATTAAAACACAAATCCTTTGTTTTCTTTTCGGAATGTCTCATTTGTTTTAATCAAAACCACAATCTTATCTTTTGTTTTCGAAATCTCTGCTAATTTTTAATCAAAACCCTAATCCGATGTTTTCTTTTCATAATGCCTCCTATGTTTGAATAAAAGTCATAATCCTATGTTTTCTTCAAGGAATAGCTCCTATTTTTGAATCAAAACCCTAACCTTATGTTTTATTTTGGGATTGTCTACTATTTTTTAATCAAAATAACAATCATATGTGTTCCATTTTGTAACGCCTCATATTTTTTAATCAAAACATTAATCCTAAGTGTTTTTTTGGAATGCCTCCTATTTTTTAATCAAAACACTATTCTTATGTTATTTTTGGGACTGTCTGCTATTTTTGTATAAAACAATAATCCTACATTTCATTTCGTAATGTCTCATATTTTTCAATCAAAACCATAATCCTTTACTTTCTTTTTGTAGTGGCTCCGATATTTTAATGAAAACCCTAACCCTTTGTCTACTATTTTTTCGTTTTTTAATCAAAATCCTAATCATATGTGTTTTTTTCGAAATGTTTCATATTTTTCATTCAAAACCCTAATCATATGTCTTCTTTTCGTAATTTCTCATATTTTATTAATAAAAAATATAATCCTAAGCTTTTTTTGTAACGCCTTTTTTTAAAAAAATACATTAATCTTGTGTTTTCTTTTGACAATGTCTGTATTTTTTAATCAAAACAATAATCATAGGTTTTTTCTTTTCATAATGTCTCATACTTTTCAATCAAAACCCTAATAACATGTTTTCCTTTCGGATTGGCTGTTATTTTATAATCAAAACGCTAATCCTATGTTTTCTTATAGTAATGCCTTCTATTTTAAATCAAAACTCTAATCCTATATTTTCTTTTCTTAATGTCTCTAATTTTTTAGTGTTCAATCAAAATCCTAATCCTATGTTTTCTTTTCGAAATGGCTACTATATTTGAATTAAACCCTAATCCTATGTTTCCTTTTCTAAATGCCACCTATTTTTCAATCAAAAGACTAATCCTGTGTGTGTTTTTTTTTTTTTTTTTTTGAATACCTAGTATATTTGAATCAAAACCATAATCTGATATTTTCTTTCCGAAATGTCTCATATTTTTCAATCAATAGACTAATCCTCTATTTTATTTTTGGAATGCCTCCTATTTTCAATCAAAACCCTTATTCTAAGTGTTCTTTTTGGAATGTCTACAATTTCTTAATAAAATCCCTAATCCTATGTTTCTTATAGTAATGTTTCATATTAGTCAATCAAAACTCTAACCTTATATTTTCTTTTCGGAATACCTACTATATCTGAATCAAAACCGTAATTCTATATTTTCTTCTCGGAATGTCTACTATTTTTGAATCAACACCATAATCCTATATTTCTTGTAGTAATGTCTTCTATTTTTCATTTTCAACCCTAATCCTATTTATTCTTATAGAAATGTCTCCTATTTTTCTATCAAAACCCTAATCCTATGTTTTCTTTTCAGAATGCCTCCTATTTTTCAATCAAAACACTAATTTTATGTTTTCTTTTTTGAATGCCTCCAATTTTTGAATAAAAACCTTGATCTTAAGTTTTCTTATGAAATGCCAACTATTTTTCAGTTTTAAATCAAAACCCAAATCCCATGTTTGATTATTGTAATGTCTCCTATGTTTCAATCAAAACCCTAATCCTATGTTTTCTTTTCGGAATGTCTCATATTTTTCTTTCAAACCATTAATCCTATGTTTTCTTTTTGGAATGTCTACTATTTTTAATCAACACCCAAATCCAATTTTTTCTTACAAAAATGTCTCCTATTTTCAATCAAACACTAATTCTATGTTTTCTTTTAGCAATGTGTCCTATTTCTTTTATTAAAAACTCTAATCATATGTTTTCTTTTCGGAATGCCTAATATATTTGAATTAAAACCCTAATCCTACTTTTTTTTTTAAAATGTCTCCTATTTTTCAATTAAAACCTTAATTCCTAATTTCGAATGAAAGCTCTAATGCTATGGTTTATTTTCTAATTGTCTCCGATTTTACAATTTTGAATGAAGAACCTTATCGTATGTTTTTTCAGAATGTCTCATATTTTTCAATCGAAACTATGATAATATGCTTTATTTTCGAAATGTCTCCTACTTTTTGGTTTTGAATCAAAACCCTAATCCTATATATTCTTTTTTTAATGCCTCCTATTATGAATAGAAATCCTAATCCTTATTCTATGATTTCTTTCATAATGTTTCCTATTTTTTAATAAAAACACTAACACTTAGTTTTCTTTTCAGAATGTCTCATATCTTTCAATCAAAACCATAATCCTATATTTTCTGTTGGGAACATGTGCTATTTTTTAATCAAAACCATAATTGTTTGTATTCTTCTCTGAATGTCTCATATTTTGTGGTCTAAAACATAATCCTATGTTCACTTTTGTAAATGGCTCCTATTTTTGAATCGAAACCCGAATCCTTTGTTTTTTCTTTTCCGAATGTGCCCTATTTTTGAGCTTTGAATCAAACCCTGATCCTTTGTTTTCTTTTTTTTTGGAATGTCTCATTTTTTATAATAAAAAAAATCTAATTGTATCTTTTGTTTTGGGAATCTTGGGCTATATTTTTTTTTTCTGTAATGAGTCATATTTTTTGATAAAAATCCTAATCCTATGTATTCTTTTCAAAATATCTACTATTTTTTATTCAAAACCCTAACGGAAACATAGCAGGCATTTCGAAAAAAAAACATAGGATTAGGATTTTTATTCAAAAATAGGAGGCATTAAGTAATGAAAATATAAGATTTGGGTTTTGATTAAAAATAAGCAGAGATTCTTAAAACAAAAAAAGAATTAGGCCTTTGATTAAAAAAAAAGAGATATTCCAAAAAGAAAACAAAGTATTAAGGTTTTATTTTATAATATAGTAGACATTACGAAAAGAAAAGATAGGATCAAGGTTTTGATTCAAAAATAGAAAACATTTCAAAAGGAAAATAAAGGACTAAGGTTTTGATTCAAAAAATAGAACACATTCTGAAAAAAAAATATAGGATTAGGGTTTTGTTTCAAAAATAGCAGGCATTCCGCAAAGAAAAGAAAGGATTAGGTTTCTCATTGAAAAATAAGCACATTTCCAAATGGAAATATAGGATTTGGATAGGAGACATTACTATTTTTACAATCAATATAGGAGATATTACTATAAGAAAACATAGAATTAGGGTTTTGATGAAAAATAGAAATATAATTGTTATTACCAAAAGATAACATAGGATTAGGGTTTTGATTCAAAAAGAGCAGATATTCCCAAAAGAAACTCTAGAATTAAGGTTATTATTAAAAAATAAGAGTCACCCTGAAAATAAAAATATAAGATTAGTGTTTTGATTTAAAATATATAACATTACCAAAAGAAAACATAAGATTATTGTTTTGGTTCAAAAATAGCAGACATTAGCAAAAGAAAACATTAGATTAGGTTTTTGATTAAAAAATAGGAGGCATTCCGAAAAAAAAACTTAGGACTAGTGTTTTGTTGAAATAATATGAGACATTACAAAAGGAAAACATGCAATTATTGTTTTGGTTCAAAAATAGCAGACATTCCAAAAAAAAAAAAAACATAAGATTCGGGTTATGCTTCAAAATTGGGAGGCATTTAGTAAAGAAAAGATAGGATTACGGTTTTTATCAAAATAGGAGGCATGACGAAAAGAAAATATAGGATTACGTTTTTTATTAAAAATTATCAGATATTTCCAAAACGAAAGTTAGGATTAGGGTTTTGATTAAAGAAAAATAAGACATTCATAAAAGAAAATAAAGGATTAGGGTTTTGATTCGAAACTGAAAAATAGGATACATTCTGAAAAGAAAACTAAGGACTAAGGTTTTGATTCAAAAAGAGCAGATATTCCGAAAAGAAAAGAAAGGATTTTTGATTAAAAAATAGGAGACATTCTGAAAAGAAAACATATGTTAGGGTTTTGATTCAAAATTGATAAATAGGACACCTTAAGAAAAGAAAACAAAGGTTAGGGTTTTGATTCAAAATTGATAAATAGGAGACAGTAAGAAAAAAAAAGGATTTGGATTTTGATTGAAAGATAAGAGGCATTCCGAAAAAAAAAAATGATTAAGGTTTTCATTCAAATACAATAGGCATTCCAAAAGAAAACATAAAATTGGGGTTTGGATTTGAAAAATAGGAGGCATTACTATAAGAAATAATATGATTTGATTTTTTATTCAAAAAATGGTATACATTCTAAAAAGAAAGCATTGGATTAAGGGTTTGATTGAAAAATATGAGATATTTTGAAAAGTAAACATATTATTAGTGTTTTGATTACAAGATAGGATACATTACTATAATAAAACAAAGGATATGGGTTTTTTTAAACAACCGAAAACATAGAATTATAGTTTTGACTCAAAAATAACACACATTCCCAAAAGAAAGTATAGGATTAGAGTTTTCATTCAAAAATAGGAGCTATCCCGAAATGAAAACATAGGATTAGGGTTTTAATTGAAAAATATGCGACTCTATGAAAAGAAAACATAAGATTATTATTTTGATTCAAAAGTAGCAGACATTTGATGAGTGCATTTTATATCATGTTTTCATGCCTTTTACTCTATTCTTTCAGTCGTCCTTTAGCATATTTTTGTGTATAATTGGTGCTATTCACCGTATCATGTTCATTGTGTAGGAATTGTTAGCCTGAATCATTTTATGAGTGAAACTGCGTGTGTGTCGTGTGTGTTCAACGACCAAAGGAAAAGAATTAGCTGAGACGGGCAGGATAAGGCCATGTTCGATCCGTTGCAAATCCCAGCTTGGAAAGCAAGCCAGCAAAATCGTGGCATAGCAGTGTCCCAGGCAGAACACGGTCACCACAGGACCGTAGCCATGCCGCTACGAATCTTAGGAAAATCCTCTTCAAGAGTGACACGGGTACAGTGATAGTTACACTGGCGTGTAACAGTTGACACGGGGATCACACAACCATGTTCATGATGCTGCAAATCTCAGGAGTTTCATTCAATGAATCCTCAGAAAAGTACTCGGTCTGAACCCTTGTCCAGACCGTGTCAAGCCCCAAAACTCCCTTTTTAACTCCATATTTTATGGTTTCTTTCTCATCTTTGCTCGGAGACTCTTCTCTCCACCGGGAGAACATTGATGAGATCGAAGATCAAGCTTCACCACACCACCTAAGGAGACCAAGGACGAGTCGGAGGCACCATGAGAGGTGGGGTTAGCGCAAGGTCTCGGCAAGGAAGGTCATCCAGTATATAGAAGGGAGTCATGTCTTCCTTTTATTGTTCTTTCATTATTCTTTCCTTGTTGTACCTGCCCATGAGGGGCTAACTGGCCATAGTGCCCTAGTGTTTGAGAACTTATATGAATTGTAATGCTTATACACTTGTCTTTATTTGTTCTACGGAGTTCTAAGTGATGCTTGTGTTTAATCTTGTGTTGCATAACTCGATGTGTTTGATTTACACAGTTGTTAGAGTAAAACTCGGTGCGTAGCTTGCATGCGAGAGACGCAGAGTTATCTTAGCAAAACTCGATGTACTTGAGAACTCATAGATGCAACATATGTTTTCCTTTCGTAATGCCAACTATATTTGAATCAAAATCTAAATTCTATGTTTTCTTAGAGTAATGTCTCCTATTTTGTAATCAAAACCCTAATGCTTTGTTTTTCTTACAGAATCACTCCTATTTTTGAATCAAAAACCCAATCTTTTCTTTTCTTTTCTTTTCAGAATGTTTATAATTTTGAATCAAAACATAATCCTTTGTTTTATTTGGGAAAAGTCCCATATTTTCAAATTTTAAATAAAAAACCTAATCATATGTTTTATTATAGTAATTAGACATTCTGTAAAGAAAACAAAGTATTAGTTTTTTGATTAAAAAATAGCAGACATTCCCAAAAGGAAACATAAGATTAGTGTTTTGATAAAAAAGTATGAGGCATTACGAAAAGAAAACATAGTATTAGGATTTTTATTCAAAAGTCAGAAGCATTACAAAAAGAAAATAAAGGATTTGTGTTTTGATTAAAAATTAGCAAATATTCCCAAAACAAAAACTATAATTAGGGTTTTGACAAAAAAATGAGACATTACGAACAGGAAAAAAGGATTAGGGTTTTGATTCAAAACTGAAAAATAGAACATATTCCGAAAATAAAACATAGGATTTGTGTTTTGATTCAAAAATAGCAGACACCCCAAAAAGAAAAGAAAGGATTAGGTTTTTGATTGAAAAATAGGAGACATTCAGAAAAGAAAACATAGGTTAGGGTTTTGATTCAAAATAGATAAATAGGTAACATTAATAAAAGAAAACATAGGATTTTGATTGAAAAATATAGTAGCATTCCAAAAAGAAAAGATAAGATTAAGGTTTAGATTGAAAAATATAAGACATTGCTATAAGAAAACATAGGATTAGGGTTTCATTCAAAAATAGTAGGCATTCTGGAAAAATAACGTAGAATTAGGGTTTTGATTGAAATATAGTAGGCATTCCAAAAAGAAAACATAGGATTGGGGTTTTGATTGAAAAAATGAGATATTTCAAAAAGATAACATAAGATTACTGTTTTAAGTAAAAAAATAGTAGGCATTCCACAAATTAAAACATAGGATTAGGGTTTTAATTGAAAAGAATGAGACATTACTGAAGAAATATAGGATTATTATTTTAATTCAAAAATAGCAGACATTCACAAAAGAAAATTATAAGAATAGCGTTTTGATTAAAAAATAGGAGCCATTCTGGAAAAAAAACTTTGGGTTAGGGTTTTGATTATAAAATTTGAGACATTACAAAAAGTAAACATAAAATTCTTGTTTTTATTAAAAAATAGTAGGCATTCCAAAAAGAAAACAAAGAATTAATATTTTGATTTAAAAAACAGGAGGCATAATGAGAAGTAAACATAAGATTAGAATTTTTATTCAAAAATAGTAGGCATTACGAAAAGAAAATATACGATTATGTTTTTTATTAAAAATTATAGAGATACGCAAAACAAAAGATAGGATTAGGGTTTTGATTAAAAAAAATGAAACATTCCGAAAAGAAAACAAGGATTAGGGTTTTCATTCAAAACTGAAAAATAGGACACATTCTGAAAAGAAAACATCGAATTAGTGTTTCAATTAAAAAATAGCAGACATTCCATAAAGAAAAGAAAGATTAGGTTTTGGATTGAAAACTAGTGTCTATAAGAAATCATAGGATTATGGTTTTTATTGAAAAATAGCGGACATTATTATAAGAAAAACAGAGGATTAGGGTTTTGAATGAAAAATAGGGAACATTACTATAAAAAAACAAACCATTATGGGTTTTATTCAAAAATAGTAGACATTCCGAAGAGAAAATATATGATTAGGGTTTTGATTGATAAATATAAGACATTTAGAAAAGTATGAGACGTTACGAAAAGAAAACATTGGATTATTGTTTTGATACAAAAATGGTAGACATTCGCAAAAGTAAACATAAGATTAGGGTTTTCATTAAATAATAAGTGGTATTTAAAAAAAAACTTAAGATTAGGGTTCCGATTAAACAAATACAAGACATTGCGAAAAGAAAACATACCATTATTGTTTTGATTAAAAAAAATAGAAGATTAGAGTTTTAATTCAAAAGTAGGAGCCATTCAAAAGAAAAAGCAAAAGATTAAGGTTTTGACAGAAAAATATGAGACATTCTGAAAGAAAACAAAGGATTAGAATTTTGATTAAAAAAAAGGAACCATTCTGAAAAGAAAAATATAGGATTATGGATTTAATTCAAAAATAGCGGGCATTCCAAATAGAAAACATAGGATTTAGGCATTGATTCAAAACTAGGAGCCATTTAAAAAAGAAAACATATGATTAGTGTTTTGATTGAAAAAAATGAGACATTACGAAATGAAAACATAGGATTAGGGATTAAAAAAATAACTGACATTCCCAAAATAAATATAAGATTTTGGTTTTGATTAAAAATAGCAGACACTCTGAAAAGAAAACAGAGGTTTAGGGTTTTAATTGAAAAATATGAGACATTTCGAAAACCAAACATTGGATTGAAGTTTTGATTGAAAAGTAGTAGACATTACTATAAAAAAACATAGCATTAATGTTTTGATTAGGAACCAAAAAATATGGGACATTTAAAAAAGAAAAATTAGGATTAGTGTTTTAATTAAAAAATAGTAGATATTACAAAAAGAATACGTAGGATTATGTTTTTCATTCAAAATAGGAACCATAGCGAAAAGAAAACATAGGATTAAAGTTTTAATTGAAAAATATGAGACATTATGAAAAGAAAATATATGATTATTGTTTTGATTAAAAAAATAGGACACATTCACAAAAGAAAAATTAAGATTAGTGTTTTTATTAAAAAATAGGAGGCATTAAAAAAACTTAGGATTAGTATTTTGATTAAAAAGATGAGATATTATGAAAACAAAACATACGATTATTGTGTTGGATCAAAAATAGCAAGCATTCCCAAAAAAATAAAACATAAGATTATTATTTTTATTCATAAATTGGAGGCATTGTGAAAAGAAAACATAGGATTAGGATTTTATTCAAAAATAGGAGCCATTATCAAAAGAAAACACAATTTAAGATTCCCAAAATAAAAAATAAGATTATGGTTTTGATTAAAAAAAATGAGATATTCTGAAAAGAAAACAAAGGAATATGGTTTTGAATAAAAACTGAAAAATAGAAAACATTCCAAAAAGGTAACATAGGATTGTGTTTTTGATTAAAAAGTAGCAGACTTTCCTAAAAGAAAAGAAAGGATTAAGTTTTTTCCCCCAAAAATAGGAGACATTCCGAAAACAAAACATAGATTAGGGTTTTTATTCAAAATTGATAAACTGGAGACATTCCAAAAAGAAAACATAGAATTAGGATTTTGATTAAAAAAATAGGAGACATTACTATGAGAAAACATAGGATTAGGGTTTTGATTGAAAACAAGACACATTACTATAAGAAAACACAACTTTAATGTTTTGAATGGAAAATAAGAAACATTACTATAGAAAACATAGTAATAATGTTTTGATTAAGAAATAGTAGACATTCGAAAAAAAAGGCATAGGATTAGGGTTTTGATTAAAAAGTATGAGACATTTCAAAAAGAAATCATAGGACTATGGTTTGGATTCAAAAATAGTAGATATGACAATAATAAAACATAGGATTTGGGGTTTGATTAAAAATGCAAAAAACAAATGACATTTCCAAAGGAAAACATTGGATTAGGGTTTTTATTCAAAAGTAGGAGACATTACGAGAAGAAAACATAGAATTAGTGTTGTGATTGAGAAATTGATGGCATTCGGGGAAAAAAAAACCATGGGATTACGGTTTTGATTCAATTATAGTAGGTATTATGAAAAGAAAATATAGGATTAGAGTTTTTATTCAAGTATAGTACGCATTACTATAAGAAAATAGAGGATTAGGGTTTTGAATGAAAAATATGAGACATTACTATAAGAAAATATAGGAATATGTATTAATTCAAAAATAGTAGGCATTCCGAAAAGAAAGCATAGGATTAGAGTTTTTATTCAAATATAGTACGCATTAAAAAAACATAGGATTATAGTTTTGATTGAATAATAGGAGACATTACGATAACAAAATATTGGGTTAGCATTTTGATTAAAAAAGAGTAGGTATTCGGAGTAAAAAAAATAGGATTAGTGTTTTGATTGAAAAATATGAGGGATTCCGAAAGGAAACATAGGATTAGGCTTTTTATTTAAAACTATGAGGCATCTTGAAAAGAAAACATAGGCTTAGGGTTTTGATTAAAAATTAGCAGATATTCCCAAAAATAAAGAAAGGATGTGGGTCTTGAGTCAAAAAATGAGACATTTCGAAAATAAAACAAAGGATAAGAGTTTCGATTCAAAACTAAAAAATAAAACACATTCCCAAAAAAACGTAGGACTAGAGTTTTGAATAAAAAGTAGCAAACATTCCGAAAGGGAAGAAAGGATTAGGTTTTTGATTATAAAATATGAGACATTCTGAAAAAAAAAACATTGGTTAGTGTTTTGATTAAAAAATGAGAAATAGAAGACATTAAAAACAGAAACTATAGGATTCACGTTTTCATTGAAAGATAGGAGACATTCCGTAAAGAAAACATCGGATTATTGTTTTGATTGAAAGATACTTGCCATTCAGAAAAGAAAACATATGATTAGGGTTTTGATTGAAAACTAGGAGACATTACTATAAGTAAACTTATGATTAGCATTTTCAAAAAAAAAATGGAGTCACAACCATAAGAAAATATAGGTTAGGGATTTGATTCAAAATAGTAGACATTCGGAAAAGAAAACATAGGATTAGTGTTTTGATTGAAAAATATGAGACATTTCAAAAAGAACACATAGGATTAGTGTTTTGATTGAAAAATATGAGATATTTTGAAAAGAAAATATAGGATTAGGGTCTTGATTAATTACCGAAAAATAGGAGACACTGCCAAAATAAAAAATAAATTAGGGCTTTGATTTAAAAATAGCATATATTTCCAAAAGAAAACATAAGATCAGGGTTTTTGATTAAATAATATAAGGCATACTAAAAAAAAACTTAGGATTAGGGTCTTGATAAAAAAAGATGAGACATTACAAAAAAACAAAAAACATATGATTATTGTTTTGATTCAAAATAGTAGACATTCATAAAAGAAAACATAGAGTTAGGGGTTTCATTAAAAAATAACAGCATTTTGAAAATAAAACATAGGATTAGGGTTTTGATTGAAAATAAGGAGACATTACTATAAGAAAACATAGGACTAGGGTTTTAATTATAAAATAGCATACATTAAGAAAGGAAAACAAGGATTTGGGTTTAGATTGAAAGATAATAGATATTCCGAAAAGAAAACATAGGGTTAAGACTTTTATTCAAAACTAGGACGCAATACGAAAAGAAAACATAAGATGAGTGTTTTAATTAAACATATCAGACATTCCAATCAAGAACCCTAATCCTATGTTTTCAATTATAACATTACTCTAAGAAAACATAGGATTAGGATTTTGATTAAAAAACAAAAAATAGGTTATATTTGCAAAAGAAAACATAGTATTAGTTGTTTGATTCAAAAGTAGTAGACATTCTAAAAAAAAAACATATTATAAGGGATTTGATTCAATAATAGGAGCCATTCGGAAAAGAAAACTTAGGATTAGGGTTTTGACATAAATTTATGACACATTCCAAAAAACACTTAAGATAGGGTTTGATTAAAAAATATGAAACATTATCAAAGTAAAACATACAATTATTTTTTGATTAAAAAATAGCAAACATTCCCAAAAGAAAACATAAGATTAGGTTTTTAAATGAAAAACCTAATCCAAGGTTTTTCTTTTGGAAATGTCCCCTATTCTTTAGTTTTTGATCAAAACTCTAATCTTATGTTTTATTTTTAATTAAATCACAAATCTTATATTTTTTTTTGTAATATCTCCTATTTTTAAATAAAAAATCCTAATCCTATGTTTTTATTTCGGAATGTCTTCTATCTTTTACTGAAAATCTGAATCTTATGTTTTCTTTTTCTTGATGTCTACTACTTTTTAATCAAAACCTAATCCTATGTTTTTGTTAGAGTAATGACTCCTTTCTTTCAATGAAAACATAATCCTATGTTTTCCTTTCAAAATCTCTCATATTTTAAATCAAACTTCTAATCCTAGGTTTCTTTTCGTAATGTTTATTACTTTTGAATAAAAAATTTAATCCTATGTTTTCATATAGTAATATCTCTTATTTTTCAATCAAAACCCTAATTGTTTTTTTTCTTTTCAAAATACCTACTATGTTTGAATCAAAACCCTAATCTTATGTTTTCTTTTCGAAGTGATTTCTATCTTTCAAACAAAACCCTAATCCTATGTTTTCTTTCTGTAATGTGTCCTATTTCTTACCTTTGAATCAAAATCCTAATCCATTGTTTTCTTTTCAGAATGTCTCCTATTTTTTTATCAAAACCCTAATCATTTTCTTTTCTTTTTGGAATGTCTACTATTTTTTAATCAAAACCCTAATCATATGTTTTCATTTTAGAATGTCTGCTATTTTTTAATCAAGAACCTAATCCTTTCTTTTGTTTTCTGAATGTCTCTTTTTTTTGAGTCAAACAACTAATCATATGTTTTTTTCGAATGTGTCCGATTTTTAAGTTTTGAATTAAAACCTTAATCCTTTGTTTTCTTTTCGTAATGTCTCATTTTTTAAATCAAAACAATAATCCTATGTTTTCTGTTGGAAATGTCCCCTATTTTTCTGTTATGACTCAAAACCCTAATCCTATTTTGTTTTTTCGAAATGTCTCATATTTTTGGAAAAAAGGAGACATTTCCAAAAGAAAACATTACTAATCCTAACTTTCAATCAAAACCACTAATTATTTGGTTTATAATCAAAACCCTAATCCTACGTTTTCTTGTTGAAATGTCTTATATTTTTCAATCAAAACCCTAATCCGATGTTTTCTTTTTGGTATGTCCAATATTTTTTCATCAAAACTGTAACCCTAAGTTTTGTTTTTTGAATGACTGAAATACTTGAATCAACACCCTAATTCTTTGTTTTCTTCTCCCGGTGTCTCCTATATTTGAGTCAAAACACGAATCCTATGTTTTTCTTTTCTTAATGTCTCCTATTTATCTATTTTAAATTAAAACCCTAACCTATGTTTTCTTTTCATATTGGCTCCTATTTTTTAATAAAACATATAATCCTCTTCTTTTTTTCCAGGAATGTTTGCCATTTTTGAATCAAAACCCTAATCCTATACTTTCTTAAAGAAATGTCTTATATTTTTTATTTTTGAATCAAAACCATAATTCTTTGTTTTCTTTTTAGAATGTCTCATTTACACTAATGCTATCTTTTGTTTTGAGAATCTCTGCTAATTTTTAATCAAACCCAAATGCTTTGTTTTATTTTTGTAATTCCTCATATTTTTTTATTAAAATCCTAATCCTATATTTTCTTTTCAGAATTCCTCCTATTTTTAAATCAAAGCATTAATCTTCTGTATTCTTTTAGCAATGTCTACTATTTTTGAATCGAAAAAATAATCATATGTTTTTTTTGTAATATCTCATATTTTTAGGTTTTTAATCAAAATACTAATTTTATGTTTTCTCATAGCAATGTCATCAAAACACTAATCTTATGTTTTCTTTTCCAAAATATAAGATTAGGTGTTTGATTTAAAAATAGAAGACATTCAAAAATAGGAGACATTTCCAAAAGAAAACATAAGATTAGAGTTTTAATTCAAAAATGAAAAAATAGCAGACATTCCAAAAAGAAAAATACTAATTCTATGTTTTTTTTCTTAGTGTCCCCTATTTATCTGTTTTGAATCAAAAACACTAATCCTATGTTTTTTCTTTTGGGAATGTCTACAATTTTATAATCAAACAACTAATCCTATATTTTCTTTTGGAAATGTCCCCTAAATAGGGGACATAAAGAAAAGAAAACATAGGATTAGGATTTTAAATTAAAATAAGTAAACATTTCCAAAAGAAAACGTACGATTATGGTTTTAATTCAACAACAGAAGACAATCCCAAAAGAAAACGTATGATTAAGGTTTTGATTAAAAAATAGAAAACATTCTAAAAAAAAAATTAAGGTTAGGGTTTTGATTGAAAAATAGGAGACATTAGTATAAGAAAATAGAGGATTAGGTTTTTAATTAAAAAATTGTAGCCATTCGTAAACAAAAACAAAGGATTAGTGTTTTGGTTCAAAATAAGCAAAGATCCCCAAAACAAAAGATTGGAGACATTACTACAAGAAAACATAGGATTAAAATTTCTTTTGTGAATATGTTTACTTTTTGAAATGTATGCTATTTTTGAATCAAAACTCCAATCATATGTTTTCTTTTGGAAATGTCCCCTATTTTTTGGATTTTAATCAAAACCCTAATCCTATTCATATTGTAATGTCACCTATTTTCCAATGAAAACCCTTAACTTATGTTTTTCATTTGGGAATTGATAAGTGCTTGTGTATAAGTGATACAAAGTATACTTTTCTTGTATTGAGCATCACTTTTCTCAGATTTTATCACTCATTCATGAGTATTTGTGTTCTTTTGGGCATTTAGGGTTGTGAAGATGAGTTGGAAGAAAAGAAGTAAAAATAGGTCAATGACGCAATGGTTGAGGAGACTCTTGGACTAAGCAAGCACCAAGGCACAAGTTGTAGACATGTGAGTGTGTGGCAACCTTCAAAGTGCTCAAGAGAATAAACAAATTGAAGGGGCACAAAGGCAGTCACACTCATAGAGTCCAACTTGTGTAACATCGAAGAGCTTCATCAATGTATTGAAAGCAAGAGGCGACGTAATCTACCGCGTAGTTGTGTGCCCAACTTGGCGGCCTCAATGAAGAAAATGAATTTGGGAGTAATTTTGGTGCTAGTACTGTAGTAGTTAATAAAGCAAAATGATGTAGCAATTCACTGTAGTAGTTACTGTTCATTACGCAGGAAATCAAATTCTGGAGAATCCATATGGGCGTGTGGAAATTTCACACGGCAGTGTGGATGCCCGATTTTAGCCCTATAAATACCGCTATTTGAGATTTATTTTGTGATCCTTTCCTATCTTTCACCAATATTTCGGGGAGAGCATGGCTAGTGTTTAGAGAGGTTTTTGCGAGGCTTTTGGAGTGTTTCTACGGCATGGACATCGAGCTCCTTTGGAGGAGAACTATTGTTGGAGCTTTCGTCGGCATCGATTTGGTGAGATGTGCCTTAGGTTTGACAAAGGAACCTTTGGAGAAGACGAAGCGGTTCCATAAGACCATCGATACTGACTACAAGGGGGCTATCTTTATGGTCTATATGCATATGATTTTGATTTTATTATTGATTTTATATTGCTCCATGGGGAGCTAAACCCCTACTGTGTACTTGGACTTGTAAACCCTAGAATGACTTTGTTTCATTGACTTTTATTGTGCTTCTTTAGTTGATGATTTAATTGAGTTTCAAGCTTGAATGCTTATTGTGTTGATTTTCCCTTAGATGTGACACTAGGGTTGAGAATCCATTTAGGTAATCCATTGAAGGTGTGACAACATCATTAGTGTTAGACTAAGCGAGATTGAAGAGGGTCGAGAGAGTGATTCAAGAGGTAGCGGAACGTCCCCTTTCCCTTCCGACGTTGTTTATCCTACCTCCACATTCCAAGAGTTCTTTGCGGTCATGAAAGAGAGAAGTGCTAAGAGATGAACTCCACTGGGGCTTAGTTGTGCAAGCAACAGTGTGAAGTGTTGTAGTGAATCTTAGTGCTGGGACATAATTGTGACTAGGGTCTTTTGCCTGGACAAAAGGGTTAGGTCTATATTAGGGAATATGGTTTACCAGTTGGAGTCCCTAGAACCCCAAGCAGTCCCACACAGTGTGAGGTATTGAGAGTACTCCTTTCCGCAGGGCATAGTGTAGAGGGCTAGTCACGGTTGATGTTAGGCTTGGGACCGTGTGTTTTTGAATTTCTATGACTCATTAAACATCAACTAGGAGGTATAATATTAGTCTTACACTTGAAATGATAATCCTAGTGTGAGCATTATCTGAGTTCCCATTTTCTTATCAATTAGCTCTCTTTACTTTTATTGCTCTCTTTGCATCGATATATTGATTTCATCCCCAATCGATTTTCATATTAGCTAAGTAGCGATATCGCTTGTTTCTAAGCACTATTCCTTGAGGATACAAATACCCACTCACCAGGGTATATTTTATTACTGCGATAACCCGTGCACTTACGGAACAATCACGCAAGAGTTGTGTCAAAGTTTTTGAGCTGTTGCCGTTGAATAGGCGTTTTCGAGACATTTTCACTTTGTTATTTTAGCTATTTATCGCTTATTCTATTTCACACTTTCTTATTCTTCCATCGTTCTAATTTGTTTTTCTTTCTTTGATTGCTGCTCCAGGTTATGACCCATGGCAACCCTTTGACATTTGTTGAAGGCGATCCAGAAATTGGAAGAAGAACTCATAGATGGGGAAAGGAACCTATACAAAAACAGTCAAATCAAGCTGGGATAGAAACTGAAGGGTCTAACACTATGGCAGAAGAACATGAGTAGCAGAGGACACTTTCTGATTTTGCAAGACCCATAGTTTTGGGCACACAGTCGAGTATTGTAAGGCCACCGATTACAGCTCAGAACTTTTAGCTCTAGCCGGCATTCATCCAAATGCTACAGTAGTCCACACATTTTAATGGATTGCTCGATGAGGATCCGAACAACCACATTGAGAACTTCTTGGACGTGTGTGACATGCTCAAGATTAATGGGGTTACAGATGATGCTATAACATTGAGGGCTTTCCCATTTTCCTTGAAGTGGAAAGCGAGACATTGGTTACACTCATTGCCTGGAGCATCGATCGCTACTTGGGAGAAGATGGTAGAAGCTTTCTTCGCCTGATATTTCCCTCCAGAAAATCTGTGAAGCACAGGAATGAGATATCCTCATTTGTTCAGACAGAATTGGAGTCTCTTTTTGAGACATGGGATAGGTTTAAGGATCTCTTGCGGAGATGTCCACAGCATGGATTCCCCGAGTGGATGATTATCCATACTTTCTACAATGGTTGAATCTGAGCATGAAGCAACTACGTGATGCTACAGTAAGAGCTACCTTAGGAAACAAGACCCCCGAAGAAGCCCGAAACCTCATTGAAAAGATGGCTATGAACAATTATCAGTGGAACACACGGGATAGGAAGAAGGTAGCCGGACTTTATGAGATAGATGTAGTTACTTCATTGGCGACCCATGTTGAGTAATTGAGCAAGAAGTTAGACACTCTAACTTTTTCTAGAATGGCGGCCCTTATGAGTTGTACCGGATGTGGGGAAGGATATGCTTTTAGTGATTGTCCTATTACTGTTGGTGGCACTACTTCAGTGGAGCAAGTGTATTTTGTAGGTAATGCAATGAGAGGTCAAAGAAATCTATATTGTGGCACCTACAATCCGGGGTGGACAAATCACTCAAACTTGTCTTGGAGCAATCAAGGGCAATAGAGGACTAATGCACCACCGGGCTTCCAACAACAATAAGCACTAAGTTTGGAGAATAGACTGTCACGGTTGGAAAACAAGATGACAGATTTAGAAGGCACTTACAAGGTTTGTCCAGTTGTATGACACAAGATTTCAATCAGTTAAGGCCAAACTTCACAATCATACCGCATCATTACACAACTTGGAGAACCAAGTCGATTAGATTGCAAAGTCACTTGCGGAAAGACCATTGGGGAGTTTGCCTAGCAACACGGAGACAAATCCAAGAAAACAAGTGAAGATGATCACTTTGAGAAGTGGTCATGAAGTTTAGAGTAGACCCTCCATTGAGAAGACAAAGAATGAATCACCTAAGGAAGTGCAGGTTGAGGGGATACCTAAAGAGAAAGAAGTGGCACCCCCACTTTACAGTAATGTCTCCTATTTTTAAACAAAATCCTAATCCTATGTTTTGGAATTCTTACTATATTTGAAATGAAACCTTGATACTATGTTTTCTTTTTGTAATGTCTACTATTTTTCGTTCAAAACCATACACTAATGTTTTGTTATGGGAATGTCTCCTATGTTTTCTTTTCAAAATGCCTATTATATTTCAATCAAAAGCCTAACCCTATATTTTTTTTTCGGAATGTCTACTATTTATTAATCATAACATAATCCTATCTTTTCTTATAGTAATATCTCTTATTTTGTTAATCAAAACACTAATCCTATGTTTTCTTTTTGTAATGCCTACTATATTTAATCAAAAGCCTAATCCTATGTTTTCTATTTTGCAAACAAAACCATAATCCTATATTTTCTTTTCTACTGACTCCTTTTTATAAGTTTTGAATCAAAACCCTAGCCTTTGTTTTGTTTTTGGAATGTCTCCTAGTTTTCAATAAAACCCATAATCCTTTCTTTTCTTTTCAGAATGTCTGCTATTTTTGAATTAATTAGTGCATTTTTTATCGTATTGTTTATACCCTCGATCCACTCTTTTATTCATTGTCCAGTATATCTTTGTGTATAGTCACTGCCATTTTGGTATAGTTGTTCCTTGTGCGGGACTTTGGGGCTCGAAGCAATTTGGAGTGAAATAGGGGATGAAACATGCAAAGTACAAAAAATGTGCTAAGTACTCAACCTGAACACGGGCAGAGCACGATTGTGCTCTATCCCACTGATTATTACAGCCTAGAGGACAAACTAGTGAAAACTCAATCATGCGGTGTTCTCAAGCCAAGCATGGGCTCAACACACCCATGTCCCTCCTCATGATTATCCTAAGCTGAAGACAATTTCTTCTCGGCAGGGGAAGCACAGTCATGCTTCCCTTAGCATGGTCATGAGCAAGAATAGCATGAGAGATGCACGACTGTGCTTCTCCCCCCTGATTTCCCCAGCCATTGACTTAGCCATTTCACTCTGAAATCTCGAGGAGAAACATGGCCTAAGAATAACCGTGGTTAGACCATTTTGTGCCTGAAATTAGCCTTTTTAACTCCATCTTTTAAGGTTTCACTCTCCACCGGGAGGCCGTTGATGAGAGCAAAGATCAAGCTTCACCACACCATTTGAGGGGACCAAGGATTAGTTCGAGGCATAAGAGAAGTGGGGCTAGCATACGAAGCTTAACTAGGAAGAGTATTTTCAGAAGAAGGGAGTCATGTCTTCTTTCTTTAGATCTTTGATTGTTTCTTCCATGTTGTACCCATCTATGAGAGGCTAACCATCCACGGTGCCCCGAGATGTTGAACTATGATATTTTGTATGCTTTAAACACTTGTTTTTAATGATCTACAGGGTTCTTCTGGTTTTTGTGTTTAATCCTGTGTTTACATAACTTGATGTCTTTAATTTGTATAGTTGCTTAGGTAAAACTTGGTGTATGGATGACCATAGTTTTAGTTGCCATGTGTGATTGCAAAACTCGATGTACATGAAACCCATACTTACCTTCGCAAAACTTAGTGTTTTTGAAAACTATAGATGCACCATTGCTTTTGAGCACACACTAGAACCGTAGAATGTACTTCGTAGGCATTAAGGGTAGGTCAGCATACAATAAATTAAAGGAATCATCCTAGGGCATTGCTCTCTTGTTGTTGAAACACTCGATCCTAATCTACCTGATAATTCTACCTGTTCTTTCCTTTTCTTGTTTTAATTTCTTTCCTTAAACCGATCTCAGTTTGTATTTAACTAGAGATTAAAAGAAAGATCAAAGCTTTTAGTCCAGTACCTGTGGTTTGACAATGCTACCCATCACGGGGTACCACTTTATTACATGTGTGCGACACATACACTTGCACAGAACACATCATGAATACATACATGAATACAGACATAAATACTTTGTTTCTTTTCGTAATGTGTCCTATTTTTTTAGTTTTGAACCAAAACCCTAATCCTATGTCTTTTTTTCGAACTATCTCATTTTCTTGAATAAAACATCTAATCCTATGTCTTTTTGGGAAATATAAGATTAGGGTTTTGATTCAAAACAATATTTTGGTAGGAGACATTACTATAAGAAAACATAAGATTTGTGTTTTGAATCAACACCCTAATCATATGATTTCTTATAGTAATGTCTCCTATTTTTCAATCAAAACCCTAATCTTATGTTTCTTTAAGAAATGGCTACTATATTTGAATCAAAACCCTAATCCTATGTTTTCTTTTTGCAATGCCTACTATATTTGAATCAAAACCCTATTTTTTAGTTTTGAATCAAAACCCTAATCCTATGTTATCTCTTCATAGTGTCTCATATTTTTTAATCAAAACCTAATCCTATGTTTACTTATAGTAATGTCTCCTATTATTCTAATCCTATGTTTTTTTTTTCAGAATATGTCCTATTTATAAATTTTGAATCAAAACACTAATCATTGTTTTCTTTTAAGAATGTCATCTATTTTTTAATAAAACCCCAAATTCTATTTGTTTTTTTTTTTTTTTTTTTGTAATGTCTCCTTTTTTGCACACAAAAGCCAAATCCCATGTTTTCTTTTCGGAATGTCTCTTATTTTTCAATTAAAAAAATAATCCTTTCTTTTCTTTTCTAAATGTCTGCTATTTAGGAATCAAAATCTTAATCCGATGTTTGCTTTTCAGAATGTGTCATATTTTTCAAGTTTGAATCAAAACCCTAATGCTTTGTTTTCTTATAGTAATGTCTCCTCCTATTTTTCAATCAAAACAACAATCTATGTTTTTTTTTTTTCAGAATGCCTAATATATTTAAATTAAAACCCTAATCCTATGTTTTCATTTTGTAATGTCTCCTATCTTTCAATCAAAATCCTAATCCTATGTATTTTTTTTAGAATGTGTCCGTATTTTCAGTTTTAAATCAAAATCCCAATCATTTGTTTCCTTTTTCGGAATGTCTGGCATTTTTTAATAAAAACCTAATCCTTTCTTTTCATTTTGTAATATCTATTATTTTTTAATCAAAACCCTAATCCCATGTTTTCTTATAGTAATTCCTCCTGTTTTATAAAAATATGAGACATTATTATAAGAAAATATACGATTCAGGTTTTGTTTGCAAAAGAAAATATAGGATTTAGTAATGTGTCATATTTTTCAATCAAAACTGTAATCCAATGTTTTCTTTTTGGAATGCCTGCTATTTTTTAATCAAAACACTAATCTTATGTTTTCTTTTCGAAATGTCTACTACTTTTGAATCAAAACCCTAATCCGATATTTTCTTACAGTAATGTCTCCTATTTTTCATTCAAATCCCTAATCCTATGTTTTTTTTATAGTAATATCTCCTGTTATTTTAATCAAAACACTAATTCTATATTTTCATTTTAAAATGTATCTTATTTTTAAATAAAAACCATAATTGTATGTTTTCTTTTTGGAATGCCTACTTTGTTTTAATCAAACCCCTAATCGTATGTTTTTCTTATAGTAATGCCATCTATTTTACAATCATAGCCCTAATCCTATGTTTTCTTTTTGGAATGCCTACTATATTTGAATCAAACCCGTAATCCTATGTTTTCTTTTTCGAATGTCTCCTATTTTTTCTTAAAAACCGTAATCCATTTTTTCATTTAGCAATATCTCTTAACGTTACAATTGAAAAATAGGAGACATTAATATAAGAAAACATATGATCAGGATTTTGATTCAAATATAGTAGGCATTCTAGAAAAAAGGAACATAGGATTAAGGTTTTGATTAAAACTAGAAAAATATTGTACATCTCCTACCTTTTTTAATAGTGTTTATGAGTAATGTTATGTTTTTTTAGGAATGTCTACTATTTTTAAATCAAAATCCTGATCCTAATAGGAGCCATTCATATTTTTGAATTATAATTCTAATCTGCTAATATTTAATCAAAACACTAATCCTATGTTTTATTTTCGGAAAGTCTTCTATCTTTTGTAATGTTTGCTATTTTTGAATCGAAGAGATAATCCTATGTTTTATTTTTGTAATATCTCATATTTTTATAATCAAAACCATAATGTTGTGCTTTTTTTTTCATAATGGACCCTATTTTTGAATCAAAATTCTAATCATGTGCTTCCATTTCGTAATGTCTGTTAATTTTTAAACAAAACACTAATCATTTGTTTTATTTTTGTAATGTATACAATTTTTGAATCAAAACCTAAATCTTATGTTTTCTTATAGTAATGTATCCTATTTTTTAGTTTTGAATTATAACCATAATCCTATGTTTTCTTTCGGAATGCCTACTTTATTTGAATCAAAACTTGATCCTATTTTTTTTATTTTTGGAATGCCTACTATCTTCTAATCAAAGTCCGAATCATATGTTTACCTTTCTTAATGTCTCCTATTTATTAGTTTTGATTCGAAATCCTAACCTATATTTTCGTTTCTTAATGTCTCTTAGTTTTCAATAAAAAACCTAATTCTTTCTTTTCTTTTTGGAATATGTCCTATTTTTCAATTTTGAATCAAAACCCTAATCATTTGTTTTTCTTTTCAGAATGTCTCATATTTTTGAATTAAAACATTAATCCATTCTTTTTTATTGGAATCCCTTCTAATTTCTAATGAAAAACCTAATGCTTGTTTTCTTTTAGTGATACCACAAATTTTTGAATAAAATCTGAATCCTATGTTTTACTTTTCGGAATGCCTTCTATTTTTGAATCAAAACTCTAATACTATGTTTTCTTTTTGGGATATCTGCTATTTTTTAATCAAAACAATAATCGTATGTTTTCTTTTCGTAATGTCTCATATTTTTTAATCAAACCCCTAATCCTAAGTTTTTTTTAGAATGCCTCTAACTTTTTAATCAAAACCATAATATTATGTTTTCTTTTTGGAATGTCTGCTATTTTCGACTCAGAAAAATAATCCTATATTTTCTTTTCGTAATGTCTCATGTTTTTAAACAAAACCCTAATCCTATGTTTTCTTTCGGGAATATCAACTATTTTTTAATAAAAAGTCAAATCCTATGTTTTCTTTGGAAAATGTCCCCTATTTTTTTGCTTTTAATCAAAACACTAATCCTATCTTTTCTTATAGTAATGTCTCTTATTTTTCAATTAAAACCTAATCCTATGTTTTCTTTTCAAAATATCTCATATTTTTCAATCAAAACAATAACCCTATGTTTTCTTTTCGGAATGTCAACTATTTTTGAATGAAGATCTTAATTTTATGTTTTCTTATAGTAATGTCTCATATTTTTCAATCAAACCCTAATATGATGTTTTATTTTAGAATGCCTAAGATATTTGAATCAAAACTCTAATTGTATATCTTCTTGTCGGAACGCGTCCTAACTTTCAATCAAAACCGCAATCCCATTTTTTTCTTTTTTCAAATGTAACCTATTTATTAGTTTTGAATCAAAGCCCTAACCTATGTTTTATTTTCGAAATGTCGCCTATTCTTTAATGAAAAAGGTAATCCTTTCTTTTCTCTTTGGAATGTCTGTCGTTTTTGTATCAAAACACTAATACTATATTTCTTTTTATAGCGTATCCTATTTTTCAGTTTTGAATCAAAACACTAATCCTTTGTTTTCTCTTCAAAATGTCTCATTTTTTAATTTAAAACACTAATTTTATCTTTTGTTTTTTGTATCTCTGCTAATTTTTAATCAAAACCCTAATCCTATATTTTCTATTCATAATGCCTCCTCTTTTTAAATAAATATTCTAATCCGATGTTTTCTTTTCCCAATGGCTCATATTTTTGAATCAAATTTTCATTTTGGAATGTCTCCTATCTTCAATTAAAATTCTAATCCTATGTTTTCTTTTTTAAATATCTCCTATTTTCTCAATCAAAACACTAATATTGTGTTTTCCTTTTGAGATGTCTACTATTTCTTAATCAAACCCCTCATCCTATGTTTCATTATAGTAATGTCTCCTATTTTTAAATCAAAACCCTAATGCTATATTTTATTTTTGCAATGACTCCCATTTTTGAATTGAAAATCTAATCTTGTCTTTTATTTTCTGAATCTCTACTATTTTTTAATCAAAATTCTAATCCCATGTTTTCTTTTGTAAATGTCTGCTATTTTTGAATCAAAACCCTAATACTAAGTATTCTTTTGGAAATGTCCCTTATTTTTTACTTTTTAAACAAACCACTAGTGCTATTTTTTATATAGTAATCTCAAATATTTTTGAAGCATAACTCTAATACTATGTATTCTTTTGGACATGTCCCTTATTTTTTGTTTTTTAAACAAACCCCTAGTCCTATCTTTTATATAGTAATCTCAAATATTTTTTAATCAAAACCACAATTCTATGTTTTCTTTTCATAATGTATACTATTTTTAAATCAAAACCGCAATCCAATGTTTTATTATAGTAATATCTAATATTTTTCAATCAAAACCCTAAACCTTTGTTTTCTTTTTCGGAATTCATTTTTATATTTAAATCAAAATCCCAATCCTATATTTTCTTTTCATAATGTCTCCGATCTATCAATCAAAAACCGAATAGTATATTTTCTTTTCTTAATGTCTCCTATTTATTAGTTTTGAATCAAAACCCTAACCTATGTTTTCGTTTTGGAATGTCTCTTATTTCTCAATCAAAAATCTAATCCTTTATTTATTTTTAGAATGTATGCTATTTTTGATCAAAATCCTAATCCTATGGTTTCTTTTCGGAATGTGTCCTATTTTTCAGTTTTGAATGAAAACACTAATCCTTTGTTTTCTCTTCGTAATGTCTCATTTTTTTTTATCCAAACACTAATCCTATCTTTGTTTTGGGAATCTCTGCTAATTTTTAATCAAAACTTTAATTCAAGGTATTCTTTTCAGAATGTCTTATATTTTTCAATTAAAACGTTAATCATATGATTTCCTTTCGGAATGCCTCTTATTTTTCAATCAAAACCCTAATCATAGTCAAAATGATAATCCTAAGTTTTTCTTTTGTGACTTCCTCCTATTTATTAATCAAAACCCTAATATTATGCTTTCTTTCAGAAATGTCTCCTATTTTTTAATCAAAACAATAATCGTATTTTTTCTTTTCGGGATGTCTTCTATTTTTCAATCAAAATACTAATCGTTTGTTTTTTTTTCCTAATGTCTACTATTTTAGAATCAAAACTCTAATCCTACGTTTTATTATAGTAATGTCTCCTTTTTTTTCAATCAAACCCCTAATCCTATGATTTCTTTTCAGAATGCCTAGTATTTTTCAATCAAAATGCTAATCCTATATTTTCTTTTCACAATGTGTAATATATTTAAATTAAAACCTTAATCTTATGTTTTATTTTTCGGTCCTATTTTGCATACAAAACCAGAATCCTATTTTTTTCTTTTCTTAATATCTCCTATTTATGAGTTTTTAATTAAAACCCTAAACTATGTTTTATTTTTTAAATGTCTTCTTTTTTTAAATAAAAAAATAATCCTCTTTATTGTTTTCAGAATGTATGCTATTTTTGAAACAAAACCCTAATGCAAATTTTTTTTTCAGAATGTGTCCTATTTTTCAGTTTTGAATCAGAACCCTAATCCTTTGTTTTCTTTTCTTAATATCTCATTTTTTTGAAAGAAAACATAATCCTATCTTTTGTTTTAGGAATGTCTACTATTTTTTAATCGATACCCTAATCATATATTTTTCTTTTCGGAATGTCTCCTATTTTTGAATAAAAACTCTAATCATAAGTTTTCTTTTCAGAATGTCTCAAATTTTTGTATTAAAACCCTAATCCATTGTTTTCATTTCACACTGTCTTCTATTTTTCAATCAAAACACTATTTCTATGTTTTATTTTCGCAATGCCTCCTATCTATCGGTTTTCAATCGAAATCCTAATCCTATGTTATATTTTTGAATGTCTTCTATTTTCATTCAAGATCCTAATCCTATCTTTTCTTATAGGAATGTGTTGTATTTTTCAGTTTTGAATTAAAACACAAATCCTTTGTTTTGTATTCGGAATATCTTATTTGTTTGAATCAAAACCAGAATATTATCTTTTGTTTTGGAAATCTCTGCTAATTTTTAATCAAAACACTAATCGTATGTTTTATTTTCCTAATGGCTCCTATTTTTGAAAAAAAATATTAGGATTTCGATTGAAATATATGAGACATTCTAAAAAGAAAACATAGATTAGGTTTTTGAATAAAAAAATAGCAGTCTTTACGAAAAGAAACACAATATTAGGGATTAAAAAAAAGGATTAGGGTTTTGATTTAAAATATAAGGCATTAAGAAAAAAAAACATAAGATTCAGTTTTTGTATGCAAAATAGGAGACATTCCGAAAAAAAACACATAGGATTAGGGTTTGATTAATATTTAGTGGGCATTCCGAAAAGAAAAACGTAGGAATAGGGTTTTGATTCAAAAATAGAAAACATTACTATAAGAAAACATCAAATTAGGTTTTTGATTAAAAACCGAAAAATAGGGGACATTTTCAAAACAAAACATAGGATTAGGGTTTTGATTCAAAAATACGATTCATTCCAAAAAAAAAACATACGATTAGCGTTTTGATTGAAAAATATGAAACATTCCAAAAGAAGATATAGGATTAAGGTATTTTATTCAAAACTGAAAAATAGAAGACATTAAAAAAACATATGATTAGGGTTTTAATTGAAAATAGTAAAAATTACTATTGGAAAATATAGGATTAGGGTTTTGATTAAAAAATAATCGCCACACCAAAAAGGAAAAATAGGATTATGGTTTTGATTGAGAAATATGAGACATTACGATATGATTACTTAAGATTATTGTTTTGATTCAATAGTAGTAGACATTCATAATAGAAAACATAAGATTAGGGTTTTGATTAAAAAATTAGTGACATTATAAAAAAAATACTTAGGATTACGATTTTGATTAAAAAATGTGACACATTACAACAAGGAAACATATGATTAGGGTTTTGATTGAAAAATATGAGACATTTCGAAGACAAAACATAGGTTTAGGTTTTTGATTGACAAATAGGATACATTACTATAAGAAAACATAGGATTAGGGTTTTGATTAAAACCATAAAAATAATAGATATTAAAAAAAAAAAAACTCAAGATAAGGGTTTTAAGTCAAAAATAGCAGACATTCGCAAAAGAGAACATAGGATTATTGTTTTGATTCAAAAATTGGAGCCACTCTTAAAAAAAAAAAACATAGGATTATGGTTTTGGCTGAAAAATACGAGACATTGCAAAAAGGAAACATACGATTATTGTTTTGATTGAAAAGTAGCAACAATTTGCAAAAGAAAAACATAAGATTAGAGGTTTGGTTAAAAAATAGGAGGCATTCCGAAAATAAAACATACGATTATGATTTTAATTCAAAAATAGGAGGCATTATGAGAAGAAAACATCGGATTAGTGTTTTGATTAAAAATTAGAAGAGATTCCTAAAACAAAAAAATAGGATTAGGGTTTTGATTCAAACATATGAGGCATTCTAAAACGAAAAAAAGGATTAGGGTTTTCATTCAAAACATAAAAAAGGACGCATTCTAAAAAATGTAGGATTAGGGTTTTGATTAAAAAATGGGAGACATTACGAAAAAAAGAAAGGATTAGGTTTTAGATTGAAAAATAATAAACATTCCGAAAAGAAAACATCTTTTAGGGTTTTGATTCAAAACTTATAAATATTAGGCACTAAAAAAAAACATGGGATTCTAGTTTTGATTAAAAAATTTGAGACATTTCAAAATGAAAACATAGGATTAGGTTTTTTATTCAAATATAGTAGTCATTCCAAAAATAAAACATAGGATTAGGGATTTTATTCAAAACTGAAAATTGTGACACATTACAATAAGAAAACATAGGATTAGGGCTTTGATTAAAATATAGTAGACATTCCAAAAAGAAAACATAGGATTAAACTTTTGATTTTAAAATACCAGACATTCCCAAATGTAAACATAGGATTGGGGTTTTGATTAAAAGATAGGAGCAATTCAGAAAAAAAAAAAAACACAGGATTAGTGTTTTCATTGAAAAATATGATACATTACGATAAGAAAACATAGGATTATTATTTTAATTCAAAAATAGCAGACATTCCGAAAAGAAAAAAAAAGGATTAGTTTTTGAATCAAAACAGATAATTAGTGCACATTAAGACAAGAAAACATAGGATTCCGGTTTTCATTGAAAAATAGGAGACATTCTGAAAATAAAATATAGAATTAGGATTTTTATTAAAAGTAGGAGGCATTGCAAAAAGAAAACATAGTATTAAGAGTTTGGAAAAAAAATTAGTCGAGATTTCCAAAACAAGATATGGGATTAGGTTGTGATTTCCAAAACATAGTAGGAGTCATTCCGAGAAGAAAACATAGAATTAGTGTTGTGATTGAGAAATTGATGGCATTCTGGGAAAAAAACATGGGATTAGGTTTTGATTCAAATATAGTAGGTATTACGAAAAGAAAATATAGGATTAGAGTTTTTATTCAAATATAGTAGGCATTAATATAAGAAAATAGAGGATTAGGGTTTTGAATGAAAATATGAGACATTCCTATAAGAAAATATAGGAATATGTATTAATTCAAAAATAGTAGCCATTCCAAAAAGAAAGCATAGGATTAGAGTTTTTATTCAAATATAGTACGCATTAAAAAAACATAAGATAAGGGTTTTGATTTAAATATAGTACGCATTCTGAAAAAGATGAAAGGATTATGGTTTTGATTAAATAATAGGAGACATTACGATAAGAAAATATTGGGTGAGCAATTTGATTCAAAAAGAGTAGATATTCGGAGTAAAAAACATAGGATTAGTGTTTTGATTGAAAAATATGAGGCATTTTGAAAAAAAACATAAGCTTAGGGTTTTAATTAAAAATTAGCAGATATTCCCAAAAATAAAGATAGGATGTGGGTCTTGAGTTAAAAAATGAGACATTTCGAAAAGAAAACAAAGGATAAGGGTTTTGATTCAAAACTAAAAAATAAAACACATTACCAAGAAAACGTAGGACTAGAGTTTTGAATAAAAAAATAGCAGACATTCCGTAAAGGAAAGAAAGGATTAGGTTTTTTTATTATAAAATAGGAGACATTCTAAAAAAAAAACATTGGCTAGTGTTTTGATTCAAAAATGAGAAATAGAAGACATAGTATTAGTTGTTTGATTCAAAAGTAGTAGACATTCTCAAAAATAAAACATAGTATAAGGGATTTGATTCAATAATAGGAGCCATTCGGAAAAGATAATGTAGGATTAGGGGTTTCACAGAAATTTATGAGACATTCCAAAAAAAAAAACTTAAGATAGGGTTTTGATTAAAAAATATGAAACATTATGAAAGTAAAACATACAATTAGTTTTTTGATTAAAACATAGCAAACATTCCCAAAAGAAAACATAAGATAAGGTTTTTAAATCAAAAACCTAATCCTAGGTTTTTCTTTTGGAAATGTCCCCTATTTTTTTAGTTTTTGATCAAAACCCTAATATTAAGTTTTATATTTAATTAAAACACAAATCTTCTTTTTTTTTTTTTTTTTGTAATACCTCCTATTTTTAAATAAAAATCCTAATCTTATGTTTTCATTACGGAATGTCTTCTATCTTTCATTGAAAATATAAATCTTATGTTTTCTTTTCCTTGATGTCTAGTACTTTTTAATCAAAACCTAATCCTATGTTTTTCTTAGAGTAATGGCTCCTTTCTCTCAATGAAAACCTAATCCTATGTTTTGCCTTCAAAATCTCTCATATTTTAAATCAAATTTCTAATCCTATGTTTTCTTTTCGGAATGTCTATTACTTTTGAATCAAAACATTAATCCTATGTTTTCATATATTAATGTCGCTTATTTTTCAATCAAAACCCTAATTGTATGTTTTTTTTCAGAATACCTACTACACTTGAATCAAAACCCTAATCTTATGTTTTCTTTACGAAGTGGTTTCTATCTTTAAAACAAAACCCTAATCCTATATTTTCTTTTTGGAATGTGTCCTATTTCTTAATTTTGAATCAAAATCCTAATCCATTGTTTTCTTTTCAGAATGTCTGCTATTTTTTTATCAAAACACTAATTATTTCTTTTCTTTTTGGAATGTCTACTATTTTTTCATTAAAACCCTAATCATATGTTTTCGTTTCAGAATGTCTCCTACTTTTTAATCAAAAACCAAATCCTTTCTTTTGTTTTATGAATGCCTGCTATTTTCGAATCAAACAACTAATCATATGTTTTTTTTCGGAATGTGTCCGATTTTTAAGTTTTGAATCAAAAACTTAATCCTTTATTTTCTTTTCGGAATGTCTAATTTTTTTTAAAATCAAAACAATAATCCTATGTTTTCTGTTGGAATTGTCCCCTATTTTTCTGTTATGACTCAAAACCCTAATCATATTTTGTCTTTTCGTAATGTCTCATATTTTTGGAAAAAAAAAGAGACATTTCCAAAAGAAAACATTACTAATCCTAACATTACTAATCCTAACTTCCAATCAAAACCACTAATTATTTGGTTTATAATCAAAACCCTAATCCTATGTTTCCTTGTTGAAATGTCTTATATTTTTCAATGAAAACCCTAATCAGATGTTTTCTTTCTGGAATGTCCAATATTTTTTCATCAAAACTCTAATTCTATGTTTTCTTTTTGTAATGCCTAAAATATTTGAATCAAAACCCTAATTCTTTGTTTTCTTCTCGCGGTGTCTCCTATATTTCAATCAAAACACGAATCCTATGTTTTTCTTTTCTTAATGTCTCCTTTTTATCTATTTTAAATTAAAACCCTAACCTATGTTTTCTTTTTATATTGGCTCCTATTTTTGAATAAAAAACCTAATCCTCTTCTTTTTTTCCAACAATGTTTGCCATTTTTTAATCAAAACCCTAATGCTATAGTTTCTTATAGAAATGTCTCCTATTTTTCATTTTTGAATCAAAACCATAATTCTTTGTTTTCTTTTTAGAATGTCTCATTTACCCTACTGTTATCTTTTGTTTTGAGAATCTCTGCTAATTTTTAATCAAACCCAAACCCATTGTTTTATTTTCCTAATTGCTCATATTTTTTTATTAAAATTCTAATCCTATGTTTTCTTGTCAGAATTCCTCCTATTTTTAAATCAAAACACTAATCTTCTGTATTCTTTTGGGAATGTCTACTATTTTTTAATCAAAATAATAATCATATGTTTTCTTTTCGTAATATCTCATATTTTTAGGTTTTTAATCAAAATACTAATTTTATGTTTTCTCATAGAAATGTCTCATATTTTTTAATCAAAACACTAATCCTATGTTTTCTTTTTCAAAATATAAGATTAGGTGTTTGATTTAAAAATAGGAGACATTTCCAAAAGAAAACATAAGATTAAAGTTTTAATTTAAAACTGAAAAAATAGCAACATTCCAAAAAGAAAAATACTAATTCTAGGTTTTTTTTTTCTTAATGTCCCCTATTTATCAGTTTTGAATCAAAACACTAATCCTATGGCTTTTCTTTTGGGAATGTCTACAATTCTATAATTGAACAACTAATCCTATGTTTTCTTTTGGAAATATCCCCTAAATAGGCTACATAAAGAAAAGAAAAGATAAGATTAGGGTTTTAAATCAAAATATGTAAACATTTACAAAAGAAAACATACGATTATGGTTTTAATTCAAAAATAGGAGACAATCCCTAAAGAAAATATATGATTAAGGTTTTGATTAAAAAATACGAAACATTCTAAAAAAAAAATTAAGTTAGGGTTTTGATTGAAAAATAGGAGACATTAGTATAAGAAAATGGAGGATTAGGTTTTTAATTCAAAAATTGTAGCCATTCATAAACGAAAACAAAGGATTAGTGTTTCGGTTCAAAATAAGCAAAGATCCCCAAAACAAAAGATTGGAGAGATTACTACAAGAAAACATAGGATTAGGGTTTCTTTTGTGAATATGTTCACTTTTTGAAATGTCTGCTATTTTTTAATCTAAACTCCAATCATATGTTTTCTTTTAGAAATGTCCCCTATTTTTTGGATTTTAATCAAAACCCTAATCCTATGTATTCATAAAGTAATGTCACCTATTTTCCAATGAAAACCCTTAACTTATGTTTTTCATTTGGGAATTGATAAGTGCTCGTGTATAAGTGATACAAAGTATACTTTTCTTGTATTGAGCATCACTTTTCTCAGATTTTATCACTCGTTCATGTGTATTTGTGTTCTTTTGCGCATTTAGAGTTGTGGAGAAGAGTTGGAAGAAAAGAAGCAAAAATAGGTCATGGACGCAATGGTTGAGAAGACTCTTGGACTAAGAAAGCACCAAGGCACAAGTTGTAGACATGTGAGTGTGTGGCAACCTTCAAAGTGCTCAAGAGAATACACAAATTGGAGGGCCACAAAAGCAGTCACACTTATAGAGTCAACCTTGTGCAACATCGAAGAGCTACATGAATGTATTGAAAGCAAGAGGCGACGTGATCTACCGCGTAGTTGTGTGCCCAACTTGGCGGCCTCAATGAAGAAAATGAAGTTGGGAGTAATTTTGGCGCTAGTACTGTAGTAGTTAATAAAGCAAAATGATGTAGCAATTCACTGTAGTAATTTTGGCGCTAGTACTATAGTAGAATCCACATGGGCCTGTAGAAATTTCACACGGTCGTCTGGATGCCCGATTTTAGCCCTATAAATACCGCTATTTGAGATTTATTTTGTGATCCTTTCCCATCTTTCACCCATCTTTCGGGGAGAGCATGGCTAGGGTATAGAGAGGTTTTTTGCGAGGCTTTTGGAGCGGTTCTATGGCATAGACATTGAGTTCCTTTGGAGGAGAACTATTGGTGGGGCTTTCTTCAGCATCGCTTCGGCGAGATGTGCCTTAGGTTTGATAAGGGAAGCTTTGGAGAAGACGAAGCGGTTCCATACGAACATCTATACTGACTACAAGCGGGTTATCTTTATGGTTTACATGCATATGATTTCGATTTTATTATTGATTTTATATTGCTCCATGGCGAGCTAAACCCCTAGTGGGTACTTGGACTTGTACACCTTAGGATGACTTTGTTTCATTAACTTTTATTATGTTTCTTTAGTTGATGATTTAATTGAGTTTCAAGCTTCAATGCATATTATGTTGATTTTCCCTTAGATGTGATACTATGGTTGAGAATCCATCTAGGTAATCCATTGAAGGTGTGACAACTTCATTAAGGTTAGACTAAGCGAGATTGAAGAGGGTCTAGAGGGTGATTCGAGAGGTAGCGGAACATCCCCTTTCCCTTCCGACGTGATTTATCCTATCTCCACATTCTAAGAGTTCTTTGCTGTCATGAAAGAGAGAAGTGCTAAGAGATGAACTCCACTGGTGCTTAGTTGTGCAAGCAATAGAGTGAAGTGTTCTAGTGAATCTTAGTGTTGGGGCTTAATTGTGACTAGGGACATTTTGCCTGGACAAAAGGGTTAGGTCTATATTAGGGAATAGGGTTTACCACTTGGTGTCCCTAGAACCCGAAGCAGTCCCACACAGTGTGAGATATTGAGAGTACTCCTTTCCGCCAGGCATAGTGTAGAGGGCTAGTCACGGTTGATCTTAGGCTTGGGATGGTGTGATTTTGAATTTCCATGACTCATTAAACATAAGTTAGGAGGTATAATATTAGTTTTGCACTTGAAATGATAGTTCTAGGGTGAGCATTATCCGAGTGCCCATTTTCTCATCGATTAGCTCTCTTTACATATATTGATTTTATCCCTAATCGATTTTCATCTTAGCTAAGTAGCAATATCTCTTGTTTCTAAGCACTATTCCCTGAGGATACAAATACCAACTCACTATGGTATATTTTATTACTGGGACGACCCGTGCACTTATGGAACAATCACGCAAGAGGTGTGTCAAAGTTTTTGGCGCTGTTGCTGGGGAATAGGCATTTTAGAGACATTTGCACTTTGCTATTTTAGCTATTTATCGCTTATTCTATTTCACACTTTCTTATTATTCCATCATTCTAATTTGTTTTTCTTTCTTTGATTGCTGCTCCAAATTATGACCCATGGCAAGCCTTTGACATTTGGTGAAGGCGATCCGGAAATTAGAAGAAGAACTCATAGATGGGGAAAGGAACCCATACAAGAACAGTCAAATCAAGCTGGGATAGAAACTGAAGGGTCTAACACTATGGCAGAACAACATGAGTAGCAGAGGACACTCTCTGATTTTGCAAGATCCAGAGTTTTGGGCACACAGTCGAGTATTGTGAGGCCACCAATTACAGCTCAGAACTTTGAGCTCAAACCGGCATTCATCCAAATGCTACAGTAGTCCGCACAGTTTAATGGGTTGGCCGATGAGGATCCGAACAACCACATTGAGAACTTCTGGATGTGTGTGACATGCTCAAGATTAATGGGGTTACGGATGATGCCATAAGATTGAGGGCCTTCCAATTTTCCTGGAAGTGGAAAGTGAGACATTAGTTACACTCATTGCCTAGAGCATCGATCGCTACTTGGGAGGAAATGGTAGAAGCTTTCTTGGCCCGATATTTCCTTCCAGAAAAATTTGTGAAGCTTAGGAATGAGATATCCTTATTTGTTCAGACAGAATTGGAGTCTCTTTTTGAGACATGGGATAAGTTTAAGGATCTCTTGCGGAGATGTCCACAGCATGGATTCCCCGAGTGGATGATTATCCATACTTTCTACAATGGGTTGAATCTGAGCATGAAGCAACAACTTGATGCTACAGTAAGAGGTACCTTAGGAAGCAAGACCCCCGAAAAAGCCCGAAGCCTCATTGGAAAGATGCATATGAACAGTTATCAGTAGAACACACGGGATAGGAAGTAGGTAGCCGTTCTTGATGAGATAGATGTAGTTACTTCACTGGTGGCCCACATTGAGTCGTTGAGCATGAAGTTAGATACTCTAACTTCTCCTCGAATGGTGGGTGTTATGAGTTGTACCGGATGCAGGGGAGGACATGCTTTTAGTGATTGTCCTATTGCTATTGGTGGCACTACTTCACTGGAGCAAGTGGATTTTGTAGATAATGCAATGAGAGGTCAAAGAAATCCGTATTTTGGCACCTACAATCCGGGGTGGAGAAATCACTCAAACTTGTCTTGGAACAATAAAGGGCAATAGAGGACTAATGTACCACCGGGCTTCCAATAACAACAATCACTAAGTTTGGAGAACAAAGTGTCACAGTTGGAAAACAAGATGACAGATTTAGAAGGCACTTACACGGTTTGTCCAGTTGTATGACACAGGATTTCAATCACTTGAGGCCAAACTTCACAATCATACCGCATCGTTACACAACTTGGAGAACCAAGTTGATTATATTGCAAAGTCACTTGCAGAAAGACCATTGGGGAGTTTGCCTAGCAACACGGAGACAAATCTGAGAGAACAAGTGAAGATGATCACTTCGAGATGTGGTCATGAAGTTGAGAGTAGACTCCTCCTTGAGAAGACAAGGAATGAATCACCTAAGGAAGCGGAGGTTGAGAGGATACCTAAAGAGAAGGAGGTGGCATCCCCACCTTACAAGACAAGAATCCGTTATCTTCGAGGTTGAAGAATAATCAAAATGATGAGCAATACAAGAAATTCTTGGGGTTATTCAAGCAGTTTCACATCAACATCCCATTTGTAGAGGCGTTGTCTCAAATGCTTCGCTATTTAAAGTTCTTAAAAGACCTATTAACCAATAAGAGGAAGTTAGAGGAGAGTGCATCTGTGATCTTAGGTGCTACTTCCTCGGCTGTGTTGCAAAAGAATATACCGAGTAAGAAGAAAGACCCTTGAAGCTTCATCATTCCTTGTAACATCGGTGATTTGGTTAAAGAGAAGGCATTGGAGGACTTAGGAGAAAGCATGAATGTCATGCCTTACACATTCTTTCAAAAGCTAGGCTTGGGAGCCTAGACCGACTCGGATGACGCTCCAACTAGCCGACTGATCAGTTAGACATTAGAGGGGTATAATCGAGGATGTGCTTGTAAAGGCCGACAAGTACATCTTTCCTGTGGATTTTGTAGTGTTGGATGTGTATGAGGATGTCAAGGTTCCATTGATTTATGGGAGGCCGTTCTTGCGTACTTCCAAAGCACTTATTGACATGGATGGTGGGAATCAACTTTGAGAGTTGGAGATGACAAGATTACTTACCACCTCACCGAAGTCATGCGACATTCTCTTGAGTTTGATGATACTTTATATTTTCATAACACTACTGATGAGCTAATTGATGAATATGTGCAGGAAATGATATGTCCGGACATGTATGAGGTGTTGCTTGACCAAGACTTGGAGAATAAAGACATTTCATCCCTTGGCCTAGTGGAGAAAGTGAAACCTGCCCTGGGAGTCATGAAGAGGATGATCCAAAAGCTGAAGAGAGCAAAAGAAGTGCCCCAACGCTAGTGGGGAAGAGCATTAAAGGAGTGAGGGTGGAAAACCCTTGTGTTGTAACAAATTTAATCATTCACCCTCTAACTTGAAAAAATTATACTCGTCATGATTTCAAGTTGTAGGTAAAAGGGAAATTTTCATTCATGAACCCCTGTGAGGTAAGAACAGGTACGTCAAGCTTAGTGACTATCTAGGTAATCCATTGAAGGTGTGACAGTATCATTAGGGTTAGACTAAGCGAGATTGAAGAGGGTCGAGAAGGTGAGTTGAGAGGTAGCGGAACTTCCCCTTTCTTTCTGGCGTAATTTATCATACCTCCAGATTCCAAGAGTTCTCTGCGGTCATGAAAGAGTCAAGTGCTAAGAGATGAACTCCACTAGGACTTAGTTGTGCAAGTAACAAAATGAAATGTTGTAGTGAATCTTAGTGCTGGGGCTTAATTGTGACTAGGGGCCTTTCGCCTGGACCAAAGGGTTATGTCTATATTAGGGAATAGGGTTTATCACTTGGCGTCCCTAGAACCCCAAGCAGTCCTACACAGTGTGAGGTATTGAAAGTACTCCTTTCCGCCGTGGCATAGTGTAGAGGGCTGGTCACGGTTGACCTTAGGCTTAGGACCGTGTGTTTTTGGATTTCTACGACTCATTAAACATTAGCTAGGAGGTATAATATTAGTCTTGCACTTGAAACGATAGTTCTAGGGTGAGCATTGTCCGGGTGCCCCATTTTCTCATTGATTACCTCTCTTTACTTTTATTGTTCTCTTTGCATTCTTTTAAATTTTTCTTCGCATCGATATATTGATTTCATCTTAGCTAAGTAGTGAAATTTCTTGTTTCTAAGAACTATTCTCTGAGGATACGACTAACCACTCACTAGGGTATATTTTATTACTGCGACGACCCATGCACTTATGGAACACTCACGCAAGGCGTGTGTCAAATGTCTCCTTTCTTTCAATCAAGACAATAATCCAATGTTTTTTTCTTTTCAGAATGAGTCTTATTTTTTTGTTTTGAATGAAAACCCTAATCCTTTGTTTTCTTTTCTGAATGTCTCCTATTTTTGAATCAAAGCCCTAATCCTTTCTTTTCATTTCGGAATGACTACTATTTATTATTCAAAACCCTAACCCTATATTTTTTAATAGTAATATCTCCTATTTTTCAATCGAAACACTAATCCTATATTTTTTTCGAATGCCTCCTATTTTTTAATCAAAACAATAATCCAATGTTTTTCTTTTCGCAATGTCTTCTATCTTTCAATCATAACCCAAATACTATGTTTTCTTTTCTTCATCTCTATTATTTATCGAATTTGAATCAAAACTGTATACGGCGAATACTTTGTTTTCTTTTTGCAAAGGCTCAATTTTTTCTATAAAAAACCTAATCTTTTCTTTTCTTTTTGGAAATTCTGTTATTTTTGAAACAAAACGGTAATGCTATGTTTTTTTTTTAGAATGTTTGCAATTTTTTAATCCACACTGTAATCCTAGATTTTCTTTATGAATTGTCACATATTTTTCAATTTTTAATCAAAACAATAATCCTTTATTTACTTATAGTAATGTCTAACATTTTTCAAATAACACCCTAATCCTATGTTTTTTTGTCGGAATGTCTGCTATTTTTTTTTATCCAAAACCATAATCCTATGCTTTATTTTCGGAATGTCTCCCATTTTTCAGTTTTGAGTCAAAACAATAATCCTTTGCTTTCTTTTCGGAATCTCCTATTTTTAAATAAAAACCCTAATCCTTTCTTTTCTTTTAAGAATGAATACTATTTTTGGATCAAAACTCCAATCCTATGCTTTGTTACAGTAATGTCTCCTACTTTTCAATCAAAACCCTAATCCTATGTTCACTTTTTGAAATGTCTCATATTTTTCAATCAAAACCCTAATCCTATGTTTTCTTTTCGGAATAGCTCCTGTTTTTGAATCAAAACAATAATCCTAGGTTTTGTTTTGGGAATTTTAGGAATGTCTACTATTTTCGAATAAAAAATCTAATCCTGAGTTTTCTTATAGCAATATCTCCTATTTTTCAATTAAAACCCTAATCTCATGTTTTCTTTCCAAAATGTCTCATATTTTTTCAAGCAAAACTCTAATCCTATATTTTCTTTTTTTAATTTCTACTATTTTTGAATGAAAAACCTAATCCTATGTTTTCTTATATTAATGTCTACTGTTTTTCAATCAAAACCCTAATCGTAAGTTTTCTTTTCAAAATGTCTCTTATTTTTCAATTAAAACACTAATCCTATGGTTTCTTATAAGAATGTCTACTATTTTTGAATCAAAACATTAATCCTATTATTTTTTATAGTAATATCTTATTTTTCATTCAAACCCCTAATCCTATGTTTTCTTACAATAATGTCTCCCATTTTGAAACAAAATCCTAATCCTATGTTTTCTTTTCGGAATTCTTAATATATTTGAAATGAAACCTTGATACTATGTTTTCTTTTTGTAATGTCTACTATTTTTCATTCAAAACCATACTCCTATGTTTTGTTTTGGGAATGTCTCTTATGTTTTCCTTTTGGAATGCCTATTATATTTCAATCAAAACCCTAACCCTATGTTTTTTTTTTTTCGAAATGTCTACTATTTTTTAATCATAACATAATCCTATCTTTTCTTATAGTAATGTCTCCTATTTTGTTAATCAAAACACTAATCCTATGTTTTAATTTTGAAATGCCTACTATATTTTAATCAAACCCTAATCCTATGTTTTATATTTTGCAAACAAAACCAGAATCCTATATTTTCTTTTCTATTGACTCCTTTTTATAAGTTTTGAATCAAAACCCTAGCCTTTGTTTTGTTTTCGGAATGTCTCCTAGTTTTCAATAAAACCCATAATCCTTTCTTTTCTTTTCAGAATGTCTGCTATTTTTGAATTAATGAGTGCATTTTATATCTTATTGTTTATATCCTTGATCCACTCTTTTATTCATTGTCCATTATATCTTTGTGTATAATCGGTGCTATTCTGGGTATAGTTGTTTCTTGTGCAGGACTTTGGGGCTCGAAGCAATTTGGAGTGAAATAGGTGATGAAACGTGCAAAGTAGAAAAAATGTGCTAAGTACTTAAGCTGAACAGGGGTAGAGCACGATTGTCCTTTATCCCATTGATTATTCCAACCTGGTGGACAAACTAGTGAAAACTCAATCATGGGGTGTTCTCAAGCCAAGCATGGGCTCAACACATACATGTCCCTCCTCCTAATTATCCCAGGCTGAAGACAATTTCTTCTCGTTAGGGGAAGCACGGTCATGATACCCTTAGCATGGTCGTGTGCAAGAATAGCATGAGAGATGCATGACTGTGCTTCTCCCTCCTGATTTTCCCAGCCATTGACTTAGCCATTTCACTCAGAAATCTCGAAGAGAAACATGGCCTAAGAACGACCGTGGTTATACCATTTCGAGCCTAAAATTAGCCTTTTTAACTCCAGCTTTTAAGGTTTCACTCTCCACTTGGAGGGCGTTGATGAGAGCAAAGATCAAGCTTCACCACACCATATGAGGGCACCAAGGATGAGTTGGAGGCACAAGAGAAGTGGGGCTAGCATACGGAGCTTAACTAGGAAGAGTATTTTCAGAAGAAGAGAGTCATGTCTTCTTTCTTTAGATCTTTGATTGTTTCTCCCATGTTGTACCCATCTATGAGGGGCTAACCGTCCATGGTGCCCCGGGATGTTGAACTTTGATATTTTGTATGCTTTAAACATTTGTTTCTAATGATCTACAGAGTTCTTCTGGTTTTTGTGTTTAATCCTGTATTTGAATAACTTGATGTGTTTAATTTGTACAATTTCTTAGGTAAAACTTGGTGTGTGGATTATCATAGTTGTAGTTGCCATGTGTGATTGCAAAACTCGATGTGTATGAAACCCACAGTTACCTTAGCAAAACTTAGTGTTTTTGAAAACTATAGATGCACCATTACTTTTGAGCACACACTAGAACCGTAGAATGTACCTGGTAGGCATTAAAGGTAGGTCAGCATACAATAAATCATAGGAATCATCCTAGGGCATTGCTCTCTTGTTGTTGAAACACTCGATCCTAATCTACCTGATAATTCTACCTGTTCTTTCCTTTTCTTGTTTTAATTTCTTTCCTTAAACCAATCTCAGTTTGTATTTAACTAGAGAACAGAAGACAAATCAATACTTTTAGTGCAGTACATGTGGTTTGACAACCCTACCCCTCATCTGATACCACTTTATTACATGTGTGTGACCCATACATTTGCACAAAACACATCATGAATATAGACATCATGAATACAGACATAAATCCTATCTCATTTTCTGGAATCAAACACCTAATCCTATGTCTTTTTGGGAAATATAAGATTAGGGTTTTGATTCAAAACAATATTTTGGTAGGAGACATTACTATAAGAAAACATAAGATATGTTTTGGAATCAACACCCTAATCATATGATTTCTTGTAGTAATGTCTCCTATTTTTTAATCAAAACCCTAATGCTATGTTTTCTTTAAGAAATGGCTACTAAATTTAAATCAAAACCCTAATCCTATGTTTTCTTTTTGCAATGGCTACTATATTTGAATCAAAACCCCATTTTTTAGTTTTGAATAAATACCCTAATCCTATTTTATCTTTTCCTAGTGTCTCATATTTTTTAATCAAAATCTAATCCTATGTTTACTTATACTAATGTCTCCTATTATTGAATCAAAACCCTAATCCTATGTTTTTTTTTTAGAATATGTCCTATTTATAAATTTTGAATCAAAACACTAATCATTTTTTTTCTTTTAGGAGTGTCTTCTATTTTTGAATCAAACCCTAAATTCTATTTTTTTTAGTAATGTCTTCTTTTTTCACACAAAAGCCAAATGCCATGTTTTCTTATCGTAATGTCTCTTATTTTTCAATTAAAAATCTAACCTTTCTTTTCTTTTTAGAATGTCTGCTACTTAGGAATCAAAATCTTAATACTATGTTTTCTTTTTAGAATGTGTCATATTTTTCAAGTTTGAACCAAAACCCTAATGCTTTGTTTTCTTATAGTAATGTCTCCTATTTTTCAATCAAAATAACAATCTATGTTTTTTTTTCAAAATGCCTTCTATATTTGAATTTAAACCCTAATCCTATGTTTTCATTTTGTAATGTCTCCTATCTTTCAATCAAAATCCTAATCTTATGTATTTTTTTCAAAATTTGTCCTATTTTTTCAGTTTTAAATCAAAATCCTAATCATTTGTTTCCTTTTATGGAATGTCTGGCATTTTTGAATAAAAACCTAATCCTTTATTTTCATTTTGTAATATCTACTATTTTTTAATCAAAACCCTAATCTCATGTTTTCATATAGTAATGCCTCCTATTTTTATAAAATATGAGACATTATTATAAGAAGAGTAATGATATATGCACCGAATTCCTTTCCCGAATTCGGTGCACGAATGACATGGTGGCCCATGTGGCCAACCAGGTCATTTTTTTAATTTTTTTTTTAAATATTAATGTAAAGTTGCTGCACGGGATGGGCCGCCTCTTCCTTCCTTCTTTTAAATAATTTAATAAACTTTACTTTTGTGTTTTGTTTTTTTGATAAAACGCCTCCACCGGCCTCCTCTTCCTTGCATTCACCTTCTTCCCAAACCCAAACAAGCTCACACGCTCGCACATCCCCACCGCCACCATCACCGCTTGCATCCCCCGAGGAGTAATGGAACATCCTCTCATCCTGCGTCTTGCTCCATTCCTCCGGCCATCTCCCCGTCTCTTCCACAAACCTCTTCAACGAGTAGTACTTCACCAACCGCGAGCATAGCATGTCGAAGCTTGGGTCGGTGATGAGCAGCGGAGACTTGTGGGATGAGTTGCACGTAAGGTATTCGACGAAATGTATGGCTTGACAGATGTAGATCATGATCGGGGTGGAGGCGCCGTACGGGTGGCAGGAACAATGCGTTCGGTCTCTGAGCGCGCAGAAGTGGAGTATGTTGCGCCGACGTCGGAGTGGAATCCATTGATGCGCGCGTTGTTGAGGCGGATGACGAAGTCGTGGCTGTCGATGAGGTTGCCGTGAACAGAGTTTAGGAGAATGCCACTGTTGCCGACGACGGCGCAGGAGGAGTAGGGATGGGTGGAGTTTGTTTGGGGTATCAATGGCTTGTAGAGTGGGAGGAGGTCAGAGATGACGCGGGGGTTGTAGCGTTTGGAAAGGAACCATTGGCGGAGGAGACGGCCAAAGTCCGGGAGAGAACGGAAGGGTTGGGCGGAGCCGAGAGAGCGTGGTTGGTGTTTGTGGATTGGTAGTGAGGTGGCCGATGGGGAGTCGTAGGCCTCAAGGAGGTATTCAGCTTGTTTTCGGAGGTCAGCTTCGCCGGGATCAATGGCGGATAGCCGGAAAAGTGTTGCATTGAGAGCAGAGGATGAAAAGAGAATTGGTTGGAAAGCTAAGGTTCGGAAAAGAAGTGTTTTGAGGATGAAGAAAGCGGTAATGGCAATGAAGAGAAGGAGTGAATGTTTCATTCTAAGGATGATAGATGCACTGGCAACCATTGAAGTAGCTTAGAATGACTTCTTTCATTCATTCATTCATTCAATGTTTTTGGGGTTGGTATTTTAGGGAATTAAATTTGAAGGAGAGAAAGACATTGATAATCATTTGTATTTTCTACTACTTTAAGCGGCTGAACATTTGTCAATCTTCCTGCATATTACTTCTCATCATTTTATCAAATATCTTGGCTCTTTATAAAATTTTATCATTTTAATAAGTGGCTGAACTTTGGAGAAGAAATACGGGAACTTTGGCTGGTGGAGATTCTTTGTGAAAAAAAAAAAGCAAAAGTAAAGTTGATGTAAAGTTGTTGCCCATCACGTGCAGCAACTTTACATTAATATTTAAAAAAAAAATTAAAAAAATGACCTGGTTGGCCACATGGGCCACCAAGTCATTCGTGCACCGAATTCGGGAAAGGAATTCGGTGCATATATCATTACTCTTATAAGAAACAAACGATTTGGGTTTTGTTTCCGAAAGGAAACATAGGATTTAGTAATGTGTCATGTTTTTCAATCAAAACTCTAATCCTATGTTTTCTTTTTGGAATTCCTGCTATTTTTAAATCAAAACACTAATCTTCTGTTTACTTTTGGAAATGTCTACTACTTTCGAATCAAAACTCTAATCCGATATTTTCTTACAGTAATGTCTCCTATTTTTCATTCAAAGCCCTAATCCAATGTTTTTTTTATAGTAATATCTCCTATTTTTCAATCAAAACACTAATCCTATATTTTCATTTTGAAATGTATCTTATTTTTTAAAACCATAATCGTATGTTTTCTTTTTGAAATGGCTACTTTTTTTTAACCAAACTCCAATCCTATGTTTTTCTTAGAGTAATGCCATCTATTTTACAATCAAAGCCCTAATCCTATGTTTTCTTTTTGGAATGCCTACTATATTTGAATCAAACCCCTAATCCTATGTTTTCTTTTTTTAATGTCTCCTATTTTTTATTAAAAACCCTAATCCATTTTTTCTTTTAGGAATATCTCTTAACGTTACGATTGAAAAATATGAGACATTAATATAAGAAAACATATGATTAGGATTTTGATTCAAATATAGTAGGCATTATGGAAAAAAGGAACATAGGATTAAGGTTTTAATTAAAACTAGAAAAATATTGTACATCTCCTACCTTTCTTATTAGTGTTTTAATCGGAATGATTTCTTAATGTCTCGTATTTATGAGTAATGTAATGTCTTTTTAGGAATGTCTACTATTTTTAAATCAAAATCCTGATCCTAATAGGAGGCATTCATATTTTTGAATTATAATTCTAATCTGCTAATTTTTAATCAAACCCTAATCTTATGTTTTATTTTAAGAAAGTGTTCTATCTTTTGTAAAGTTTGCTATTTTTGAATGGAAAAGATAATTCTATGTTTTATTTTTGTAATGTCTCATATTTTTTAATCAAACCCCTAATCTTGTACTTTTTTTTCATAATGGGCCCTATTTTTGAATTATAATTCTAATCTGCTAATTTTTAATCAAAACCCTAATTCTTTTCGGAATGCCTACTTTATTTGTATCAAAACCTGATCCTATGTTTTTTATTTTTGGAATGTCTACTATATTCTAATCAAAGTCCGAATCGTATGTTTTGCTTTCTTAATGTCTCCTATTTATCAGTTTGATTCAAAACCCTAACCTATATTTTCTTTTCTTAATGCCTCCTATTTTTCAATAAAAATCTAATCCTTTCTTTTCTTTTTGGAATATGTCCTATTTTTTAATTTTGAATAAAAACCCTAATCATTTGTTTTCTTTTCAGAATGTCTCATATTTTTGAATCAAAACCTTAATCCTTTGCTTTTTTTTGTAATCCCTACTAATTTCTAATGAAAAGCCTAATCCTATGTTTTCTTTTAGTGATGCCACAAATTTTTGAATAAAATCTGAATCATATGTTTTTCTTTTCGGAATGCCTTCTATTTTTGAATCAAAACTAGAATACTATGTTTTCTTTCTAGGATATCTGCTATTTTTTATTCAAAACAATTTTCGTATGTTTTCTTTTCGTAATGTCTCATATTTTTTAATCAAACCCCTAATCCTATGTTTTTTTGAGAATGCCTCTAACTTTCTAACTTTTTAATCAAAACCATAATCTTATGTTTTCTTTTTGGAATGTCTGCTATTTTGGACTCAGAAAAATAATCCTATATTTTCTTTTCGTAATGTGTCATATTTTTTAAACAAAACCCTAATCTTATGTTTTCATTCGGTAATATCAACTATTTTTTAATAAAAAGTCAAATCGTATGTTTTCTTTGGAAAATGTCCCCTATTTTTTTGCTTTTAATCAAAACACTAATGCTATCTTTTCTTATAGTAATGTCTCTTATTTTCAATTAAAACCTAATCCTATGTTTTCTTTTCAAAATGTCTCATATTTTTCAATGAAAACAATAACCCTATGTTTTTTTTTTGGAATGTCAACTATTTTTTAATCAAGATCCTAATTTTATGTTTTCTTATAGTAATGTCTCATATTTTTCAATCAAACCCTAATCTGATGACTGCCTTTGTGCACGGGTTAGACTTTTATTAGTGTGACTGCCTTTGTGCACCTATTGGAGGTTGGTACACACTCACAAGTCTAGACTCGTGCCTTGTTCCTTGCTTGATCCAAGAACTCCCCAACAATGGTGAACATGACCTAATTTTGCTCTTTCTTTTCTAAATTTGCTCCACAACCCTACATGCACTAAAGAACACAAATGCACAACAATTAATGATAAAATATGAGAAAAGTAATGCTCAATGTAAGAAAATAACATTTCATATTACTTTAGCTCGAGCACTTATCATAACTACACCTCGCTTACCCGCGCTATGGTATTTATACTTCTTACGCAGTCACATGTTGACAGGGCGTGGGGAGAGTACGGGGGTTGTCAGTTTGCCCGAGTTTGACTTCTTACTAAGCATGGTGGACGGGTTCCATCTTCACCTGGGCTACGACGCCACGGTATCCATCTATCGCCAAGGGATGAACCCCCGCATTGGCGCCCTATTTGTCAGCCCGTATATTAGCCAATGGTGCGACATATGGGTATTCTTCAAGGCGCTAGCATGATGCTAGTGGTCAGCGGTGTATCCGCCATTACTATTAAGACATTGCTATCCATGGGATGCTACGTCAGATTCAGATGACCCGGGCAAGGCATCTCTGCTCGCCCCGCACTCATCGTCACCACATCACACTTCTTCTCTGCAGCTAGGTCCAATCACTTGTTCATCAGCCACGTTCCACTGGCTACAGAGGAGTATGACCCACATTACTGAGCACTTGGGTGTCCGGCTATCACCAGAACTGATGTCCCCTGAGCGTTTATCGCATCCTCCTTCCGCAGATACCACTGGTGCTTCTGCTCGACAGACAGTGGTCCCTGCTACCCCTGCTGCTTCTGATTCTCATTCGGACGACGAGTCTCAATCAGGCAGTGACTCTCAGTCCAACAACGTTTCCCAGACTTGCGGTGACTCACAGGATGACAACGCCACACCTTGACTATTGATCACTGTGTCTACTTTATTTTTATTTTTATTTTCAGCATGTTATGTTATTCTCCTTGATCCAGTTTGTACTATTCAGTCTAGTGGCAAGGAGAGTCCCTTGCTTTATTGGCATTTTTGTTTGTTTACTTTAAGCATTTTATTTTAGCTCCTATTTTGTGTTATGTGTTCTTCACTTATGTGCCTCTCTACATCTTAGGTGTGTGTTCGTTGCTGGGAGTTGATTTGGCAACACATTGAGAACGGCAAGAACACTCTCCTTGTATGTGGATTTGGGATTGAATAGCACGCATGCGAGAGAGGCACCATCACTCTCCATGTTCAGGGAAGACCTTCGCACCCTCACTTTATATTTGTGTCTCCAATTATCATGTTTCATGCCATTCATTACTACATTGAGGATAATGTAGGTTTCAAGTGTGGGGGAGGGTTGCATGCTTGTGATTGATGAGTGCTTTACTAATGATGATCCATGATTCTTTGTTTGTTATGGCTTGAAGTTAGGAGGACATAAGTGTGTTAGGAACCATTTGAGCCTAATTGTAGACTCTCTTCTACTTTTTAGACCAAACATTAGCTCACTTTAGCCAAAGTGTGGTGCCGCTTGTCTTATTTGATTCTTGTGTTCTAAAAAAAATCATGGAAAGTCGGATTATGGTCTCGGGATGCCTTACCAGTCAAAATTTTGATTGTGGTGTGTAAAAAGATGGTAGAAAGAGCTATCGTCCTAGTTGAGTGAAAGCCACACTTGAATAGTCAAATTTTGGGCATTACAAGTGTACATTTGTTAACCTACCAACGGAAAAAGGTACCACTAGGGTGTATGAAGCTACTACCCATTGTGTTTAGTGTAAATAGAGTGAATTGGTTAGTAAAGTACTTAAGACTTTGGGGCACATACTGTTGTGGTCTTGCACACACACGCGGTCTTTGAAGTAGATGGGAGCCTTATGTAATTCGCTCGTGGTTTTCTAACCCTTTTTGCTCCTTCTTTGCTTTAAGATTTACCGATCATTTAAGATCAGAAGTGTTACACTCATCTGTATTTTCATTGTGTTTATTTGAATTGCTTGAGAACAAGTAATAATTCAAGCGTGGGGGCATTTGATGAGTGCATTTTATATCATGTCTGTAGTGCTGCATATCATAGGAAAATCTCAGGACTGTGTCCGTAGTGCTGCAAATCTCAGGAAAATCTTCTTCAGAAGTAACACGTGCACGGTGCTGGTTACACGGGCGTGCGCCAACTGACATAAAGGTTGCACGGCCATGCAGTCACCACTGCAAATCTCAGTAGTTTCACTCAAAGTATTCCCAGAAAAGTACACAGGCAGAACAAGACCCTGTCATGACCGTGTCGGGCCCCGAAATTTCCTTTTTAACTGCATATTTTAGGGTTTCACTTCATCTTTGTTCAGGGACTCTTCTCTCCACCTAGAGAACTTTGATGAGGATGAAGATCAAGCTTCACAACACCGCCTAAGGAGACCAAGGACGAGTTGGAGGCTTCAAGAGAGGTGGGGTTAGCACATGGATAATGCCTTCTAGTTTTGAATAAAAATCATAATCTTATGTTTTTTTTCGTAATGTCTACCTTTCAATCACAACCCAAATCTTATGTTTTTTATTCTTAATGTCTACTATTTTTTAATCAATACCTAATCCTATGATTTTCTTATAGTAATATCTCCTATCCTTCAATCAAAACACTAATCCTATTTTTATCTTTTTGAAATATCTCATATTTTTCAATGAAAACTCTAATCTTATGTTTTCTTTTCCAAATGTCTGCTATCTTTTAATCAAAACCATAATCCTATGTTTTCTTATAGTAATGTCTCCTATTTTCAATCAAAACAAAAATTCAACATTTTCTTTTCGGAATAGCTACTATATTTGAATCTAAACCGTAATGCTATATTTTTTTTTCAGAATGTCTCCTATACTTCAATCAAAACGTTAATCTTATGTTTTTCTTTTGGAATGTGTCCTATTTATCAGTTTTGAATCAAAACACAAATCAATTGTTTTTTTTTGTAATGTCTCCTATTTTTTAATCTAAATGCTAATCATTTTTTTTTCCTTCAGAAATGTCTACTATTTTTTAATCAAAACACTGATCTTTTGTTTACTTTTCGAAATGTCTTTTATTTTTAATCAAAAGCATAATCTTTTTTTTCCTTAGAATGTCTACTTTTTCTTAATTATAATTCTAATCCTATATTTTCTTTTCTAAATTTGTCCTATTTTTCAGTTTTTAGTCAAAAACCTAATCCTTTGTTTTCTTTCTGGAATGCCTCATTTTTTTAATCAAAAAAGCAATCTTATGCTTTGTTATGGAAATGTTCCCTAGTGTTTGGTTTTTAATTGAAACCATAATATTTGAAAGGTCTCATATATTTTAAAAATAAAGGAGACATTTTGAAAAGAAAACATTACTAATCCTATATATGAATCGAAATCCTAATCCTATGTTTTTTTTTTTGGAAATGTTCATTATTTTTCATTTTTTAATGATAACCCTTATCCAATGTTTTGTTTTTGGAATGCCTCATAGTTTTCAAGCAAAACACTAATCCTATATTTTTCTTTTTTTAATGTCTTCTCTTTTTGAATCAAAACACAAATTATTTTTTCTTATAGTAGTGTCCTATTTTTGAATTAAAACCCTAATCCTATGTCTTTTTTTCTCCAAATTTCTCATATTTTGCAATCAAAACCATAATCCTTTGTTTTTTCTTTTCAAAATGTCTATTATTTTTTAATCAAAACCCTAATATTAAGTTTTCTTGTAGTAATGTCTCTTTCAATCAAAACTATAATCCTATATTTTTCTTTTTTGAATGCCTACTATATTTGAATCAAAAGCATAATCTTATGTTTTCCTTTCAAAATGGCTCCTATTTTTCAATCAATGCTCTACCTATGCTTTCTTTTAGATTCCAAATTATAATCGTATGTTTTTTTTCTATAATATAGAATAGTAATTTGATTGAAATGTTATAGGCATTCTAAAAATAAAACATAGGATTAGGATTTTAATTGAAAACTAATAGACATGACTATAAGAAAACATAGGATTATGGTTTTGATTAAAAAATAATAGACATTGTGAAAAGAAAATCTATGATTACGCTCTTGATTAAAAACTATGAGACATTACGAAAAGAAAACATAGGATTATTTTTTTGATTAAAAAATAGTAGATATTCGAAAAAGAAAACACCAGATTTGGGTATTGATTACAAACAAGAAGACATTCCAAGATGAAATAATAGGATTAGGTTTTTGATTGAAAACCGAAATTTAGGTGGCATTCAGAAATGAAAACAAAGGATTAGTGGTTTATTTGAAAAATAGGAAACATGTCGAAAAGAAAACATAGCATTAGGGTTTAGATTAAAAAATAGAAAACGTTACTAAAAGACAACAAAGGATTAGGGTTTTCATTAAAAACTAAAAAATAGGAGACATTCCGGAAAAAAATAGGATTAAGGTTAGATTAAAAAATAGGAGACGTTCTGAAAGGAAAACATAGGATTAGTGTACTGATTGAAAAATAGGAGACATTCGAAAAATAAAACATAGGACTATTGTTTTGATTGAAAACCGATAAATAGGAGATGTTCCGAAAAGAAAACATAGAATTAGTTTTTTAATTGAACAATAGAAAACAATGTGAAAAGAAAACATAGGATTATGGTTTTAATTCAAAAATAGGAGTCATTGCGATAAAAAAAACATAGGATTATGATTTCTATTTTAAAATAGAAAACATTGTAAAAAGAAAACATATAATTAAGGTTTTGATTAAAAAATAGTAGACATTACCAAAACAAAAGATAGTTTTATGGTTTTGATTAAAAAAAATGAAACATTCTGAAAAGAAAACAAAGGATTTTGGGTTAGATTCAAAACTGAAAAATAGGACACATTGCAAAAAGAAAACATAGGATTAGGGTTTTCTTTCAAAAAATAGCAAATATTTAGAAAAGAAAAAAAAAGGGATTAGGCTTTTGATTGAAAAATATTAAATATTTAAAAAAAAAAATAGGATTAGATGTTTTGATGAAAATATAGTAGCCATTCTGAAAAAAAACATAGGATTAGGGTTTTGATTTGAAAATATGAAACATTTCTATAAGAAAATATCGGATTAAGGTTTTGGCATTAGATTTTTTATTCAAAAATAGCAGACATTCCCAAAAGAAAACATAGGATTAAGGTTTTGAATAAAAATAGTACACTTTTGTAAAAGAAAAAAAATAAGATTAGGATTTTGATAGAAAAAAATGAGACATTACTAAAAGAACATAGGTTTATTGTTTTTATTAAAAATAGTAGACATTAACAAAAGTAAAACATAAGATTATGGTGATGATTAAAAAATAGGAGGCCTTCCAAAACAAAAATTAGGATTAGTGTTGCGAATAAAAAAAATGAGGCATTAGGAAAAGAAATCATACGATTATTGTTTTGATTAAAAAATAGCAGGCATTTTGAAAAAAAATTGATTAGGTTTTTTATTAAAAAATAGGAATATTTTGAAAAGAAAAAAAAGGATTAGGCTTTTGATTCAAATATAGTAGGCATTCCTAAAAGAAAACATAGTATTACAGTTTTGATTTTAAAAATAAGAGACATTATTATAAAAAAATATAGGATTAGGGTTTTGATTTAAAAATAGTAGACATTTTGAAAAACAAAAGAGTAGAATTTAGGTTTTGATTCAAAAACAGTAGACATTCGCAAAAGAAAAAACATAGGATAAAGTTTTGATTCAAAAATACGATCAATTCCGAAAAGAAAACATAGGATTATTGTTATGATTGAAAAATATGAGACATTACCAAAAGGAAACATATGATTATAGCTTTGATTAAAAAATAACAGACATTTACAAAATAAAATATAAGATAAGTGTCTTGATTAAAAAATTTGAGGCAATACAAAAAAAAACTTAGGATTAGGGTTTTGAATAAAAAATATGAGGCATTACGAAATGAAAATATACGATTATTGTTTTTATTCAAAAATAGCAGCCATTCCCAAAATAAAACATAAGATTAGGGTTTTTATTCAATAAAAGTAGGCATTATCAAAAGAAAATATACGATTAGGATTTTTATTCAAAATAAGGTGGCATTGAGAAAAGAAAACATAGCCAAAGATTTCCAAGACAAAAGACAGTATTAGGGTTTGATTAAAAAAAATGAGACATTTTCAAAAAAAGCAAATGATTAGGGCTTTGATTAAAAACTGAAAAATATGACACGTTCCAAAAACAAAAACATAGGATTAAGGTTTTAATTAAAAAATAGCAGTCATTGCTAAAGAAAAAATAAAGGATTAGGTTTTGGATTGAAAATAGAAGACATTCCTATAAGAAAACAAAGGATTCGGGTTTTGATTGGAAAATAGGTGACATTGCTATAAAAAAACATAGGATTAGGTTTTGAATGAAAATAGGAGACATTCAAAAAGAGAACAAGGGATTAGGGTTTTAATAGAAAAATATGAGATATTCCAAAAGAAAACATAGGATTAAGTTTTTGTTTTAGAAAATAGGAGAAATTTTGAAAGGAAAACATAAGATTACGCTTTTGATTGAAAAATATGAGACATCCCGAAAAGAAAACATAACATTAAGGTTTTGATTAAAAAATTGGAGACATTGCTACAAGAAAATAGGATTAGTGTTTAGATTAAAAACAAAAAAAAGGTGGACATTTATAAAAGAAACCATAGGTTAATGGTTTTGATTCAAAAATAGCAAACATTACCATAAGGAAACATAGCATTAGTGTTTTGATTAAAAAATATGAGCCATTCTGAAAAGAAAACATAGGATTAATGTTTTGATTGAAAAATATGAGACATTACCACAAAAAAAACATAGGATTATTGTTTTGATTGAAAAATAACAGACAAACCCAAAAGAAAACATAAGATTAGGGGTTTGATTAAAAAATAGGAGGCATTCCAACAAAAGAGTTAGGATTAGTGTTTTAACTAAAAAATATGTTTATTGTTTTGATTAAAAAATAACAGACAAACCCAAAAGAAAACATATGATTAGGGGTTTGATTAAAAAATAGGAGGCATTCCAACAAAAGACTTAGGATTAGTGTTTTAACTAAAAAACATGCGACATTACGAAAAGTAAACATGCGATTGTTGTCTTGATTAAAAAAAAGCAGACATTCCAAAAAGAAACATAAGATTGCTGTTTTGATTTAAAAATAGAAGTTATTATGAAAGGAAAATATAGGATTACAGTTTTTATTCAAATATAAGATGCATTACGAAAAGAAAACATGGGCAAAGATTCGCAAAACAATAGATAAGATTTTTGTTTTGATTAAAAAAAATGATACATTCCAAAAAGAACAAAAGATTAAAGTTTTGATTCAAAACTAAAAAATAGGGAACATTACGAAAACAAAACATAAGATTAGGCTTTTGATTTAAAAAAACACACATTTCGAAAAGAAAAGAAAGGATTTTGCTTTTGATTTAAAAATTGGAGACATTCCTATGCGTAAACATAGGATAATGTTTTTGATTAAAAAAATAAGAGACATTACTATAATAAAACATACGATTAGGGCTTTGAATGAAAAATAGGAAACATTACTATAAGAAAACATAGGGTTTGGTTTTTTGATTAAAAAATAGTAAACATTTCGGAAAGAAAACATAGGATTGGTGTTTTGATTGAAAAATATAAGACATTTCAAAAAGAAAAAAATCAAATTAGGGGTATAATTCAAAAATAGGAAACATTCAGAAAAGAAAACATACGATTAGGATTTTGAATGAAAAATATGAGATATTCTAAAATGAAAACATCAGATTAATGTTTTCATTGAAAAATAAGAGACATTACTTTAAGAAAACGTAGGATTAGGGTTTCTATTAAAACAGAAAATTAGGAGACATTTCCAAAACAAAACATAGGTTTATGACTTTCATTCAAAAATAGCAGACATTCCCTAAAGCAAACATAGAAATAGGATTTTGATTCAAAAATAAGAGCCACTCCTAATAGAAAATATAGGATTAAGGTTTTGATTGGAAAACAAGAGGCATTAGAAAAAACACTTAGGATTAGGCTTTTGATTAAAAAATATGAGACAATACAAAAAGAAAACATACAATTATTGTTTTGATCGAAAAATATCAGACATTGCCAAAAGAAAACATAAATTTATTGTTTTGATTCAAAAATAGGAGGTATTCCAAAAAAAAAAAAAAAAAAAAAAACAGGATTAGGATTTTTTTTTAAAAAAAATAGTACACATTACAAAAACAAAACAAAAGATTATTGTTATGATAAAAAATTAGCAGAAATTCCAAAAACAAAAGATAGGATTAGGTTTTTGATTAAAGAAAAATGAGACATTCCAAAATAAAAATGAAGGATTAGGGTTTTGATTGAAAAATATAAGAGATTTCGAAAAGAAAACATAGGATTAGGGTTTTGATTGGCAAATTTGAGGCATTAAAAAAAAACTTTGGATTAGAGTTTTGATTAAAAAATATGTGACATTACCAAAAGAAAACATATAATTATTGTTTTCATTAAAAAATAACATACATTCGCAAAAGAAAACATAAGATTAGGTTTTTGAATCAAAACCCTAATCCTATGTTTTCTTTCGGAAATGTCCCCCTATTTTTCGATTATTAATCAAAACCCTAATTTTGCATTTTATTTTTAGTTAGAACCATAATTTTATGTTTTCTTTTCGTAATGGCTCCTCTTTTTTAATATAAATCCTAATCCTATGTTTTCTTTTTAGAATGTCTCCTATCTTTCAATCAAAATCTGAATCTTATGTTTTTTTTTCCTTAATGTCTATTATTTATTAATCAAAGCCTAATCTTATGTTTTTCTTATAGTATTGTCTTCTATCTTTCAATCAAAACCATAATCCTATGTTTTCTTTGAATCAAAATCCTAATCATATGTTTTCTTATATTAATATCACCCATTTTTCAATCAAAATCCTTATCCTATATTTTCTTTTCAGAATACCTGCTATATTCGAATCAAAACCCTAATCATATGTTTTCTTTTTAGGAATGTGTCCTATTTATAAGTTTTGAATCAAAACCCAAATTCATTAGTTTTTTTCTGAATGTCTTCTATTTTTTAATCAAAACATTGACGGTTTTTTTTCTTTTCAAAATATCTCATATTTTTTAAGAAATGGAGACATTGCCTAAAGAAAACATTACCAATCTTATCTTTCAATCAAAACATGAATCCTATGTTTTCTTTTGGAAATGTCCTCTATTTTTCGGTTTTTAATCAAAACCCTAATCCTATATTTTTTTTAAGAATGTCTCATATTTTTCAATCGAAAAACTAATTCTATGCTTTCTTTTAGGAATGGCTACTATTTTTCATTCAAAACCTTATTCCAATGTCTCCTATTTTCAAATCAAAACCCTAATCCTAAATTTTAATTTTGAAATGTCTCATATTCTTCAATCAAAACACTAATCCAATGTTTTTATTTCGGAATTTCTACTATTTTTTAGTCAAAACACAAACCCTACATTTTATTTTAAGAATGTCTGTTATTTTTTAATCAAAACCATAATCCTATGTTTTATTTACGGAATGTGTCCTATTTTTTAGTTTTGAATCAAAACCCTAATATTTTGTTTTTAATTTTTGGAATGTCTAATTTTTTTTTAATCAAATCAATAATTCTATGTTTTCTTTTGGCAATGTCTCCTATTTTATTAGTTTTTAATAAAAACTGTAATCCTATGTTTTCTTTTCTAAATATCTCATATTTTGGATAAAAGGAGACATTTCCCAAAGAAAACATTACTGATCCTTTTTTTCAATCAAAGCTGGAATCCTATGTTTTCTTAGGGAAATGACCCTATTTTTTGGTTTTTTCATCAAACTCTAATCATATGTTTTCTTTTCGAAATGTCTCATATTTCTCAATCAAAACCCTAATCCTGTGTTTTCTTTTCAAACAATCAATTTTTTTTTCAACCAAAACCCTAATCCTATGATTTCTTTTTGGATTGTCTCATTTTTTCAATCAAAACCCTACTCCTATGTTTTCTTACCGAAATGTCTCATATTTTTTAATCAACCCCTAATCCTATGTTTTCCTTATGGAATGTAAATTTTTTTGAATCATACCCCTAATCCTACGGTTTCTTATATTAATGTCTCTTATTTTTCAATCAAAACACTAATCCAATTGTTTCCTTTTGTAATGCCTACTATATTCGTATCAAACCCTAATCCTTTGTTTTCTTTTTGGCATGTCCCCTATTTATCAATTTAGAATCAAAATTCTAATGTATGTTTTTTTTTTCAGAATGACTCCTATGTTTTTTATCAAAAATCTAATCCTTTTTTTTATTTTTGGAATGTTTGCTATTTTTGAAACAAAACCATAATGCTATATTTTCTTTCTGCAATGTCTATTAGTTCTGAATCAAAACACAAATCTTATGTTTTTTTCTTGAAATGTTCCATATTTTTTGGTTTATAATAAAAACGGTAATCCTTTGTTTTCTTATAGTAATGTCTCCTATTTTTCAATAAAAACCGTAATACTTTATTTTATTTTCGGAATGTCTACTTTTTTTTTGCTTCAAAACGCTAATCCTATGTTTTATTTTCGGAATGTCTCATATGTTTCCAATTAAAACCATAATCCTATGTTTTATTTTCAGAATGGCTGCTATATTTGAATCAAAACCATAATCCAATGTTTTCTTTTCGTAATATCGCTAATTTTGTAAACAAAGCTCGAATCCTCTATTTTCTTTTTTTAATGTGTCCAATTTATCAAATTTGAAAAATAAACATAGGTTTGGTTTTTTTTACTCAAAACTGATAATCGTATATTTTCATTTTGTAATGCCTCCTATTTTTTTTAAAAATCCGTATCCTATTTTTTCTTTTTGGAATGCCTCAAATTTTTTAATCAAAACCCTAATCTTATGTTTTTATTTTGGGAATATCTGCTATTTTTTTAATCAAAACAATAATCTATGTTTTATTTCACAAATGCCCATTTCTTTTTGGTTTTTAATAAAAAACCTTATACTATGTTTTCTTATAGTAAAGACTCCTATTTTCCAATCAAAACTCTAATCCTATGTTTTCTTTAAGGAATGCCTATTATTTTTTAATCAAAACTCTAATTTAATGTTTTCTTTTTTTGTAATATCTTCTTTTTTAATAAAATCAATAATCATATGCTTTCTTTTGGTAATGCCTCATATTTTTTTCATCAAAACACTAATCCTATTATTTATTGGAATGCCTCCCATTTTTAATCAAAAACCTAATCTTATAATTTTTTTGGGGGAACACATGCTATTTTTTATTCAAAACAATAACCCTACGTTTTATTTATGTCTCATATTTTTCAAACAAAATCCTAATCCTATGTTTTCTTTTCTCAATGTCTACTAATTTTTATTCAAAACCCTAATCCTATGTTTTTTTTTCTCAATATCTACTAATTTTTATTAAAAACCCTAATCCTATGTTTTATTTTTGGAATGTCTCATATTTTTAAATCAAAACACTAATCCTTTGTTTTATTTTTGGAATGAATACTATATTTGAATCAAAACAGTAATGCTATGTTTTCTTTTTGGAATGTTTAATTTTTTTCAATCAAAATCCTAATCCTATGTTTTCTTATAGTAATGTCTCTTATTTTTCAATCAAAATCATAATCCTATGTTTTCTTTTCGAAATGCCTACTATACTTGAATAAAAGCCTTGATTCAATATCTGCTATTTGTGAATTTAAACAAAACTCCTATGTTTTGTTTTTGTAATGTCTAACATTTTTAAGTTTTGAATCAAAACCCTAATGCTATGTTTTCATTTGGAAATGTCCCTAATTTTCTATTTCTAGTGAAAACCCTAGTCCTATGTTTGTTTATAGCAATGTCTCCTATTTTTCTCTCTAAGCTCTAATCCTATGTTTTCTTTTGAGAATGTCTGTTATTTTTCAACTAAAATCCTAATCCTATATTTTATTGTAGTAATATCTCTTAGTTTTCATTCAAAATCTAAATCCTATGTTTTCCTATAGTAATGTCTCCTATTTTTTAATCAAAACCATTATCCTGTCGTATTTTTTTTAAAACCTAATCCTATGTTTTCTTTTTCGATTGTCTTTTTTTTTTTTTAATCAAAACCATAATCCTATATTTTCTTATAGTAATGTCTCTTATTTTTCAATCAAAACCTAATCATTTCTTTTATTTTCGGAATATCTGCTATTTTTGAAGCAAAACCCTAATCCTATGTTTTCTTTTTGAAATGTCTACTATTTTTTAATAAAAACCATAATCCAATGTTTTCTATTCGTAATGTCTCTTAATTTTTGAATTAAAGCACTAATACTATGTTTTCTTCTCTGAATGCCTCTTATTAATTAGTTTTGAATCAGAAGCCTAACATATGTTTTCTTATTAGAATGTGTCCAATTTTTCTGTTTTGAATCAAAGCCCTAACCCTTTGTTTTCCTTTTGAAATGTCTCATTTTTCAATCAAAACCGTAATCCTATATTTTGTTTCAGGAATCTCTGCTTATGTTTTGTTTTCGTAATGCCTGCTATTTTTGAATAAAAATCCTAATCCTATATTTTTCCTCTTTTGAATGCCTCCTATTTTTGAATCAAAACAATAATCTTATGTTTTCTTTTTGCAATGCCTGCTATTTTTTAAATCAAAACAATAATCATGTGTTTTCCTTTCGTAATGCCTCATATTTTTTAAACAAAATCCTAATTCAAAGTTTTTTTAGGAATTTCTCAAATTTTGTAATCAAAACCCTAATGGTATGTTTTATTTTGGTAATGTTTGTTATTTTTTACTTAAAACAATAATCCTATGTTTTCTTTTTGTAATGTCTCATAGCTTTCTGAATGACTGTTATTTTTAATAAAAATCCTAATCCTATGTTTTCTTTTCGGAACACCTCCTATTTTTGAATCAAATCCCTAATCTTATATTTTCTTTTGGGATTGGCTGCTATTTTTGATTCAAAACAATAATCGTATGTTTTCTTTTCGTAACGTTTAATATTTTTTATTCAAACCCTAATCCTAAGTTTTTTTTGTAATGCCTTCTATTTTTTAATCAAATCCCTAATCCTATGTTTTCTTTTCGGAACCCCTCCTATTTTTTAATCAAAACCATAAGCCTATGTTTTTCTTTTCGGAATGTTTGCTATTTTTGAATCAAAACCCTAAATCTATGTTCTGCTTTTGGTAACGTGCTCTATTTTTCTACCTTTAATTAAAACCCTAATGTTATGGTTTCTTTCCAGAATGCCACCTATTTTCCATTCAAAACCTGAATCCTATGCTTTCATTTCACTATGCCTCATATTTTTCAATCAAAACGCTAATTGTATGTTTTCTTTTTAGAATGTCTACTATTTTTTTTTAAATAAATATTCATATCCTATGTTTTCATTTCGTAATGTCACCAACTTTTAAATTGAAATATTAATTCTATTTTTTTTTTCAAAATGCCTCATATTTTTCAATCAAAACCCTAATCCTATATTTTCTCTTCAAAACTTTTACTATTTTTGAATAAAACCATCCATCTTTTCTTATATATTATCTCCTATTTTTCATTCAAACCCCTTGTCCTATGTTTTTGTAAAGGAATGCATCCTATTTTTCCATGAAAAACCTAATCCTTTCTTTGCTTTTTGGAATGTCTTCAATTTTTGAATCAAAATCCTAATCCTATATTTTCTTTTAAGAATGTGTCCTATTTTTTAGTTTTGAATCAAAGGCCTAATCTTTTGTTTTTTCTTTTTGGAATGCCTCATTTTTTTTTTAATCAAAACCCTAATCCTATCTTTTGTTTTTGGAATGTCTGCCTATGTTTTATTTTCATAATGTCTCCTATTTTTGAATAAAAATTCTAATCCTTTACTATCTTTTCAAAATGACTCTTGTTTTTTAATCAAAACCTAATCTTATGTTTGTTTAAAAATTGCTTGCTATTTTTGAATCAAAATAATAATCGTATGTTTTCTTTTCGTAAGTTCTCATATTTTTTATCCAAAAAACAAATCCTAAGGGTTTTCTTTTAATGCCTCTTATTTTTTAATCAAACCCTAATTTTATATTTACTTTTGGGAATGTCTACTATTGTTGAATAAAAAAAAAAATCCTATCTTTTATTTTGGTAATATTTAATTTTTTTCAATCAAAACCTTAATCCTATGCTTTATTTTGAAAATGGCTCCTCCTTTTGAATTAGCGCCCTAATCCTATGTTTTTGTTTTCGCAATGTCTACTATTTTATAATCAAAACCCTAGTCCTAATCTTATGTTTTTTTTTTCAAAATGTCTCATATTTTTGAAAAGTTGGGAACATTTCCAAAAGAAACATTACTAATCCTATCTTTCAATCAAAACTTGAATCATATGCTTTCTTTTCAAAATGTCTCATTTTTCAATCAAAACCGTAATCTTATATTTCCTTATGAGAATGTCTGCTATTTTTGAATAAGAATGATAATCTGACGTTTTCTTTTGGAAATGCCTCCTATTTTTTAATCAAGACCCTAATCCTATGTTTTCTTTTAAAAATGTCCAAGATATTTTGGTGTTTAATCAAAACCCTATCATATCTTTTTTATATAGAAATATCTCGTATTTTTCAATCAGAATCCTAATCCTATGTCACATATTTTTCAATAAAAATCCTAATCTATGTTTTCTCTTCGTAAAAGCTCCTATTTTTGAATAAAAATCCTAATCCTAGGATTTCTTTCATAATGCCTCGTATTTTTTAATCAAAACCCTAATCTTATGCTTTACTTTCAGAATGCCTGCAATTTTTGAATCAAAACATTAATCCTATGTTTTCTTTTTGTAATCGCTCATATTTTTGTAATCAAAATCCTAATCCTAAGTTTATTTTTGATTGTCTCCTTTTTTTAAATCAAAACCGTAATCTTATGTCTTTTTTTGGGAATATCTGCTATTTTTTAATCAAAACAATAATCATGTGTTTTCTTTCCGTCATGTCAAAATTTTTAATCAAAAACCTAATCCTATATTTCCTTGTCGATATGTCTGCTATTATTCAACTAAAACCTTAATCGTTTTCTTTCGTTTTGGAATGTTACCTAAATTTTCGTAATGTCTCCTATCTTTTAATCAAAACACTAATCCTGTGTTTTCTTTTCATAATGTCTTCTATTTTTAAATAAAATTTCTAATCCTTATCCTATGTTTTGTTTCGTAATGTTTCTGATTTTTTTAATCAAAATACTAATCCTCGGTTTTCTTTTCGGCATATTTCCTATCTTTAAATAAAATTCCTAATATTATGTTTTCTTTCTCTTAATGTCTCCTATTTATCAGCTTTGAATGAAAATCCTAATCCTATGTTTTCTTTTGGGAATGTATGCTATTTTTAAATCAAACCTTAATCGTATGTTTAATTTTAAAACTATCTGCTATTTTTAAATCAAAACCCTAATCGTACATCTTCTTTTGGGAATGTCCCCTATTTTTCGGTTTTTAATCAAACCCCTAATCCAATGTTTTTTTTATTGTAATGTCTCCTTTTATTTTTAATCAAAACCCTAATCCTATGTTTTCTTTTTACAATGTCTCCTATTTTTCAATCAAAACCATATTTTTTTGTTTTCTTAGAGTAATGTCTAACATTTTTAATCAAAACACTAATCCTATGTTTTCTTCTCGGATTATATACTATTTTTGTATCAAAATCCTAATCCTACATTTTTTTAATAGTAATGTCTCTTATTTTTCAACCAAAACCCTAATCTGATATTTTCTTTTGGGAATGTCTACTTTTTTTAATCAAAACTATAATCGAATGTTTTATTTTCTTAATGTGTCATATTTTTTCATTAAAATCGTATTACTAAGTTTGTCTTTTTGAATGCCTCCTATATTTTTAATTAAAACCCTAACCTTATGTTTTGTTTTGGAAATGTCTTCTATTTTTCTAATCAAAACAATAATCGTGTGTTTTCTTTTCGTAATCTCTCATGTTTTTTAATCAAAACCTAAGCCTAAGTATTTTTTTTTAAATGGCTCCTATTTTTTAATCAGAACTCTAATCTTATGTTTTCTTTTGGTAATATATGCTATTTTTCAATCAAAGCAATAATAATATGTTTTCTTTTCGAAATGTCTCATATTTTTCAATCAAAACCAAATTCTATGTTTTTTTTTTTTTGAATGTCTACTAATTTTGAATCAAAACCTTAATCCTATGTTTTTTTTATAATAATGTCTGCTATTTAATGTCTTCTATTTTCCATTCAAATGCTAATCCTATGTTTTGTTATAGTAATGTCTCCTATTTTTCATTCGAAAGCGTAATCCTACATTTTCTTATAGTAATGTCTCTTATTTTCCAACTAAAACTCTAATCATATATTTTCTTTTCGGAATGCCTACTATTTTTTATTCAAAACTCTATTCCTATTTTTTCTTTTAGGAATGTCTCATATCTTTAAATCAAACACCTATTCCTATGTTTTCTTTTCTTAATGTTTCTTATTTATCAGTTTCTAATCAAAACACTAACCTATGTTTTGGTTTTAGAATGTCTAATATTTTTCAATCAAAATCCTCATCATTTATTTTCTTTTTGAAATGTTTTCTATTTTTGAATGAAAACTCTAATACTATTTTCTTTTTTGGAATGCGTACTATTTTTTAGTTTTGAATCAAAATCCTAAATTCATTATTTCTTTTTGGAAGGATAAGTTTAGGGTTTTGATTCATAACCCTATTTTTGATAGGAGACATTACTATAAGGAAACATAGGACTAGTGTTTTTAATCAAAATCCTAATCCTATGTTTTCTTTTTGGAATGTCACATATTTTTCACTGAAAACACCAATCCGATGTTTTCTTTTCAGAATGGCTACTATATGCGAATCAAAACATAATTTTATAGTTTTGAATCAAATCCCTAGTCCTATGTTTTTCTTATATTAATATCTCCACTTTTTGTATCAAAACACTAATCCTATATTTTATTTTTCTGAATGTGTCATATTTTTTAGTTTGAATGAAAACTCTAATCTTTTGTTTTCTTTTTCGAATGTCTATTATTTTTTTAATCAAAACCTTCATTCTAACTTTATTTTTGAAATGACTCCTATTTTGCAAAATATATATATATATATATATATATATATATATATATATATATATATATATATATATATATATATATATATATATATATCCGAATTCTATGATTTCTTTTATTAGCGTCTCCTATTTATCAATTTTTAATCAAAACCCTAACTATTTTTCATTTTCGGAATGTCTCCTATTTTTTAATCAAAAACATAATTATTTCTTTTCTTTCCGGAATGCCTATTGTTTTTTAATCAAAAGCATAATCCTATGTTTACTTTTTAGAATGTGTGCTATTTTTCAGTTTTGAATCAAAACCCATATCCTTTAGTTTTTTTGCATTGTCTTACTTTTCTTAGTCAAAACACTGATCCTATGTTTTCTTGTAGGAATGTCTATAGTTTTTCAATCAAAACCAAAATCATTCACTTTCTTTTCAGAGTGTCTATTATTTTTTAATCAAAACAAAAATCCTATGTTTCAATCAAAACGCTAACACTATTTTTGAATCAAAAACCTAATCTTTTGTTTTCTTTTAAGAATGTCTATTATGTTTGAATCAAAACCCAAATCCTATTTTTCTATAGTAATATCTCTTATTTTTCATTGAAAAAAATAATCCTATGTTTTTTATGTGTTCTCTGCAATTGCACGGATCGCACACAAGTGGTACCCCCTAAGGGGTAGGGTTATCGAACCTCACGGAACAGGACTCAAATTACTAATTTGTCCTCTAATGTCTAGTGAATCACAAGTTAAGAGATAGTTGAAATGAAGAATAATAAAAAAAATATTGAATGGTGAAGGTGATAGGTAACTAGGATCGAGTGTTACAACAGCAAGAGAGTAATGCCCCGGGGTGATTCCTACAGATTCTTGCATGCTATCTTACCCTTAATGCAGACAAGATACATTCTATGATTTGTGTGTGTGCTCACAAGCAATGTTGCATCTATGGTTCTCAAATACACCTAGTTTTGTGAAGGTAATTGTGGGTTTCTTGCTGGACAAGCCACACACTGAGTTTTACACAAGCAACTGTGCAATTCAAACGCATCGAGTTATGCAAACACAAGATTAAACACAAGAATCAAAAGAACTACATAGAACAATAAATGCAAGTGTTAAAGCATAAAAATCATCCGAGTTCACAACCTCAAGGCACTATTGCCAGTTAGCCTCTCATGGGTGGGTACAACAAGGAAGAAACAATAAAAGAACAACAAGAGGAAGGCATGACTCCGTTCTCTTCTCTAGATGATCTTGCTTGGCGAGCTATGTGTTCTAACTCCACTTCTCAAGTGCCTCCAACTCATCCTTTATCTCCTTAGGTAGTGTAGTGAAGCCTGATCTTCGATCTCATCAAAGTCCTCCCGGTGGAGAAAAGAATCCCCAAACAAAGATAAGAAAGAAACCCTAGAATTTGGAGTTAAAAAGGTAGTTTTAGGCCCGACACGGTCTGGACATGGTCGTGTTCAACCCTTGTTCTTTACTGAGATTTGCATTTGTGCAAAACCCGGGATAATCTGCGGATGCGGCATGGTAGTGCGTCCCCCCGTGCTCTGCTAGTGCACACCCATGTAAAGGACAGCATGCCCGTGTTACCCCTGAAGAAGACAAGATGTATTTTTTCTAAGATTTTTAGTGGAAGGAACACGAGCGTGCTGAGACCGTGTTCTACCTGGGATACCCCCGTGCCAGAATTTCGCCAACTTGTTCTCTAGGCTGGAAAGATCAGTGGGACAGAGCACGGTCGTGCTCTGCTAGTGTTTAGCTTGCTCTTTTTCCTTGGTTATCCAACATACGTGTTTTGCCCTTGGTTTCACTTCAAATTAACTCGAGCCCGAGATTCCTACACAATAAACATTATACCTTGAATAGTACAAAATATGTATAAACATATGCTAAAGGACAAATAGACGAATGAAATATAGGGCATGAAAACATGATGTAAACTGCACTCATCAGATTTCTTATAGTAATGTCTCATGTTTTTCAATCAAAACCTTAATTCTATGTTTTTTTTTAAATGCCTACTATATTTGAATCAAAACCCTAATACTTTGTTTTTTTTTTCAGAATGGCTCCTATTTTTCAGTCAAAACACTAATTATTTCTTTTCTTTTCGGAATATTGAATATTTTTTAACAAAAAACATAATCCTATGTTTTCATTTGTAAATGTCGTCTATTTTTTTATTTTTAATCAAAAACATAATCCAATGATTTTGTTGCAAAATGTCTCATATTTTTCTATCAAAATCGTAATCCAATGTTTTCTTTTCAGAATGTCAACCATTTTTGAATCAAAATTTCAATCCTACATTTTCTTCTAGTAATGTCTCCCACCTTTCATTCAAAAACCTAATATGATGTTTTCTTATAGTAATGTCTCTTACTTTTCAATCAAAACCCTATTCCTAAGTTTTCTTGTACTAATGTCTCCTATTTTTCAATCAGAACCCTTATCCTATGTTTTCTTCTTGGAATGACTAGTATATTTTAAAAAAAGTCCTAATCCTATGTTTTATTTATGGAATGTCTCCTATTTCGCAAACAAAACCTGAATCCTATGTTTTTTTTCTTTTCTAAATGTCTCATATTTTTTAATCAAAACCAAAAACCTCACTTTTTTTTAATGCATCCGAATTTTTAATTAAATAACTAATCTTATATTTTTCTTTTGGGAATGCCTGCTATTTTTTATTCAAAACCATATTCTTATATTTTACTTTTGAAATGTCTCATATTTTTCAATCAATACCCAAATCATGTGTTTTCTTTTCATCATGTCTCATATTTTTAATCAAAACCCTAATACTATATTTTCTTGTCGATATGTCTCCTATTGTTCAACTAAAACCCTAATCCTATGTTTTTTTTTGGAATGTTACCTAAATTCTTGTAATGTCTCCTATCTTTCAATCAAAGCGCTAATCCTATGTTTTCTTTTCATATTGCCACGTATTTTCAATAAAAATCCTAAGCCTTATACTAGGTTTTGTTTCGTAATGTCTTTGAATTTTTAATCGAAACACTAATCCTCTATTTTCTTCTCAGAATATCTCCTATCTTTCAATCAAACCCTAAATCCTATGTTTTCTTTTCTTAATGTCTCCTATTTATTAGTTTTGAATGAAAACTCTAATTGTATGTTTTCTTTTGAGAATGTTTGCTATTTTCAAATCCAAACCCTAATCCTATGATTTCTTTTGGGAATGTCTACTATCTTTCAATCAAAACCCAAATCCTATGTTTTCTTTTTTGAATTTTCCCTATTTTTCAGTTTTTAATCAAATTCCTAATCCTATGTTTTTTTATTTCAATGGTTCCTCTTATTTTTTTTAATCAAAACCCTAGTCCTATGTTTTATTATAGTACTGTCTCCTATTTTTCAATTGAACCTCTAATCCTATGGTTTTCTTCAGAATGGATACTATATTTGAATAAAAATACTAATCCTATATTTTCTTTTAGAAATGTCTCCAATTTTGCAAACAAAACAACAATCTTATGTTTTCTTTTCTTAATTTTCTATATTTATTAGTTTTGAATCAAAACCCTAACCTACGTTTTTTTTCATAATGTCTCCTATTTTTCAATCCAAAATCTTATATTTTCTTTTCTTTTCAGAATGTCCGCTATTTCTGAATCAAAGGCTATAGCTTTTTCTACCATCTTTTACACACAAAATTCAAAATTTCAACTGGTAGGGTATTCTCCGAAGGAATCTGACTATACGGGGTTTCTTTTTAACACAAGACAAGCGGCTCCACAATTATGGTAAAGTGAAAGAAGTTTAGGTCTTAAAAGTAAAGGAGAGTCTACAAATAGGCTCTAATGGTTCCTAACACACCCATGTCCTCCTAGGTTCAAGCAATACCAAACAAGCAATCACGGGTCATAATTAGTAAAGCACTCATCTACAACAAGCATGCAACACTCCACCACACTTGAAGCTTACATTATCCTTAATTTATAAATGAATGACATGCAAAGTGACAATAAGGCAAAAATATAAAGAGAAGGTGCAATGATCTTCCTTGAACAATGAGGATCATGGTGCCACCCTCACATGTGGGCTATTTAACTCCAATTACACATACATGGAGACTGATGTTGCCGCTCTCTCGTGTTGCCGCCCAACTCCCAACACCCACACAACACCTGAGATATATAAAGGCACGCAAGTAAAGTTCACACGTAACAAAATAGGGGCTGAAATAAAGTACTGAAAATAAACAAATCAAAATGCCAGTATATCAGGGGACTCACCTTGCTAACTGGGCTACAAAGTACAAGATGAAACTAGAAGAAGATATTGAAAACAAAAACTGAAAACACTGCAGGGACATTAGGATGGATCATCTCCATGCTGGTGATCATCTGTTGGTGGCGCTGCGAAGGATGCGTAGTAGTCAGCGATGCGCTGTAGGCTCGATCCCAACCAACGAATGTTGTGGTACTTCACAGGGTATAGGGCTGGCCCGATCGTGTATTACTGGGGTCAAGGAGGAAGCAAATCCATTATCTCAAGACTACGGTATGAGAAGGGACTGCTTCCACCGGCGATAACAAGTTGTGCCTCGTTAACCAAGAGGCACATTCCCTGAAGAAATCGGGTAATATACGGGCCAGCAAAGATTGATTGCCCCTGGTGTCAGTTGACTGATGATGGAAAGTGCTGATGACAACATACCCCAGATGGTAAGAAGTCCTGTCAACCATGCTCAATAGGTACTCGAACTCGGGGATGGTAATAGCATTAGTGCACCGAATCAGACCAGTGATAGTACCGCTGAGCAATGTATGGATGAATTGCAGTGCACGTGACTTGAGCTTTGAAGTTGGGCTGTGGCTAGGCCTAATGACACGACCCCTTGCGTGTATCCCACAAGTGCACAGCCTTATCGAAGTAATAAATTTTTACCATGGTGAGTGGATAGTCGTATCCACAGGGAATAGGGATTTAAGACACAAGAACTCACTATTTAGCTATGCGGTGTACGAAAAGTGAGAGTAGAATTGATGAGTGAGTGTGAAACCAATTAAAAGTAGAAATATGGAAGGTAAGAGAGTACAAGAACGAGTAAAAAGACAAGGACTAGCAATGGATGAAATTGGGTACCCAGACAAGCTACCCCTAGGACTTATGCTTCTAGTGCAAGACTATGCTATTATACTTTCCTATTGATGTTAATTGAGTCGAGGATATCTTAATACACACGGTACCAAACCTAAGGTCAACCGTGACTAACCCCAATACTATGCTCCGGTATTAGTTTTTCACTACAACTCTTGACTCTCGTTGGCCTGTCAACTAAGCCCTAGAGGAATACGTCTTCCTAAGCCTCACAGTACGTGGGATTGCTTTAAGTTCTAGGGATTCCTAGTTATAAAACCAGTTCCTATGTATAGTTCTAACCCTTTGGTCCAGGTGGAAGAACCCTAGTCTAAATTAAGCACCAGCACTAGGATTCACTTCAACCCTTCACTTTGTTGCCCGTGCAACTAAGCCCCAGGGGAGTTCCTCTCCTAGCACTTCACTCTATCTCGACAGCTAAGAAATCATGGAAAATGAAGGTAGAAAGAATCACACCGGAGGGGAAAGGGGATATTCTGCTACCTCACGACTCACCCTCTCAACCCTCTTCAACCTTAAGTAGTCTAACCCTATAGGAGTTGTCACACCTCCAAAGGATAACCTAGATTGTTCTCAACCCTAGTGTCACGGCTAAGGGAAAACAATTACAAGAGATAATTAAGATTGAAACTCGAATTTATTCACCAATAATGGAAAGCATAATAACAATGTCATAGAAACATAATGATCCTAGGGTTTACAAGTCTGAATACCCCCTTGTGTATGATGTGGCCATGGTCTTGTGCAGCCGCCGGACATCGGTGACGATGCCGATGATGCGCTCCGAACCTCCACGAAGTCCTCTCCAAAACCCTAGTCACGCTCTCCAGAAGTTTGGGAGAAAGATAGGTAAAAAAGACCCAAAAACAGTCTCCAAAACGGGCTATTATAATTATGTGTCGCGGCTTTAAATCGGTTGAAAACGGGATTTGACACGGCCTTGTGGAATTTCCACACGCCCGTGTGAAATTGCTGAATTGCTGATTTCGGCAGATAGTGAACAGTAAGTTGCTACATTATTTTTACTACAGCAACTAGCTACAGTGCTGCTATAGTAAACGTGCCGAAACGCTCCCGAATTCGTCGTTCTTCATCGAGGCCGTTGAATTTGGCACACAATCAATGGTAGACTGTACCGATTGCTTCAAATCTCCTTATTGGCGAAGTTCTCCTTGTTAACATGAGCTAGACTTATTGTGAATGTGACTGCCTTTGTGCCGCTCCAAAGGAGGTTGGCACACACTCACAAGTCTAGGCTCATACCTTGTTCCTTACTTAATCCGAAAAGTCCCCAACAACGGTGAACACGATCTAACTTCCTTTCATTTCTCCAATTCATCTTCGCAACCCTACAATACACAAATGTAAACAAATGCACACTTTTTAGTGATAAAATCTGATTAAAGCAATGCTCATTGCAAGATAATAACGCTTCGCCTTACTATAACACGAGCACTTATCAAACCCCCCCCACACTTAAGCTTTTGCTTGTCCTTAAGCAAAATACAACGTGATAGTACTTGGGAAGAACAATTGAAAGTGCTCGGCCTTTGGTTCACCAAAAGTATACAAAAGAAGCATTCTACAAGTAAGGGAAAGTTAAAAACATTGCTCTAACTAAAAACTCGAATAAAAAAGGATTGTAACTCGAAAATGTAGAAGTGTGTGCGAATCCACTCAAGAGAACCAATGAGTACTTCTCAAATTCTTGTTATAAGGACTTATTTATATACACAAAGTAAGGAAGTAGTAGCTTTACTCAACTTCTAAGATAGCCCTTTTCTAGGCGGCCGCCAAAGGTGGCTTTCACAATTTTAAGGAGGTAGCTCTTTCTACCGGGGTAGTAGCTTTCACGCTTCCCATGAGATAGCTCTTTCTCATATTAGGGCATAACTTGTATCCGACTTATGAGAGTAGCTACATACTTCATAGGAGGTAGCTTTTTTTATCCCAAATGAAAAAGCTAAACTAATATTCACAATCTCACAAGTAGTTTTTTTTTTTGCTACATGGAACTTCAAAACTTACTAATGTAATACTAAACTAGTCCTTAAAACTTTGAGTTCGAGTTTCCAAAAGATTTCAAGAGTGAGTAGTGCAAGAAGAGGTAATCGAGCAAAAATTCCCTAAAAATTCAAGTAAAACTAGAGCATGATAGGATACAATGTTAAAATATTCTCCTAAACTCTAAGAATACAACCGTTGCAACTAAGGTGAACTGCCACGGGCTACATGAGCATAAACAATTGAATGCTTAAATAAAGGTGTGTGCAAAGTGGACTCCCCTCACACTTAATATATACATTGTCCCCAATGGACGAATATAAGTACAATAAAAGTAAAACAATGAAAAACAATCAGTGTGGAAGTAGGGAATTGAAACATTACTCCCCTGAACTCCTAGTGTTGCATTTGGTGGATCTAGGATCATTGAGAGTTGAGTCTCAATGGATTGTGAAGCACACACGGTCCTATGACCGTGCCTATGACTATTCCTTAGATTCCTTACATCCAAGACCATCTGCGCGCACACACACACAAGGTTTCAGTATAGCTCAAGAAAAACCAAAACAAAGCCCGAGTATATAAAAATATGAAAATGAAATAAAACTCGAGACAAGATAAAGCAAAATAAAGATAAACTCAGAAGGAAAATCCTTTCTGAGTACTACAAGTCCAAAATATAAAAGAAAAAGTACAACTGAAATCAGAATAAAAATAAAACTACGACGCCTCAGCGTCGGTGTCCTGATCAGGAGCCTCTGGTGGTGCTGTGGGCTCTGAAGGTACTAGTGGATATGCTGGTAGTGTTGGAGACGGTGGTGGAGGGGTAGAAGCTCTGGGGTGGACCGCGAATGGTGATGACACGGCCAGCTCAAGTAGACACTGTATAGTGTCAAGCCGTGCCATAGTCTCTATGTGCTGTGTGGTCTATATTGCCCTCAGCTCGGCTACCTCTGTCTAGAGGACACACACAACACCCTCGAGGCGCTCTAATCGGTCCTGGCCTCGAGAAGGCGAAAACATGCGCACAGGAGGTGGCTCTTGCGCTGTGGGTGGTGCCTGAGCCTCTGCCTGTCCTAGGGGTGGCTCCAACACTGGCTGTGATTGTCGGCATGATCTGATTGGGGGATGATTAATGTATAGACCCCTGGACCTGATCTACGGACCATCCCCATCATCCTCAGAGTCTCAATGCCCAATGGAGCTGGTGTAGAAATTCTCTCGGCCCCGCGAACTCCGTCCCGAAGTCCTAACCCGATAATCAGTCGTGTGATGTATGGGCCTGAGAAGATAGCTCCCACCCTGGGGTACTGGCCCTGGTGGTGGATATAGTCTGCCACAACGTGCCCCAGGTGGAGTGGCTCACTTTCCACCATAGAATATAAATAGAGGAGCTCCTGGCGACTCAGAACACCTGTACTGTCTCCTCGTCCACTCACTGACACTACAACAAAAAAGGCTTATTGTGACATTTTTGAAACAACATTTTTGATAAATGTTACTATAAACTATTAAAATGACTTTTAAGCGATAGTTGTAATAAATGTTGGTATACTTTTATTTGTTCCTACATTTATAATGACATTTTTACTTATAGTCACAATAGATTTTTGTTTTGCGATATTTTTGAAAATTTTAGGGTCGTTAAAAGAAATGTTGGTACAATATTATTTATTAAGACACATATTACGACTTTTGTAACAAATGTCATAATTCAATATGACTTTTATTGCATCAATTTGTTATGACATATTTGAAAACGTTATTTTAAATTAGGATATATATATATATATATATATATATATATATATATATATATATATATATATATACACAAAAAAATATGAAAGATAATTTGAAATAAAAAAACGATATTTAAGGATAAATAAAATCGGTAATATTTTGAATTTCAAAACCTACATGCACAGCCTATATATATAAGATCTATTAGATAAGAAAGAAACCATAATAATGTAGAAGACAAAAACTAAAGTTCTTGTCGGGAGAAAAAGTAAATATCTCAATTTTTTTTTATTCCATCGTATATTTTGCATTGTTTTCTTGTAATATTATTTAAATATTTATTTATTTATTTGTTAATTATGGATGATTGATAGATGATTATTTTTTTAATTAGTTTTTGTTATAAAAAAGTATGAGAATTTTAATTAATCTAATCCTAGGGTTTTATAATATTTTTTTTATATAAAAAAAAGGAGATTAAATTTAATTGGGATGAGATCGCCCGAAATATCCTATAGTTTTGTTGGAAATTAAAATGTGTTTTGGCTTTTCTCTTTGTCAATGTGATGATAGGGAGGCCATGATAGCATGCGGTGGTCATGGCATAGATCTAAGGCTTTGGAGATTTTTTTTTTTTTATTTAACAATAGTTTGTTGAAGTTTTAGAATTATCTATGTTTTTAAATTTTTAATTTTTTATAAGGTTCTTGCTATGGGACACTCATAGCTTTGGTGAAGTTTTGCAATTTGCCCCTTATATATTTTTTATTTTTTATAGGGTTATCGTTATAGTATAGGTTTGTTAAAGTTTTATATTTTATCCTTTTTTTCCAAGTTAATTTGTTTAAGGTCCATTTAAATAAAAAAAGTTTATTTGTATTCTTTTTATGCAAATTATATATCCTCCACATAGTTTTTTTTTATATTTTAAATTACTATATTATTAATTTTAATATATCATATATGTAGATATTTAATTTAATTTAATTTATATTGCTTTATTATGTTGATTTTGTTAAATATAAAAATTATTGTAGGTTGGAGATACTTGAAGTAGTCTTTATTTCTCAATTAACTACTCAATTTCATTATAACTGGTCCAATTATGATTTTTATAATATTATCTAATTATATTTAAAAATTTTAAAATTTATTAGTTATTAATCACTTTTTTAAATTGATTTTGTTATCTACTAATGTATTTGTATATTTTATTTTTGTAGATAAGAGGCCACCATGATAAATTTAAAGACAATTCCAATGATTGAAAGATTAGCTTTATTATAATTTTTGAAAACTATTTTTTTTAGATTTTTAGGTTATGTTTGCATTATTTTAATTAGTGATTATATTTTTAAATTTTATTATTTATTCATCACTTTTTTTAATTGTTTTGGATATCAACTAATGTATTTATATATTTTATTTTGCAGATAAGAGACCACCATGATAAATTTGAAGACAATTCGAATGACTGAAGCATTAGCTTTATTATAATGTTTGAAAGCTATTTCTTTGATATTTGTAGATCCGTATTTTAATTAGTAGTTTAGTGCTAGGTGGGATTTTTGTATTTTTGATAAATAATTTTAATTACTATTTTATTATATTATCTAAATTAATTTTATAGAATTTAAATTTTATCTCATATTTATATATTTAAATTGTATATAAATAATATTTAATTAATATCTTGTGAATGTTGCATTTTATTGTTATCCATAAATACTATATGGCTAAAACAACAATAATGAAATATCAACATAAAAATTTTAAAAAACACTTAACAAATGTTACTGAATAATTTTTGTATAAACATTTATAAATGAAATTTAATTTTAAAATTAAATATGATGAATAAGTTTTACTAACATTTAAAAATATCGACTTAAATTGGGATTTAAAATTTCTATTTTGTTAAACCAATATTTACAAAAGGTCAATATAATTAATTTAAGAGACTTTTAACAAATGTTACTATATAATCTCTATAACAACAATTACAAATGGCTATTTTACGACACATGGCAAATGTCACAAAAACCCATTTTTGTTGTAGTGTGATCGGCTAAGTACACCGTGAATGTATCGGTGAGAAGCTCTGGACAAGCAGGTGGCCTTGGACACCCCCGGCTCATACTGTCCCTGTCCGCATAATCTGCTATAAGCGCGCTGCGGAGTCAAAGTGCCGGGTTAATTAGTTTGGAAGCTCTCATACTCCTCGGTCTCTGTATAGGCCTCATCATAGAGCCCCATCCTGATCAAAAACTGGGTAACATTGAGGCTGAAATGCTGTCCCAGTGCTCTGAACTGAATAGTATTAGGAGTAGAAAAAGCCTGTACGATCTGTCGAACTCAAATGATGCCAGAACCTCGAGTGTCACCTAACAAAAACAGCTGGCTCTCTAATCATCAGTAATCTCTGCCAACTGCATACTGACAATAGCTCCTCTACCTCGTCTACGACACCATCATCCCCTTGTATCCCTCTAACGGTGCTCAGGTCGGGGTATCATGACTGTCTGAGTCGGAGCGTCGATAGTCTCTTGAACTGCTCCCGATGCTCAGGTAAAGGTAAATTAATCTCCTCTGTTGGCGGGAAAGACTCACGGGGGCTCTTCGCTGCTTGCTTCTTAGCCTTGGAAGACATATCTAAAAAATTGAGAAGAGAAACGATAAAAAACAGTTGAAATGATCAATCTGCAGAAATCCACACTGCTTTGTGGAAATTCCACATGCCCGTGTGGAACGTCTAGCGGACAAAGCCCCACGGCAGTGGGGGCTAAAATTTCATTTTTACACTTAATTTCGTTCTAATTTATTTCTAAGCATGCTCGCCTATAGTTTAATCATTCAATACAAGCGAAATATCTAAAAAGAACGAATTGAATCAAGAATTGACGAAGAAAAAGGGTTTGAAGTTCTTACCGATGATGTGGATGAATAAACTTCGAAATTGGCCGGAAAAGCTCGTCTAAATCCTCAAAAACACGAAGAAAAGGTCGGGAGAGTAGTAGAGAAGTTCAAAGAGAGTTTGAGAGTGATTAGATGAAGAGGCACAAGTGAAATCTAAAAGAAAATGCACGGCTTTTGAAGTTCTGGTAATTCACACAGCCGTGTAGAAATACCACACGGGCGTGTGCCTCTGAAATTAGGGTTCACAGGGGCCAGCACACACCCCTATGTACAGTATGGTTTCTCTCTGGACTACCTCACACGGCTGTGTGAGACTTCCACACGTCCGTGTGCGTTCACAGGGGAGCTCCACAAGGGCTGGTGCACGCCCCTGTGGATTCACGGGAAACACAGAAGGTCTCTGGAAAATTTTCACACGGCTGTGTGCCTAACCCTACCAAGCACAAGGCCAGCCACAGGGGCATCCTCACGCCCCTGTGGCTTCTTTGGGTTGTCCCAAGAAAATCTAGTGTACCACACGGCCGTGTGTTTCACAAGTGATCCCTTAGGGGTCGCCACACACCCTTATGTTTTCTCGGGATGGAAGGGGACTTTTTGCAGAGTTTCACACGGCCGTGTTGAAATTCCACATGGCCGTGTGCCTTAACAAATGGGCACTCACAGGGGCACCCACATGCTCCTGTGGACTCTCTGGACTAAGTTCTGCAAGATTTCACACGGCCGTGTGGAAATTCCACACGGCCGTGTGCCCCTTCTGAGGTTTTTCACATGGGCAAGGTCACGCCCTTGTGCCCTCTCTGGTTGAGCCACAATTAGTAACACACGGCCGTGTGTTTTCTCTAGTTTACATAGAAAAATTCACAGACTCAAGAAAAATTCAGAAACATTGGCACAATACGTAGAGCCTGTGAATACCATAAAAACATGACCAGATATCATAGAAAACATGCTCAACCAACTCAAACTTCATCAATAATCGTTCAGGTACATGAAAACATCAACAATCCACATGAAAAATCACAGCACATGAATTAAAAATTTAGGACACCAAAACTAAGATTTTATTAATGATAACACTAAACTAGATCCTAGAAAAAAACTATAAAACCTTGGGTTGCCTCCCAACAAGCGTTTGTTTAACGTCACTTAGCTTGATGTACCTGCCTTACCTTACGGCGATTGTAGATAGAATATCTCCTTGTCATCGCTACAAACCTCGCCACCAAAGTATGGCTTCAACCGATGCCCATTCACTTTGAATGTACCCTTCTCCGGATGAGTGATCTCAACTGCCCCGTGAGGTGCTACTTGAGTGACTGTGTACGGGCCAAACGATCTAGACTTCAGTTTTCTGGGGAAGAGTCGCGACCAAGAATTGAATAGTAACACTTGGTCACCCACTTTGAACTCCTTGGGCAACTTGATATGCTTGTCATGCCACCTTCAAATCTTTTCCTTGTAAAGTCTAGCATTCTCATACGCCTTCACCCTCCACTCATCAAGTTCATTAAGATGAAGCAATCTCTGTTCACCGGCTTTTCTCAAATCAAAATTCATTGCCTTGATTGCCCAATATGCTTTATGTTCAAGCTCCACCGGTAAGTGACATGACTTCCCATAGACCAAATTATACGGAATGGTTCCAATAGGAGTCTCGTATGCGGTTCGATGGGCCCATAGTGTATCATCCAAACTCTCAGACCAATCTTGCTTCCCCTGCTCTACCGATTTTGTCAAGATTCTCTTGAGCTCTCTATTGGTTACCTCAAATTTGCCACTAGTGTGAGGGTGGTACGGAGTGGCAAGGTGATGACGTACTCCATATCTCTTCAACACCTTTTCCAGTTGGTAGTTGCACAAGTGGGTTTCTCGATCGCTGATGATAATGCGTGGAGTTTCCAACCGAGTGAACAACCTCTTCAAAAATTTTACCACCGTTCTAGCGTCATTGGTTGGTAATGCTTGAGCTTCAACCCACTTAGAAACATAGTCAACTGCCACTAATATATACTGGTTCCCATTGGACTTTGGAAATAGGCCCATGAAGTCAATATCCTAAACATCGAATACTTCATAGAATTGCATGGGGTTCTGAGGCATCTCGTCTCGCCGAGATAGATTTCCCGCCCTCTAGCAACTATCACATCGAAGAACAAACTGGTGTGCATCCTGGAAGAGAGTCAACCAATAGAACCCCGCAGCCAAGACCTTTTCTGCGGTCCTACTTGATGCATAATGGCCTCCGACTAGTCCTGAATGATAATGAGCAAGAATATCCCATCCTTCCTCCCTCGATACACATCTCCGAACTATATGGTCTGGACAGATATGAAAGAGGAACGGATCATCCATAAAATAGTTCTTCATATCGCTAAAGAACTTCTTCTTTTGTTGGAATGTGAGCCTTGCTTAAGGACTTTCCCTAACAAGTAATTGGCGAAGTCTGTAAACCATGGAGTATCACCTGATGATGCTGAGTTCTGAATCGAAAATAAGTGCTCCAGTGGAAAGAAGTCATTAATTTCCTTGTTTGAGGATTCTTGTCCAACACGACCCTCCAACCAAGACAAGTGATCCGCCACCACATTTTCAGTTCCTTTCTTATCCTTTATCTCCATATCAAACTCCTGTAAGAGCAATATCCAATGGATCAATGGTGGTTTCATGTCAGCCTTGTTCTTGAGGTAACGGAGAGGTGAATGGTCTGTAAACACGATGACTCTCGACAAGATGAGATATGGCTTGAACTTATCAAGGGCGAACACAATTGCTAATAACTCCGTCTCTGTAGTAGTGTAATTTTCTTGCGCATCTGTAAGAGTCTTACTAGCGTAGTAGATAGGCTAAAACTGCTTGCCCTTCCTCTGCCCCAAAACTGCTCCAATAGCATAGTCACTTGCGTCACACATGAGCTCGAACGGTTCATTCCAATCTAGTGTGATCAAAGGTGGAGCTTGAACTAGTTTTTCTTTTAGCACATTAAAAGCTATTGTACATGCCTCCCCAAAATCAAACGGAGCATCTTTTTTGTGGAGGTTAGTTAGCGGTTGTGTGATTTTCAAGAAATCCCTGATGAACCGTCTATAGAAGCCTGCATGCCGCCAAGAAACTCCAAATTCCTTTAACATTTTTTGGTGGAGGAAGTTTATCTATAACTTCGATTTTTGCCTTGTCTACCTCCATACCCATTCGAGAGATCTTGTACCCTATAACAATGCCTTCCTGAACCATGAAGTGGCACTTCTCCTAGTTTAGTATAAGCTTTGTCTCTTCACATCTCATGAGCACTTTTTCCAAATTCTTCAAACATATATCAAAGGAGTCACTGAACACCGAAAAATCATCCATGAACACCTCCATTATGTCCTCCAAAAGGTCATCAAAAATAGCCGTCATACAGCGTTGGAATGTAACGGGTGCGTTGCATTGTCCAAACGACATCCGTCTGTATGCAAAAGTCCCATAGGGACAAGTAAATGTTGTCTTTTCTTGATCTTCCTGACATCCCATCAAGGAAATAGTAAAACTGGTGCCCTGCCAATCTTTCCAACATCTGATCAATAAAAGGCAATGGGAACTGATCCTTCTTGGTTGACTCGTTCAATCTTCTGTAATCAAAACACACCCTCCATCCTGTGACTATCCTAGTTGGGATGAGTTCATTCTTTTCATTTTTAATCACTGTCATCCGCCCTTTCTTTGGAACGACTTGCGTCGGGCTCACCCAAGCACTATTAGATATAGGATAGATAATCCCAGCATCTAGTAGTTTCACTACCTCTACTTTGACAACTTCTTTCATATTCGGGTTTAGTTTTCTTTGATTTTGGATCACTAACTTAAAGTTATCCTCCATCAAAATCTTATGCGTACAGAATGAGGGGTTTATTCCTTTTAAATCTTCAATTTTCCACGCAAGGGTGGACTTGTGTTTCTTTAGCATATTCACCAATTTAACCTTTTGATCTGAAGAGAGATTCGATGCTATTATCATGGGCAACTTCATCTCTTTTGCCAAAAATGCATATTCCAGATGTTCTGGAAGTGTTTTCAATTCCAAATCAAGTGGTTCTTCAATGGATGGTCAAAGTCGACTCTCCTTTAATCTGTTAATTTCTTCAAATTGATTTGGTTGCTGTTCAGTAACACAGTCTGAAATCTTCCCTGAACCATGCACATTGAGTTGATCCTGAGACTCTATTGCAGTTCCCAACTCACAAGCTTCCTCTGTCAGATTTACAATTCCCACTAAAAAGACTTCTTGCCTGTGCTCCCAATAACCTGATTCAAATTGAGCAAGGACCTTCTCTAGGTTTTCATCTATATCTCCCATTGAAAAAGCTAGAGCTGATTTATCAAACTCATCCAATACACTGCCCAATTCACAATTCATGCTCTGCTCCAAACAAAAATGATCAACACTGGTCCCTTCTCCCGCAAAAGGAATGCTCACTGGTTGCTTAATCTCAATATAATTTGTAGCTGATTGTAACATGAACAACTGCATTTTCTGTTCCGCATCCTTAACCAATCCTATAAGCGTATCAAAAACTTCAGTTGTATCAAACATCCTTTCCTGGCTGAAATCAAAGAAGAGAAAACAGATGAGAACGATGATAGGTAAAAGAAATGTGAAATAGAAAACGAAGTGAAATAGCTAAAATAGCAAAAACAAGTATAAAAAATACGCCTATTCCCCGGGAAAGGCGCCAAAAACTTGACACGACCCCTTGTGTGTATCCCGCAAGTGCACGGGCTTATCGAAGTAATAAATTTTTACCCTGGTGAGTGGGTAGTCATATCCACAAGAAATAGGGATTTAAGACACAAGAACTCACTATTTAGCTATGCGGTGTACGAAAAGTGAGAGTAGAATTGATGAGTGAGTGTGAAACCAATTAAAAGTAGAAAGACGGAAGGTAAGAGAGTACAAGAACGAGTAAATAGAGAAGGACTAGTAATGAATGAAATAGGGTACCCGGATAAGCTACCGCTAGGACTTATACATCTAATGCAAGACTATGCTATTATACTTTCATATTGATGTTAATTGAGTCGAGGATATCCTTATACACATGGTCCCAAACCAAAGGTCGATCGTGACTAACCCCAACACTATACCCCCGCATTAGGTTTTCACTATGACTCTTGACTCTCGTTGATCTATCAACTAAGCCCTAGAGAAATATGTCTTCCTAAGGCTCACACTACATGGGATTGCTTTAAGTTCTAGGGATTCCTAGTGATAAAACAAGTTCCTATGTATAGTTCTAACCCTTTGGTCCAGGTGGAAGAACCCTAGTCTAAATTAAGCCCCAGCACTAGGATTCACTTCAACCCTTTACTCTGTTGCTCGTGCAACTAAGCCCCATGGGAGTTCCTCTCCTAGCACTTCACTCTATCTCGACCGCTAAGAAATCATGGAACCTGAAGGTAGAAAGAATCACACCGGAGGGGAAAGGGGATGTTCTGCTACCTCACGACTCACCCTCTCAACCCTCTTCAACCTTAAGTAGTCTGACCCTATAGGAGTTGTCACACCTTCAAAGGATAACCTAGATTGTTCTCAACCCTAGTGTCACGGCTAAGGGAAAAAAATTACAAGAGATAATTAAGATTGAAACTCTAATTTATACATCAATAATGGAAAGTATAATAACAATGTCATAGAAACATAATGATCTTAGGGTTTATAAGTCTGAATACCCACGAGGGGTTTAGCTCCTCATGGAGCTATACAAATTCATCAAAATATAAAAGAAAGCACAAATTACAAGCATCGATGAAACCCCCTTGCGTATGATGTGGCTGTGGTCTTGTGCGGCCGCCGGACGTCGGTGACGATGCCGATGATGCGCTCCGAACCTCCACGAAGTCCTCTCCGAAACCCTAGCCGTGCTCTCCAGAACTTGGGGAGAAAGATAGGTCAAAAAGATCCAAAAACATTCTCCAAAATGGGCTTTTATAATGCTGAGTCGCGGCTTTAAATCGGCTGAAAACCGGATTTCACACGGCCTTGTAAAATTTCCACACGCCAGTCTGGAATTGTTGAATTGCTAATTTTCGGCATACAGTGAACAGTAACTTGCTATAGTAATTTTTTACTACAGCAACTTACTACAGTGATGCTACAACAATCATGCCGAAACGCTCCCGAATTCGTTATTCTTCATTGAGGCCGTTGAAATTGAGCACACAATCAATGGTAGACCGTGCCGATTGCTTCAAATTTCTTTAGTGTCGAAGTTCTCTTTGTTAACATGAGCTAGACTTATTGTGAATGTGTCTGCCTTTGTGCCACTCCAAAGGAAGTTGGCACACACTCACAAGTCTAGGCTCATGCCTTGTTCCTTGCTTAATCCGAAAACTCCCCAGTAATGGTGAACATGATCTAACTTCGTTCCTTTTCTCCAATTCATCTTCACAACCCTATGATGCACAAAAGTAAACAAATGTACACTTTTAGTGATAAAATTTAATTAAATCAATGCTCATTGCAAGATAATAACTCTTTGCATTACTATAACACGAGCATTTATCACCTAAAGGGATGGGCAAGGTCACACTACCTCTACCATCGAGCAGACGGGGGTACCCTCGGGTCAGGTGATATCAACAAGGGACGGTATTTGTCTGTCCGCGTATTGGTGGGCTCGTACAAGGCCATGAACACTGAGAGCTCAGTATACCTCAGATGATAGGCCTGCCCGCGGAACTGAAAGTTGATAGTATGGGGGTCATCCCAAGTGCCCCATTGCCTCTCAAACATGGATAAGAACTCTAGTGTAATATCCCGGTAAGCGGGCTCGGTGACAATGAGAGCTTGTATCTAGCCACCAACGTTGAGCAGCTACTCAACCTCCGCCCGCAGTTTTGCCCTTTGTAAAGCATCCCAATCGATGGTATGCACAACATCGAAGATACCTCCAGAAATCTGTGCATGGTGCTCTTGTCTCGCATGCACAAGAGATACAGGTCGTCTCGACATTTTTTTCCAAAGATAATAAGAGAAATTTAGTTCAACTGATAGAAATTAGTGCAGACACGGTCATGCCAGGGGCACTGAGCCCGTGCATTAGAAGGGCACGACCGTGTAATTTGGGACATGGCCCTGGTTCATAGGAACACGGCCGTGGTTCTAACAAATCAAAATGAAGAAACACCAACTTCGTGCCAAATCAAGTGTTAAAATTAGCAAAGGAAAGTGGGAGACAGAGAAATTTGCCCATTGCGTGTAACAAGCAAGATCGAGCAAGAAGAAACAACCAAAATCAAAGGAAACCAAGAGAATTACCAATAAACGTAATGGTCTACCACCCAAAAGATGAAGACACACGGACTCTACAAGAAGACTGGCAGTGAATGCCGATGGGAGGAAGAAATCATGCATAAGTGAGGATGCGAAAGTGAAAATGGTAGTTAGGGTTTGATTTAAAGCGCATGAAGGAGGGTAAGGAAGAGAAATGGTCGGATGTGACTATTCACCTCCTGACATGGTGTGCGACAAGTGCGTGTCAAGACACAGGAATCAGTGCCAGTGTAAATGCATGAGACACGCCTGTGTGACAAGCGTGCCCCTCTCCTTGTTTATTTTAGGAAAAATTTCAACGCTGCTGGGAAAAAGACACAACCGTGTGAAGTGCTCGGCAAACGTGCTTCAGGGCGACACACTCGTGTTACAACCCGTGTCAACTTGGAAGGGTTCCTAGACACACTATGCACCCAACAACCAACAGACTCAACAAAAACTCAAAAATGCAGACTACACACATTCGCTAAAAGAAACGGGAGAAGAAAGTCAGAGGAGACCAGAAAAAGAGAATCATGGTAGTCAACAAACAAAAGAAAACACTAAAACAAAAAGAACAATCACAAAGAAAACAAAACTACTATGACTTGGGTTGCCTCCCAAAAAGCGCTTGTTTTACTTCACTAGCTTGATGTACCTTGTAAATCAGGAGGAGCATGGAGGAGGAAAAAACTACTAATGACTAAAGAAGTGTGTTCCTTTCTTACTGCATAATGTTTTAACTGATGCACATTAACCTTGAAAGTTCCCTTATGGGGATGCGAGATCTCAACTACACCATGAGGGAATGTTTGTGTGATTGTGTAGGGTCCCATCTATCTGGATTTGAGTTTGCCTAGAAAACGTTTCAACCTAGAATTGAAGAGAAGGACTGGTTCCCCCACTTAAAATTGCTTGTCCCTTTTCAAGTGATAATCATGGATTTTTCTAACTTTCTTCTTGTAAACTAAAGAATTCTCATCGGCATTAAACCTGTGCTCCTCCATTTCATTCAACTGATACTTCCTTTTCTTCTACGCATCCCCCAAATTCAAATTAAGCAATTTGATTACCCAATATAATTTATGCTCCAATTCCACGGGGAGATAACATGTTTTACCATAAACCAAATGGAAAGGAGTGTGGGCGATGGAGGTCATGTAAGCTGTCCTGTATGCCCAAAGAGCATCATCTAACCATTCTGACCAGTATCCCATATTATGTTGCACTATTTTTTCAAGTATTCTCTTTAACACATGATTTGTGACTTCAATCTGGCCACTCGTTTGGGGGTGATAGCCCGTCCAAACCGGATGAGTAATTCCACATTTCTTCATCAACTTTTCGAATTGAGCATTACAAAAGTGAGTTCCCCAATTGCTAATAATCGCTCTTGGAGTGCTAAATTGGGTAAACAACTTTTTTAGGAATTTCACCATGACCTCTGCATCATTAGAAGAAAAAGACTGCGCTTCTATCCACTGGGAGACATAGTCGACTGTCACCAACACATATTTCCACTTGAGTTAAGGAAAGGGGCCATGAAGTCAATTCCCCAGACATAAAAAAACTCATATTGCTGGATGGGGTCTATTTCATATCATTGAGTTTGGACAGATTCCCATTTCATTGACACTGGTCACAAGTTTGAAAAAATTCTCGAGCATCACTAAAAAGTGAGGGCCAAAAGAAACCGGCTTCCAACACTTTTTCAGTCGTACAATTTGCACCAAAATTCCCTCCGGCTATTTTGAGTGGCAATGTCTCAAAATCTCCCATCCCTCAGCATGTGACACATTATGACGAACTACCAAGTCAACACAAAGCTTATATAGGAAGGGATCCTCCTAGAAATAAAGTTTAGCATCTGACAAGAACTTCTTCTGGTGCTGATATAGAAATTGTGATGGGATCACTCGCCCGACAGGGTAATTGGCAAGATCGGCGAACCAATGGTAGCCATCATCATATCCCACACTTGCCCTGATCTAATACAGGTGTTCCTCATGGAAAGCATCATTGATCTTTTGATGCCTAATGTCAGTATCTGGATGCACTAGATGCAACAACTGATCAACCACAACATTTTCTGACCCCTTCTTATCCCTCATCTCCAAGTTGAACTCTTGTAGCAACAAGATCCATCTGATTAATCGAGTCTTTACATCAATTTTGAAAAGGAGGTACCTGATGGCTGCATGGTCTAAATAAACTGTGAACTTAAACAACACCAAATAAGATCAAAATTTATTAAAAGCATAAACGATTACGAGCAGATCCTTTTTCGTGGTGGTGTAATTTCCTTGGGTTGGTGTGAAGGTCTTACTAGCTTAATATATCGAGTGGAATTGTTTATCGTACCTCTATCCCAATACCACTCCAACTGCCCAATCGCTTGCATCATACATGAGTTCAAAAGGGCGGCTCCAATTAGGACCTTGAGAAGCAGCGAGACACTCCAACTTCTCATTTAAACCTTGGAAAGCAGAGAGACACTCCCGATACCACTCCAACTTCTCCTTTAAACCTTGGAAAGCAGCGAGACACTCCCGATTAAAGTTAAAAGGTGTGTGCTTTTCCAAGAGTTTTGTTAAAGGCTTGGAAATCCTTCAGAAGTCGTGAATGAATCCCCTATAAAACCCTACCTGTTTGAGGAAACTTCATATGCCCTTTGTAGTTGAAGGCGGGTAAAGCTTCTCAATTCCACCCAACTTTGCTTTATCCACTTTAAATCTTGTGACCCGGAACAATCCCCTCTCTCATCATAAAGTAGTATTTCTCCCACTTCAATAGCAAGTTTGTTTCCTCGCATCTTCCAGGACCCATTTTAAAATTTCCAAACATCCATCAAAAGAATCCCCAAAGACGGAAAAATCATCCATTAACACTTCCATGAAGTCTTCAATGAATTCGCCGAAGATCACCATCATGCATCTTCGCAAGGTTGCCGGTGCATTACATAGACTGAACGACATTCGTCTATAAGCAAAGGTGCCATAAGGCCATCTGAATGTGGTTTTTTCTTGGTTCTCGAGGACTACTAAAATTTGAAGGTATCCAGACATCCCATCAAGGAAATAATAATATTGATGGCCTGCAAGCCACTCGAGCATCTAATCAATAAACAGTAAGGGGAAATGATCCTTTCGCGTTGTACCTTTTAGCTTCCGATAATTTATGCAAACACGGCATCCAGTCACCTTACGGGTGCGGATTAACTCATTGTGTTCGTTTGAAATCACCGTAGTCCCACCCTTCTTTACATGACTTGAACTGGTCTTACCCACAGGTTGTCTGATATGGAACAGATAATACTGGCATCTAAGAGTTTTTTTTACTTCATTCTTTACCACAACCATCATATTAGTGTTTAACTTGCGTTGGGGTTGGACCTTGGGCCTCATGTTTCCTTCCATCAGGATCTTATGCGTACAAAATAATGGATTGATTCCCCTAATGTCAAAGATACTCCAGGCAATGGCCCTCTTATGTAATTGCAATAAATCCACCAATTTTCCTTTTTTCTCTGTATCTAGTACAGAAGAAATGATGACAGGCATTCCTAGGTTCTCCTCTAAGAAGACATATTCCAAATGTGCAGGTAGCTCTTTAAGTTCCTTCATGGCAGGACACGACACTATTGGTTATGTAGTTGTATATTTCTCCTCCTTCTTCTCAACAACTGTGCCAACCGTATAATTGTTCTACTCATAGTTTCTTGCGGAAGTGAACCGATCCTCAACAAGCACGTAACCACTAGGTGGATCGGGTTGTGGATCCCCATTGATTCCAGTTGACACGGTCATCAATTGCATAATGCCACATCCCACTTATTGATCATGACGATATTGGCGAGGACCAGTAACTGTACTCACAAATTCATTCCACTGATCTGTCCAATCGTAGAATTTTGAAATCAGGGTAGCCAGTCCTTGCTTGTCAATAGACACAATATACCCCTCACTATGATCAGGAATATATGAGTAACTACGCAAGGTGTCTAATAGCTCATTCGTGGTGGCACTGTGGTACCACGAAGCACCGATACCCAATGAATTCACGTTATTTCCACAACAGTTAAAATAAAATGAACCAAAGAATAAATACGCAAAAAGGCGGAAAAGTATGTTCACCAATATGCACAGTATTAATAGACTAGATCACCAAAATCCTAATGTTCCTAAGAGTTGCTAGTCACCGGCAACGGCGCCACAAACTTGATGTGTTCTCCACAAGTGCACGGGTCGCACACGAGTAATAAAGTGGTTTCCCCTAAGCGGTAGGGTTGTTGAACCTCAAGGAACAAGAATCAAAGTACTAATTTCTCCTCTGATGTCTAGTGAATCACAAGTTGAGAGATAGCTGAAATGAAGAATAATAAAGAAAATATCAAATGGTGAAGGTGATAGGTAACTAGGATTGAGTGTTTCAATAGCAAGATAGTAATGCCCCAGGGTGATTCCTACGGACTATTGCATGCTATCTCACCCTTAATGCCTACCAGGTATGTTCTACGATTCATGTGTGTGCTCACAAGCAATGTTGCATCGATGGTTCTCAAATACACCGAGTTTTGTGAAGGTAACTGTGCGTTTCTTGCTGGATAAGCCATACACTGTGTTTTACACATGCAACTGTGCAATTCAAATACGTCGAGTTATGAAAACACAAGATTAAACAAAAGAATCAAAATAACTCCATAGAACAATAAATGCAAGTGTTAAAGCATACAAATCATATGAGTTCACAACCCCAAGGCACTATGGCCAGTTAGCCTTTCATGTGTGGTAACAACAAGGAAGAAACAATAAAAGAACAACAAGAGGAAGGTATTACTCCCTTCTCTTCTCTAGATGACCTTCCTTTCCAAGCTCCATGTGTTAACCCCACCTCTCAAGTGCCTCTAACTCATCCTTCATCTCCTTAGGTGGTGTAGTGAAGCCTGATCTTCACTCTCATCAAAGTCCTCCCAATGGAGAGAAGATTCTAAGAACAAATATGAGAAAGAAACCTAGAATCTAGAGTCAAAAATGCTGTTTTGGGCCTGACATGATGTGGACATGGTCGTGTTCTACCCTTGTTCTTTACTGAGATTTGCATTCGTGCAAAACCCGAGATAATCTATGGATGCCACACGGTCGTGCATCCCTTGTGCTCTGCTAGTGAACGCCCGTGTAAAAGGCAGCATGGCCATGTTGCCTACGAGGAAGAGAAGATATCTTTTTCCTGAGATTTTCAGTGGAGCGAACATGAGCGTGCTGAGACTATGTTCTGCCCGAGACACCCCCGTGCCAGAATTTCACCAACTTTTTTTCCAGGCTGGAAAGATTAGTGGGACAGAGCAACGGTCGTGTTCTGCCTGTGTTCAGCTTGCTCTTTTGCCTTGGTCATCAAATACACGCATTTCACCCTTAGTTTCACTCCAAATTGACTCGAGCCTGAGATTCCTATACAATAAACATCATACCTTGAATATCACTGAATATGTATAAAAATATGCTAAAGGACAAATAGAAGAATGAAATAGAGGGCATGAAAACGTGATGTAAAATGCACTCATCAGTTTCCTTATAATAATGCCTACTATTTTTCAATCAAAAAAATAATCCTATGTTTTTTTAAAAAATGCCTACTATATTTGAATCAAAACCCTAATCCTTTGTTTTTTTTTCTGATTGGCTCCTATTTTTCAGTCAAAACACTAATTCTTTCTTTTCTTGTCAGAATATCGAATATTTTTTAATAAAAACCATAATCCTATGTTTTCTTTTGTAAATGTCCCCTAATTTTTTTATTATTAATCAAAACCATAATCCAATATTTTCATTGCAAAATGTCTCATATTTTTCTATCAAAATTGTAATCCAATGTTTTCTTTTTGGAATGCTAACTATTTTTAATGAAAATTCCAATCCTATGTTTTCTTATAGTAATGTCTCCCATTTTTCAATCAAAAACCTAATCCGATGTTTTCTTATAGTAATGTCTCTTTATTTTTAATCAAAACCCTAATCCTAAATTTTCTTGTACTAATGTCTCCTATTTTTCAATCAGAACCATTAACCTATGTTTTCTTTTTGTAATGACTAGTATATTTGAAAAAAAAAATAATTGTATGTTTTCTTTATCGAATGCCCCCTATTTTGCAAACAAAACCTGAATCCTATGTTTTTTCTTTTCCGAATGTCTCATATTTTTTAATCAAAACCAAAATCCTCAATTTTTTTAATGCCTCATATTTTTTAATCAAATAACTAATCTTATATTTTCTTTTGGGAATGTCTACTATTTTTTATTCAAATTATGAGCTTGCTGCAAAAGCTCGTGAGGCATACCAAGATTTGGCCAAATAACTAATCATGGTAATCTTTGATCAACAGGTTGGAAGACGTGTTACTAGCATTGGTACTCGGGTCAACAATTACAAGATTATCGCTACATCAGAATGCCTCCTATTTTCTTAATAAAAATGTAATCCTATGTTTCCTTTCACAGTGTGTTCTATTTGTCAATCAAAACCGTGTTTTCATGTGGCAGTGTCTCATATTTATTGGTTTTCAATGAAAACCCTAATCCTATGTTGTATTTTTCGGAATATCTACTATTTTTCAATCAAAATCTTAATCCTACATTTTCTTTTAAGATTGTCTACTATTTTTTAATCGAACTCTAATCCTATGTTTTCTTTTCAGAATGGCTACTATTTTTGAATCAAAACCCTAATCTTATGTTTTCTTTTAGAATTATCTGCTATTTTTGAATCAAAACCCAAATCCTATGTTTTATTTTGGAAATGCACCCTAATATTAGGTTATTAATCAAAACCCTGATACTATATTTAACTAAAGTAATGTCTCATATTTTTCAATCAAAACCAAATCCTATTTTTTTCTTTTTAGAATGTCTGATTTTTTATAATCAAAACCCAATTCGATTGTTTGCTTTGCATAATGCCTCCCCTTTTTGAATAAAAATCCTAATCCAATGTTTTTTTTTTTAGAATGTCTCCTATCTTACATTCTAAACTTGGATCCTATGTTTTTTTTCTTAATGTCTCCTATGTATCAGTTTTATTGAAAAACAAAATCTTTTCTTTTATGTTCGCAATGTATACAATTTTTGCATCAAAACAATAATCCTATGCTTTCTTTTCATAATGGTTAATATTTTTCAATCAAAACACTAATTCTATGTTTTCTTATCGGAATGACACTTATTTTTTTATCAAAACCATAATCCTATATTTCTTTTTGGAATGTTTGCTATTTCCTAATGTAAACACTAATCCCAAGTTTTCTTTTTGGAATATCTACTATTTTTGAATCAAAACCATAATATTATGATTTATTATACTAATTTATGCTATTTTCAAGTTTTGAATCAAAACCATAATCCTATATTTGAATCAAAACCCTAATCCTATGTTTTTCTTTATGGAATGGCTTCTATCTTTCAATCAAAACTTGAACATTAGGTTTTTTTTTTCTTAATTTCTCCTATTTATCAGTTTTGAATCAAAACCTTAACTTATGTGTTCTTTTTTCAATGTCTCCATTTTTTAATCAAAAACCAAATCCTTTCTTTAATTTTTGGAATGCTTGCTATTTTTGAAATAAAACGCCAAATCCTATCTTTTCTTTTCGGAATGTGTCTAATTTTTCAATTTTGAGTCAAAATCTTATCCTTTGTTTTCTTTTCAGAATGTCTCAATTCTTTTCAATCAAAACCCAAATCGTATATTTTTTTATGGAATGTCTCTGATTTTTTAAACAAAACCCTTATCGTATGTTTTTTTTACGGAATGCCTTCTATTTTTGAATAAAATTCTTCATCCTATGTTTCCTTTTCGGAATGTATCCTATTTTTTAATTAAAACAATAATCTTATGTTTTTCTTTAGCAATGTTTCAATCAATACAAATTCTATGTTTTGTTTCTGTATCTCTCCTATTTATCAGTTTTCAATCAAAACCTTAATCCTATGTTTTATTTTCGCAATTCTCATATTTTTCAATCAACAACCTAATCCTATGCTCCTTTTCAGAATGTCTCCTATTTTTTATTCGAACCCTAATCCAATGTTTTTTTTTTCGAAATGCCTCCTACTTTTTAGTTTTGAAGAAAAACCATAATCATTTGCGTCTTTTCTAAATGTGTCCTATTTTTTAATCTAAACCTTAATCCTATGTCTTCATTTCAGAATGGCTCTTATTTTTTAATCAAAAACATAATCGTATGTTTTTTTTTTGGAATGTCTACTATTTTTTAATGAAAACACTAATCCCAAGTTTTTTTTTTGGAATGTCTACTACTTTTCAATCAAAACCTTAATATTATGTTTTCTTGTAGTAATGTATCCTAATTTAAAGTTTTGAATCAAAACCGTAATCCTATGTTTTGTTTTTGGAATGCCTATTATATTTGAATCAAAACCCTAATCCTATGTTTTTATTTAAGGAATGTCACCAATCTTTCAATCAAAACACTAATACTATGTTTTCTTTTCTTATTGTCTCGTATTTATCAGTTTTGAATCAAAACCTTAAACTATGTTTTTTTGGAATGTCTCTTTTTTTTTTTACATTAAAACAATAATCCTATGTTTTCTTTTAGCAATGTTTCAATAAAAACACTAATTCTATGTTTTTTTTTTTTGTTTCTCTCCTATTTATCGGTTTTCAATCAAAACCTTTAATCCTATGTTTTTTTCAGAACGTCTTCTACTTTTTGTTTTGAAGAAAAACCATAATCCTCTGCTGTCTTTTGAAAATGTGTCCTATTTTTTAATCTAAAAATTAATCCTATGTTTTCATTTTTGAATGGCTCTTATTTTTTAATTAAAACCAAAATATTATGTTTTCTTTCTGGAATGTATGCAATTTTTTTAATGAAAACACTAATCCCAAGTTTCCTTTTTGAATGCCGACAATTTTTAAATCAAGACCCTAATACTATGTTTTGTTATAGTAATGTATCCTATTTTAAAGATTTGAATCAAAAACCATAATCCTATGTTTTGTTTTCAAAACACCTACTATATTTGAATCAAAACCCTAATCTAATGTTTTTATTTTCGGAATGTCCCCTATCTTTCAATCAAAACTTGAATATTATGTTTTCTTTTCTTAATGTCTCCTATTCACCAATTTTGAATCGAAACTGTAACCTGTTTTCTTTATGGAAAGACTGTTTTTTTTTTTTTCAAATAGAAACCTAATCCTTTCTTTTGTTTTTGGAATGTATGCTATTTTTTTAATCAAAAACCTAATCTTATGTTTTCTTTCCAAAATGTGTCATGTTTCTCAGTTTTGAATGAAATCCCCAATCCTTTATTTTCTTTTCATAATGTCTCATTTTTTTTTAATCAAAACCCTAATAATATCTTTTGTTTTGGGAATCTCTTCTAATTTTTTTATCAAAATCCTAATTCTATGGTTTCCTTTCGTAATAACTCCCATTTTTGAATAAAAATAGTAATCCTATGTTTTCTTTTTGAAATGTCCTGTATCTTTCAATCAAAACCTGAATCATATGTTTTGTTTTCTTAATGTCTCCTATTTATTAGTTTTGATTTTGAAACCTAATCAAAACAATAATCCTATATTTTCTTTCCATAATGTCACATATTTTTCAATCAAAACCCTAATCATATGTTTGCATTTGGGAAAGTCTCCTATTTTTTAATCCAAACCCTAATCCAATGTTTTCCTTCATTAATGTTTGCTATTTTTTATTGAAAAAGTTAATCCTATGTTTTCCTTCATTAATGTTGGCTATTTTTTATTAAAAAAGTTAATCCAATGTTTTCATTTTGAAATGCCTACTATTTCTTAATAAAATCCCTAATCGGATGTTTTTCTTATAGCAATGTGTCCTATTTTTACGTTTTGAATCAAAACCCTAATCCTACGTTTTATTATTGGAGAGCCTATTATATTTGCATCAAAATCCTAATCCTATGTTTTTTTTTTCAGAGTATCTCATATCTTTCAATCAAAACCCGAATCATCTGTTTTATTTTTCTTAATTCTACTTTTTATCAATTTTAAATTAAAACCCTAACCTATGTTTTATTTTCGCAATGTCTCATATTTTTGAATAAAAAATCTGATCATTTGTTTTCTCTTCAGAATGTCTGTCATTTTTTAATCAAAACATTAATCTTATGATTTTTCTTTTTAGAATGTGTCCTATTTTTTATTTTTGAATCAAAACTTTAATCATTTTTTCTTTTCGTAATATTTCATGTTTTTTAATAAAAAAAACCTAGTAATTTCTTTTGATTTTGGAATCTCTGCTAATTTTTATCAAAATCCTAATCTTATGTTTTTCTTTCAAAATGCCTCCTATTTTTGAACTAAAATCCTCATGCTATGTTTTCTTTTCGTATTGTCTACTATCTTTCAAACAAAATCGAAATCCTATGTTTTCTTTTCTTAATGTCTTCAATTTATCAGTTTTGATTCAAAAACCTTATCATTTCCTTTCTTTTTAGAATATATACTATTTTCGAATCAAAATAATAATCCTTTTTTTTTCATAATGTCTCATATTTTTCAATCAAAACCCTAATCCTTTATTATTATTATTATTTTTTTAATGGCTCCAATCTTTGAATTAAAACCCTAACCCAATTTTGTTTCTCAAATGTCTATTATTTTTCAATCAAAACCCTAATCCTATGTTTTCCTTTCAAAAGGTTTACTATTTTTTAATCAAAAACCAAATCCTATGTTTTCTTATATTAATGTGTACTATTTTTTAATTTTGAATAAAAACCACAATCCTATGTATTTTTTTCAAAATGTGTACTATATTTGAATCAAAACTTTAATATTATATTTTACATTCAAAATGTCTCCTATATTTTCAATCAAAACATAAATCCTATGGTTTTCTTTTCTAAAAGTCACCTATTTATCAGTTTTAAATCAAAACCCTAACATATGTTTTGTTTTCATATTGTCTCCTATTTTTCAATAAAAACCTAATCCTTACGATTTTTTTTCAGAATGCTACAATGTTTGAATCAAAACCTAAAACTTGTGTTTTTTTTCGGAATGTGTTCTATTTTTTAGTTTTGAATAAAAACCCTAATCATTTGTTTTCTTTTACAAATACCTCATTTGTTTGAATCAAAACTCTAATCCTATTTCTTGTTTTGGTAATCTCTACTAATTTTTAATCAAAACACTAGTCCTATATTTTCATTTTGTAATGCCTCCTAGTTTGAATAAAAATCATAATCCTATGTTCTCATTTTGCAATGCCGCAATTTTTGGATGAAGACCCTAATCTTATGTTTCTTTTTTTGAATCAAAACAATAATCATCTATTTTCTTTTCATAATATCTCATATTTTTTAATCAAAACTGTAATCCTAATTTTTTTTAATGCCTCTTTTTGTTTAATCAAAACCATAAACTGACGTTTTCTTCTGAAAATGTCTACTAATTTTTAATCAAAAAAATAATCCTATGTTTTCCATTTATAATGTCTCTAAATTTTTAATCAAAACCCTAGTCCTATGTTTTCCTTTTCCAACGGCTCCTATTTTTGAATCGTAACCCTAATCCTATTTTTCTTTTGGAAATATCTGCTATTTTTAAAACAAATCAGTAATCATATGTTTTTCTTTTTGGAATGTCTACTATTTTTGACCCAAAACCCTAATCATATTTTTTCTTATAGTAATGTCTGTCTCGTATTTTTCATTCAGTGCCATAATTCTATGTTTTTTTTTTTTTTTGGAATGCTTATTATATTTGAATCAAAATCCTAATCCTATGTTTTCTTTTTGAAATGTCTCATATTTTTTAATAAAAAAACTAATGCTTGCTTTTTTTTTTTTTTGGAATGCATGCTATTTTTTAAACCAAACTCCAAAGCCTATGTTTCTTTTCGGAATGTGTCCTATTTTTCAGTTTTGAATCAAAACCCTAATCCGTTGTTTTTTTTTCGCAATGTATTAGTTCTTTTGAATCAAAACCCAAATCGTATTTTTTGTTTTTGGAATATCTGTGATTTTTTAATCAAAACTCAAATTGTATGTTTTTTTTATTGTCTCTTATTTTAGAATAAAAACCTAAATTCTATGTTTTCTTTTCGAAATGTCTCCTATTTTGGAATTAAAAAAATAATCTCGTGTTCTGTTTTACCAATGTTTCAATCAAAGCACTAATTCTATATTTTATTTATGTATCTCTCGTATATATCAGTTTTCAATCAAACCCTTAATCATATGTTTTCTTTTCAGAATATCTCATTTTTTTTTTATTCAAAACCCTAAGGGGCTATTTGTTTGCAAGCATTGGACTAGGAATGGATTGGGAATGGGTCTAATCCCTTGTTTGGTTGTCAGGCATAGGAATGGATTGGGAATGGGTTAGGAATTGGTTAGGAATGGGATGAGCGGAGAAGAGTGATTGGGATGCCTCCAATTTTCATGAGGAATTCCTAATCCAGACAAGGAAATTACCATCTTACCCATTACTTTAATTTTATTTCCATCCAATATATATATATATATATAGTAAAAACAAAAATATTAATAAAATAATACTATAAAAAACATTGTAAAAATAATACTATAAAAAACAGCAGCAATAATAATAATAATAATAATAAATTCTAAAATAATAAAAAAAATATGATAATATTTTAACAAAACAACAATATTAATAATAAAGAATTTGTAAACTTAATTATAAAAAATAATTATAATAATAATGACAACATATTACAAATAAAATAATATTGTTTGGTAATATATTTATTTATTTAATATTTATTCTATAAGGGCATAAAAGACATTTCGTATATATTTCTTCTATTTACTTTTCCCATTCCCAATGAATTACTCTACTATACCCTCCAACCAAACACAATTTTTCTTTCATTCTTAATCCATTCCCCCTTATTCTCATTCCTATCTCATTCCTATCTCATTCCTCCTCAACTCCATTCCTTGGAACCAAACAGCCCCTAAGTCTATATTTTGTTTTAGGAATCTCGGTTAATCTTAAATCAAAACCCTAATCCCATGTTTTGTTTTTGTAATGCCTCCTGTTTTTGAATCAAAACCCTAATCTTATGGTTTCTTTTCAGAATATCTAATATCTGTCAATCAAAACATTAATGCTATGTATTCTTTTCAAAATGTCTGATATTTTTTCATTCGAAACACTAATCCTATTTTTTCTTTTCGGAATGTCAACTATTTTTTAATCAAATGCCTAATCCTATGTTTTCTTCTAGTAATGTCTGCTATTTTTCAATCAAATCCTTAATCCTATGTCTTCTTTTTTGAGTGGCTCTTATTTTTTAATAAAAAACCTAATCCTTTCTTTTTCTTTTTACAATGCCCGTTATTATTTTAATAAAAATCCTAATCATATGTTTTCTTTTGGAAATGTCCTCTATTTATCAATTTTTAATCAACCCCCTAATTCCATCTTTTCTCATAGAAATATCTCATATTTTCAATCAAAATCCAAATCTTATGTTTTATTTTCGTAATGTCTGCTATTTTTTAATGAAATCCGTATTCCTATGTTTTCTTACAGTAATGTCTCGTATTTTTCAATTAAAACACTAGTCATATGTTTTCTTTTCGGAATGCCTACTATGTTTCAATCAAAACTTGAATCCTTTGTTTTCTTTTCTTAATGTCACCTATTTATTAGTTTTGTATTAAAACTCTAACCTATGTTTTCTTTTCAAAATGTCAACTATTTTTCAATCAAAAATCTAATCCTTTATTTTCTTTTTGGACTGCCTACTATTTTTTAATCAAAGCCCTAGTCCATGTTTTCTTGTCAGAATGTGTCCAATTTTTCAGTTTAGAATCAAAACTCTAATACTTTATTTTCTTTTCAGAATATCGCATTTTTTTTAATCAAAACCCTAATCCTATCTTTTTGTTTAGGGAATCTCCTAATTTTTAATCAAAAACTTAATTCGATATTTTTTCTTTCAGAATGTATCATATTTTTCAACCAAAACCCTAATCCCATGTTTTTTTTAATGCCTACTATTTTTCAATCAAAACTGTGATTGTATGTTTTCTTTTACAAATGTCTACTATTTTAAAATCAAAACACTAATCCTAGGTTTTCTTATGGTTATATCTACTATTTTTTAATAAAAACAATATCTTAGGTTTTTCTATTGGGAATGCCTCCTATTTTTTATTCAAACCCAAATCTTATGTTCTCTATTGGCAATGTCTTCCATTTTTTTAATCAAAACAACAGTTGTATGTTTTCCTTTTGGAATGTCTCTTATTTTTCAACCAAAACCATAATCCTATATTTTCATTTCGGAATGCCTATATTTTTCAATCAAAACCCTAATCTTATGTTTTCTTTTCAGAACGCCTACTATATTTGAATCAAAACCATAATCCTATCTTTTTTCCCGATTGACTCCTATCTTGCAAAGAAAACTAGAATCCAATGTTTCCTTTTCTTAATTTCTCCTATTTATTAGTTTTGAATCAAAACCCTAAGCTATGATATCTTTTCGAAATGTTTCCTATTTTTCAATTTAAAACCGAATCCTTTCTTTTCTTTTTAGAATGTCCCATTTTTTTGAATCAAAACCCTAATCTTATCTCTTGTTTTGGAAATGTTTGCTATTTTTTACTCAAAATCATAATCGTATATTTTATTTTCAGAATGTCTAATATTTTTGAACAAAAATCCTAATCCCATATTTTTATTTTGGGAATTTCTACTCATTTTTTATTACAATCCTAATCCTTTGTTTTCTTTTTCAATGTCGCCTATTTTGCAATCAAAATACTAATTATATGTTTTCTTTTCGCAATATCTCCATTTTATCTGCTTTCAAACAAACCCATAATCCTATGTTTTATTTGGAATGTCTGCTATTTATCACTCAAAAACCCTAATCCTATGTTTTTCTTTTAGAATGCCTCCTATTTTTTAATTGAACCCTAATCTTATATTTTTCTTTCATAATGTCTCATATTTTTTAGTTTTCAAGGAATGTCTTGAAATTTTTAAATCAACACCCTAATCCTTTGTTTTTTTTTTTTTTGGAATGTCTCCTAGTTTTTCACCTAAAACCCTAATCCTATATTTTCCTTTCAGAATGTCACCTAAATTTCGGTTTTCAATCAAAAACCTAATCCAATTAGTTTTTCTCAAAATGTCTTCTAGTTTTGAATAAAAACGATAATCTTATGTTTTCTTCTAGGAATGTCTACTATTTTTTTTTATTTGGATCAAAACGCTAATCCTATGTATTCTTTTTGTAAATTTGACTTTTTTCGGTTTTGAATCGAAACGCTAATCCTACATTGTCTTTTCAAAATGTCTGCTTTTTTGAATCAAAACCAAAATTTAATCTTTTCTTTCTGTAATGTCTCCTATTTCTAAGTTTTGAATCAAAACCCAATACTATGTCTTAATTTTGTAATTTGTCTTTTTTTTTTATTTTTCAATCAAAACAGTAATTCTATATTTTCTTTTAGCAGTGTCTTTTATTTTATAACAAAACAATAATCCAACCATTTTTACTCATAATATCCATTATTTTTTAACCAAAACACTAATACTATGTTTTTTTTAATGTCTAATTTTTTTAGATTTCAATCAAAACTCTAATAATATGTTTTGTTTTCCAAATGTCTACTATTTTTCATTTTTGAATCAAAACTCTAACCCTATTTTATCTTTTCACAATGGCTCCCATTTTTTAATGAAGATCCTAATCCTTATCCTATCTTTTTTTTTGTAATGTCTCCTATTTTTTAACTAAAACACTATTCCTCTATTTTCTTTTTGAAATGTGTCATAGTTTTCAAACAAAACCCTAGCCTATGTTTTCATTTCGGAATGTCTATAATTTTTTAATCAAAACCCTAATCCTATGTTTCTTTTTGGCATGTCTCACATTTTCCAGTCAAAAAAATAATTCTACGTTCACTTTTCGAATCGAATCCTATTTTTAAATCAAAATAGTAATCCTATGTTTTCTTTTCGGAATATGTCCTATTTTTTAATTTTGAATCAAAATCTTAATCATTTGTTTTCTTTTCAAAATGTCTCCTATCTTTCAATAAAAATCCAAACCTTATGTTTTCTTTTAGTAATGTCTCATATTTTTCAATTAAAAGGCAAATCCTATGTCTTCATATAGTAATGTCTCCAATATTTGTATCAAAAGGCTAATCCCATGTTTTCTTTTCCAAATGTATCATATTTTCTATTTTCAATCAAAACTCTAAACCTTTGTTTTTTTTGTAATGTCTGCTATTTTTGAATCAAGACACTAATCCGTTGTTTTCTATTTGGAATGTCTCCTATTTTTCAAACAAACCCTGAATCCTATATTTATGTTCTTCTCTTAATATCTCCTATTTATCATATTTGAATCAAACCTTAACCAATGTTTTCTTTTCAGAATGTCTCTTACTTTTCAATAAAAAACCTAATCCATTTTTTTTAACAATGTCTGCTATTTTTGAATCAAAACCCTAGTCCTATGTTTTCTTTTCGAAATGTTTCCTATTTTTTTAGTTTGAAATCAAAACAATAATCATTCCTTTTCTTTTTGTAATGTCACATTTTTTTAATCAAAACTCTAATCCTATGTTTTTTTTTCGTAATGTCTCATATTTTCCAATAAAAATCCTAATCCTATGTTTCTTTCCAGGAATGTCTACTATTTTTTGCATCAAAACACTAATTCTATGTTTTTAGTCAAAATCCTAATCTTATTTTTAAATCAAAGCCCTATATCTTTGTTTTCTTTTTGGAATGTTTCATTTTTTTCAACGAAAACTCTAACCCTATCTTTCAAAAAACTAATCCTTATTTTTCTTTTTGTAATGTCCCCTATCTTTCAATTAAAACATGAATCCTATGTTTTTTTTTAATGTCTCCTATTTATGAATTTTGAATCAAAACCGTAATCATATGTTTATTCTAGTAATGTCTCCTAGTTTTTAGTTTTGAATCAAAACCCCAATCCTTTGTTTTTATTTAAGCAATGCCTCCTATTTTTAAATCGAAACCCTAACCCTTTCTTTTCTTTTCGCAATGTCTACTATTTTTTAATCAAAACACTAATCCTATGTTTTCTTATTGTAATATGTCATATTTTTCAATCAAAACCGTAATCCTATATTTTATCTTATGAAAGCCTACTATATTTGAATCAAAACCCTAATTGTATATTTTATTGTGCGAGTATCTGCTATATTTGAACCAAAACACTAATCTGTGTTTTCTTTTAGAAATGTCCCCTATTTTGTTGATTTTAATTAAAACACTAATCCTATGTTTTCTTATAGTAATATCTCTTATTTTTCAATCAAAATCATAATTCTATGTTTACTTTTACAAATGCCTCATATTTTTCAATCAAAACTATAATAGTATGTTTTCTTTTCAGAATGCCTATTGTTTTTTAATGAAAACCCAAATCTTATGTTTTCTTATAGTATTGTCTGTTTTTTTTCAATCAAAACCCTAATCCTACGTCATCTTTTAAGAGTACCTACTATATTTGAATAAAATCCCTAATCCTATGTTTTCTTTTCAGAATGTGAACAAGCTTTCAATGAAAACTCTAATCCTATGTTTTTTTTTCCGGAATGTGTCCAATTTTTCAGTTTTAAATCAAAACCCTAATCGTTTGTTTTCTTATCGGAATGTCTCCTACTTTTCAATGAAAACCCCGATCCCTTGTTTCTTTTCAGAATTTCTACAATTTTTGAATCAAAACCCTCATCCTATATTTTCTTATAATAATGTCTCCTATTTTCACTAATGAGAGATATTACTTTAAGAAAACATCGGATTCAGGTTTTGTTTGCAAGATAAAAAATAGTATTTAGTACTGTCTGCTATTTTTTAATTAAAACAATAACATTATATTATCTTTTGTAAGTGTCCCTTATTTTTCAATTAAAAACTTAATCCTTTCTTTTTGCACTCTGGTGAACTTCTATCCCGTACGATCATAACAACACTTAAGCCCCAGATCCCATCAAAACTTCGAAGTCAAGCGAGCTTGTACGAGAGCAGTACTAGAATGGGTGACCTCCTCCGAAGTCCTCATGTTGCACCCCTTCCTCCTTCGTTTTGCTATATGGTTTATTTTTATGATTTTATTAATTAAAAAATAACAATAATAATTAAAAATGAAAGACTAACCTATATTTTAATCAAAAACATAATCCTATGTTACCTTAGAGTAATGTCTCCTATATTTTGTTTGGGGAATCTCTGCTAATTTTTAATCAAACCCCTAATCCTATGTTTGTTTTCATAATGGCTCCTATTTTTGAATAAAATATTTAATCCTATGTTTTCTTTTCAAAGTGTTATCTATTTTTGAATCAAAATCATAATCTTATGTTTCTCTTTTGGAAATATCTGCTATTTTTTAATCAAAACTTTAATCCTTTGTTTTCTTTTTGGAATGCCTCATTTTTTTTAATTAAAACCCTAATCATGTCTTTTTATTTCGGAATCTCTGCTAATTTTTTATTAAAACCCTAATCCTATGTTTTCTTTTTCGTAATGCCTCCTACTTTTGAATAAAAATCCTAGTGCAATGATTTTTTTTCGGAATGCCTTCTATCTTTCAATCAAAATCCGAATCTTGTGTTTTCTTATAGCAATGTCTCCTATTTTTCACTAATAGGGGACATTACTTTAAGAAAACATAAAATTTTTGTTTTGTTTGCAAGAGAAAACATAGGATTTAGTAATATTTCATTATTTTCAATCAAACCACTATTTTTTTTTCTTTTCGTAATAACTACTATTTTTAATGAAAACCCTAATCTTATGTTTTATTATGGAAGTGTACTCTATTTTTAATCAAAAACCTAATCCTTAATTTTTCTACTCTATTGAACTTCTATCGCGTATGATCATACCAACACAAAAGCCCTAAATCCCATTAGAACTTCGAAGTTAAGCAAGCTTCTATGAGAGTAGCACTTGGATGGGTTGTCTCCCCCCTTCGTTTTACTATATGGTTTATTTTTATAATTTTATCAATTAAAAAATTGAAATAATAATAAAATAAATGAAAGAATCACATATATTTTAATCAAAACACTAATCCTATGTTTCATTAGAGTAATGTCTTTGATATTTTGTTTCGGGAATCTATGCTAATTTTTAATCAAAGCCCTAATCCTATGTTTGTTTACGTAATGGCTCCTATTATCGAATAAAATTCCTAATCCTATGTTTTCTTTACGAAATGTTTTCTACTTTTAAATCAAAATCATAATCTTAGGTTTTCCTTTTCGTAATGTCTGCCATTTTTTAATCAAAACTTTAATTTTTTTGTTTTCTTTCTGGAATGTCTCATTCTTTTTAATCAAAACTCTAATACTATCTTTTGATTTGGGAAATTCTTCTAATTTTTTATCAAAACCCTAATCCTATTTTTTTTTTTTTCGTAATGCCTCCTACTTTTGAATAAAAATCCTAATGCCATCTTTTCTTTCCGGAATGTCTCCTATCTTTCAATAAAAATCTGAATCTTATGTTTTCTTTTCTTAATACCTCCTATTTATCAGTTTAGATTCAAAAACCTAAACTTTCTTTTTCCTTTACAAAATGTTTGTTATTTTTCAATCAAAACAATAATCCTTTGTTTTCTTTTCGTAATGCCTCACATTTTTCGATCAAAACACTAATCCTTTGTTTGCTTCTTGGATTGTTTCCTATTTTTGAATCAAAACCCTAACCAAATGTGTTCTTTTCATAATGACTACTACTTTTAAATCAAAGCCCTGATCTTTTGTTTTCTTTTTGGATTGTCTAATATTTTTTAATCAAAAAGCTAATCCTATGTTTTCTCATAGTAATCTATCCTATTTGTCTATTTTGAATAAAAACACTAATCCTATGTTTTCATTACGGAATGCCTACTATATTTGAATCAAATCTGTAATCTTATATTTTCTTTTCGGAATGTCTCCTATATTTCAATCAAAACCTGAATCCTATGTTTTATTTTCTTAATGTTATCTATTTATCAATTTGGAAGCAAAACCCTAACCTATATTTTGTTTTCAGAATGTCTCCTATTTTCAATAAAAAACCTAATCCTTACTTTCCTTTTCGGATTGTATGCTATATTTGAATAAAAATCCTAATCCTATGTTTTATTTTCAGAATCTTTCCTATTTTTCAGTTTTGAATCAAAATCATAATCCTTTGTTTTCTTTTTGGAATGCCCCATTTGTTTGAATCAAAACTCTAACCCTATCTTTTGTTTCGGTAATCTCTGCTGATTTTCAATCAAAATTCTAATCATATTTTTTCTTTTCGTATTGCCTAATAGTTTTTAAATTAAAATCCAAATCCTATGATTTCTTTTTGTAACACCTCCTATTTTTAAATCAAAACCTTAATTTTAAATTTTCTTTTGGAAATGTCTGCTATTCTTGAATCAAAACGAGAATCATTTGCCTTTTTTTCACAATATCTCATGTTTTTTAATCAAAATCCTAACCTTGAGGTTTTTTGTTTAGTGACTGCTAATGTTTATCAAGACCCCAATCATAAGTTTTCTTTTAGGAATGCCTGCTATTTTTTAATCAAAACAATAACACTATGTTTTTTTTTTTCGTAATGTCTCTTATTTTTCAGTCAAAACCCTAATCCTTTGTTTCCTTATAATAATATCTCCTATTTTTCAATCAAAACCTTAATCCTATTTTTTCTTTTCAGAAGGCCTACTATATTTGAATAAAAACACTAATCCTATGTTTTCTTTTCGAAATACCTCCTATTTTTCAATCAAAAAACTAATCCTTGCTTTCTTTTTGGAATGTCTTTTATCTTTGAAACAATCTCAAAATCCTATGTTTACTTTTTGGAATGTGTCCTACTTTTAAGTTTTGAATCAAAACTCTAATCCTTTGTTTTCTTTTCGGAATGTCTTAGTTTTTTTGAATCAAAACCCAAATACTATTTTTAGTTTCAGAAATGTCTGCTATTTTTTAACCAAAACACTAATCGTATGTTTTTTTTCGGAATGTCTCCTATTTTTGAATAAAAATCTTAATCCTATCACTACACCGTATGGGCTTATTAACAACAATTTTCTCACCCTTTCACGGCTTTTAAAAATGCCGCTAAATTGACCACCGGCGTCTTATGAAAATGCCGCGACTAGTGCCACTAAAGTGATGTTCGAAACTTAGCATCATTTATATTTATAAAACGCTACCAAAATTGGTAGCGAAGTTCACATGTAAGGCACCAAATTGGCGGTGTTTTTCCAAAATTACACCTCTATTTTTTTTGGGGATTATTCGCATAAACTCCATGCAATGTGGGTGTTGTAAAAAAAAAAAAAAAAAAAAAAAAAAAAAAAAAATCAAATTTAGCGGCATATTTTATGCAAAAACGACACTATATTCGTAGCATTTTTACGCAAAAACGGCACTAAGTTAGTGACATTTTCAAGACAAAATGGCACTAAATTAGTGGCAGTTGTAAGCAAACATGCCACTAAAATAGAGGCGTTCATAGCAAAAACATCACGAGTTCTTCCAACTTTTAAATATTGCTAATGCTTCAACAACATTTTTGTGAGAAAACACTACTAAAATAGTAACATTTTTTACAGCAACACGCTAAAATTAGGGAATTTATATTTTTAAATTACTGACGTACTTTGCTGCAATTTTCCTTATAAATGCAGTTAAATTTAATTTTGAATATAGTTTCCTCTGATTTTGCAATTTTTTTTTGTGCATTTCTTACAAAAAATGATAGTAGAACACCTGGAATTAGCATTCAAGATAACAGCAGTCACATATAATTAATTATATACACAAACACAATTCTTGATGTTCAATATATTAAACCAATTAGGAGTCACAAACGTCTTCGATATTAGTAAATAGCTAGGTTTGGGATTCTTGTCTTACTCCAAATAACACAAAAGAAAATAGAAATAAATAAAAAGCCTCCATAGATTGATCAATGCCACTACTAATCTCCAGAAGGCTGATTATGCAATTAAAAAAAAATATGAGAAAAGATTCCACAATGAATTTAAAATTATAATAAAATAGATACAAACACAGTAACATAGGCACTTTTAAATACCTGTGACTTGAGAAGGTGAGCCAGCTATGTCAACTTTATGGATAGTAACTCCAGGAAAGTGATTTTGTAAAAACACAAGAAGAGCATTATATTGAGCACATTGTTGAACACATTCTTGTTCACATTCTTGCTCTAGCTCCTCTTTCATTTGTTGCATTTGTTGTTCCATTTGGTCAAATCGCTCAACAAACAAACTTGATTGAGTGCTTGAGGCAGTAGAATTTCTGCTAATCATACCACCATAATAACTTTTGGTTGTTAGACCTAATCCAAGTCCTATTAGTCCCCCACATCGTTCTTTATCAATAACTTCTGTGAGAATTTTAGTTTCAACCATTTGCATATCCTCATCTACTGTTTTACATTCAGCTAACTTCTCATTTGCTTTATCATGTATAAATTGAGAAAAATTATTTTAAAGAAATAACATATTCCAAAACAAATTAAGAATTAAGGAATACTTAAAACATAATTATTACCAAAACTGGTTCAATTTCCATATTCATGTGAGAATTATCATTTTTGGTATGTGTTTCTTCAAAAAATTCGAGATGTCCTATTCTTCTTCCACTATTAACCTTCTACAAGTAGTTAAACAAAAAATTGTTTAAATCACAAACATCAAGAGATTAACTTTAACACATCATTAAAATACAAAGGAAAGTAAAAATAACATTTATAAATCACACTAACAATTTAATGCTTAATATATAATTGCTTACCATTTTCTTTTCCTTTCTCGCAAAGCTCTTCGATCCAGAGGTATGAGTATATTTTTGTTATTTTCTGCTAGCAACCCCATGTCTTTCTAAATCCTACATAATGACATGCATACTAACTTAGAAATAATAAAGATATGATAATTTTAATAAAATAAGTAAAATAACTATTCAAACCTCACCTTTATTTGAATATCAAAAATTGACTAATTGTTCACATTGCCATTGAATGGTTGCATTTGGATGTTCATCTTTGTTCATTTGCAAACCATCTTCTTGTTTGAAATGACACTTTTCAAATCATGCTTGCAATCTCTCCATTTCTTCCCCAAAGACTTTGGCACATACTCTTTATGTTTATATATTTATGAAAACAACATATGAACAATTCAATTATATGGGTTTGCCTCAATAAATTCGAACAATTCATCCTTCAATGTTTTTGGCACTTTATGCCAACTTTCATAGTGGAGGCCAATTTGTTGACCAGTTTGAGCAAGCATGCCGATAAATCAAGCCAATAGTTGTGCTTCAGGGTCAATTGGTTATCCCAAATAATTTGCACTCACCACAATCCTCTGTTGTGTTGGTAATGACCACAACTCCTTTAGAGTAGTTCGGCCTCCTTTTTTTTTGTTGTCCATTACTATCAACTATAATAATTTACATTTTAATAGAAAATTAGAACATTAATTCAAATATAATAAATTATGATTAAAATTGAAGATATGAAATTAACTTGCATTGAAATTTTTGGCTTTATTAACTGCGGCAACGTTCTCTAATCTGGCACTATTGTTTTGGTTTGGCTCTTGTTCATTATGATTTAAATTAGCTAAAGATGATGGAACTGAGCAATTAGTACCAACATGAAGTGTTTGAGTGGATCTGTTAGAACCAAGAGGGAATGATGGATTGGAGTTGGGAGTGTTGCTTATTCTAGTACCCACACCAGTGTCACACCCAGTAGCATTATTGTTAGTAGATTCAGACACGACCATTTTCAAGCACTTCAATTTTAATTTTGCCATTTTTTCCCTTATCTACGTCATTTAAAGAAAAACATGTTAAAAAGTTCATAACAAGTTAATAAATTAAGAAAGTATAGAGATAGATGGATTCTAGTTTTAGTGTTTGTGTGTTCGTAGTTTCTAATTTGTGATGGATCTATTATAGTTTTACTGTTTTAAGACTTAATCTGAAAACTTGTTAAAAAAAAGTTCAACAAATATTCTAGGTTTAACAATGAGAGTGAAATTAAGCAATTATATATATATTCATTATCCCCATTGACAGGAAACACAAGAACATTAGAATGCATCAATGTGATATTGAATAACCAAAAACATATAGCATTACAATTTCAAATCAAATTGTTCAGCATAAAAGCATTAAAATGATGACTACTATAAACATTAGAAACACTATAAATTACTACATTTTTATCCAAAAACAAATTCAACTTGAAAGTTGGGAACTTCATTACTGACTACCTATTTGATATTGAAAGTTGATAAATCTACTTATTCCACATATAAACATCAACATAATGTGTTATATAAATGTTAAAACCACTGTAAATTTCTATTTTTCTCCATTAAAAAAAAACTCATCCTGAAAGTTAACAAGTTCATTACAGATTCTCATTTTCATATCAAAAAGCCAAACATGGCTTACAGAAACAATAGAGAAACTGTAAAAAATACTCGTCTTGAAAATTGGCAAGTTCACTACGAACTATAATTAAGTTTGACATTGAAAAACCAAAAACATCATTAAACTAGTCTTTTTTTTTTTTTGTAAATTCCTCTTAGTATGTCTCCTCTATTTGTGTAAGGAAACATTTTTCTCCTGGTTGCTGATACATTTATTGATACTTATTTATAGTTAGCAAAAAATTGATACATGTATTGATAGTTAAAAAATAGAGAAAAAAAAATGTTAGGTGATGAATTTAGATAAACATACCAAAATTGATATGTACCTAGTGTAATGCCATATGCCAATGATTAAAATCTTTGGAAAAAAAAAAAAGAGAGGCTAGAGAGAAAGCTGGCTACCTTTTCCTTTTTGGAAGGGTGGAGTTTGGGATGATCAATGTGTTCTTGTTGCAAATCTGCACAACTGCTACAAAAGCAATAACGTACTAGCTGCCAGAGTTAATGCATTGGCTGGTTGCAGCAGCAGCAGCAGGTCTTGATGGGAATTATCCATTGAATTGCTCTTCTTTCAACCTGATAAAATTTAAGGAATTTAAAAGGATTAAGGAATCTAAGCATGAATGGCACAAGAATAATATACCTGCACAATCATCCCACATGAAAAAGTTGTTTTCATTACTATGTAATGAATTCTTAATAATAACTTCTTGGTTTGCTCAAGAGCTTGCAGTTCATGTTAGCCTTTTATTTTCCCCCCAATTTACTTCTTTTTTCCCCTTGATTTTGTGAACACTACACTTTTTTTATTATATATAGGGCTCAAAAGTTTCATAGCTATCTTCTAGACAAATTCTTAAACTCCTACTTCTACTAAATTTGGAAATTCCTTAAGCACTTAGATATTTTGATTATAGTCTCAATTTATCACAATAATCTCATAATTTGATGTTAATTCAAACTAACACAATACTTAATATACAAAACATAACTTATTCTTTGCCACATCACTACCCCCCATTATAGGTTGGATCCTGGTACAACATTAGCATTCAAAATAGTAATATATGACATTAGGTATTATGGCCATCTTAGCATTAAAAACATAACATTATTGACAAAGATGGTAATTTGGTGAGCATTAGAGAAAGAGATAACTTTTAAATATGTTTATTTCCTAGGCAAACTGCATTATGCTCAACAAGGGAAAGCATATTGTAGAAGCTATTTGAGCATTAGATTCCATGTCAAAGACATGCTCTACCGGCAAGTTGAAGACACTACCAATACCACCTCTATTTTCCAAATTCTAACGCAGTAAAATTGCATTCTATGTTGTAGTTCATGGAGACCTTAAAATCATGGCTTGCAATTCTTTAAATCTATCAAAGTTTCTCCAGGACATGGCATTGTGATGAATGTAGCAATTTCCTTTATAATATCTATATATTATTGAAATACCTTCAGAACAAGAAGACTGCACGCACACACATGTTGTCAAAGAAAAATTGTCAAACAATTTACAACAATCAATAAGCTGCAAGTACATTTTTATTTGTATATGTTCATTAATACACTACATTCTTCTACCACACATAACATACCTTGTTTGATGCAATGCTAAATTTATTACACAAAACAAACAAGAAAAGATGGGAAGTGACTAAAAAGGATTGGAACTATGCCTTTCCAATCAGAAATCAAATGTATTGAATCCAAGAATTGGCTGATTATTAACACTGAATCACTAATCTATTCATAGGAAAAATAAGCATTTTTTCTCAATATTAGAATCAAAGTATGGAATAGAGACTATGGTGAATGAAAGAGCATCAAAGCAAAAAACAAAAATGGCAACAAGGTAGCTTGTTTTTCCATTTCCATTAAAATACTAATTATATTAAATACTAATATTATATCCTTAATCAACTAGATGATCATGATTATTATTCTTTTGTTTGTCCCACCAATTCCAAATGATCACTTTGTTTAGTTTTGTTCCTATGACATAGGAGCATAATTAATGAGCAGATTAATGTACGAATATTCTCTGTTTCTCAGTAAAAAAACAAAAGGTAAGCTATGTTTTCATAAATAGGCTTTACTTGTAGTTGGTCTTGGTTACTGTTTTTAATTTTAAATCAACACGACTACCCAGAAAATAAGCTTGTCCTTCTATGAAACAAGAAGGAAAATTCACCTATACTAATTCTTGGTGAAATAACTTATTTTAAAAAAGGAAAAAAATCCATGATTTTGTTTAACAACTGACAACACCTTCTTGGAGTGGTTGCTGGCTAGTGCTGACGAAAGGTGTTGTATATCATGTAACTATAGGAGTTTGACAAGGAACCCAGGCTAGTATTAATTTCTAAATAAACATACCACCAAGCATAAATAATGCCTGCTAAGCCATCAATAAAGCAGATAAAAAGTTTGCAAAAGTAAAAAGTAGCTAATAAAATAAAAACAGATATCTTCAAAGCTTTCACATTGATGCACAAAAGAAGAAATAATTAATGAACTTTGTGCAATAACCTTACCCTTTTTATTCTTAATAGAACTATATTTACACATCAAGAAGTAGCCTTTAACATGTACATGGGTATCCTCTTGTATTTGTTTGAAATGCCTACAAGTCATTAATAGAAGCCAGTAAGTTCAAACCACACCCAAGGCATAATTTACTTCAATTTCCTAATTAAGAGAATGCAACCCTTAAAAAATTTTCATTGTTATGAATAGTGGCTGCTCGAATAGGTTCTCCAAAACAGCGACCAATTGAGGTAATAGATGCCAAAGAACTCCTGAAACAATATCAGAGGATTGTAATACAGTTTCTGTACTACAATCAAAATAACTTCATAAAGATTATTCAAATAAAGATGAGTAGAAGGCTAGAATTTTGAAACATGGAACAATTGCTCACATACAGGATATCAAGAGCTACACAGAGCTGATTATGATGTTTACAAACAATTATTTTTTGTTTAACAATATAACTAAAGCCTGTTGCTAATTCATAGGTGATATAGTATGTTATAAGAGTCCTTAGCCATTTTTACAAGAAAATGATAATTGTTAACGAAATTAGCTATTAGTAATTCATGACTAGAAAAAAAAAAGCATATACTTATGATACAATATTTGTGAAATATTTTAAGGAAAATATTACACTATTGAAACTCGGGATCAAGAAGACATTACTAACAAGATACGGCTTACCTTTCGTTCAAGTAAAGTCATTACAATTGGTAGAAGCCATTGCTAAGTGTCAAAACTCATAAATATCCTCATCAACATCTAGACAGACCCATTGACCTTCATCATTAGCGTTGAAGATACTCTCATGAGTGGAAGGGAAACATTCAGTCCGGCATCCACCATTTGTTATTTCATCACTCATGTTATACACTTCTCTTGGTTGATTACGTATCACAACAAACCAACCCAGTTCTTTGGGATCTTCAGAATAAAAAACTTGCTTCACTTATAATGTAAACACATAAGGCTCATTGAGGATATGCTCGCCAGTATGAATCATGAGAGAAAAATTTACCATTATAAATCCATATCTATCTTTCTTGAGCCCCCTACTATTATTCAAATCAGCCCAACCATAACAAAACAACACAACCTTGAACTTGTTAAAGTAGTCTAACTCAATTATATCATTTAGTACGCCATAGTAGTCAACATTTCCTTCCAATTGATTAACATACCTAGTACTAGCATAGCTTATAGTTGAAGAAGTAACAAGACATCAAGAAGTTTGAGTTTGCCTAAATCTTTCTCGAGATTTTGTATGGAATCGAAATCCATTAATGATGTGTTGTTTATATCTTTTAATAATCCTATTTGGATCTTACGCAAGAAATTTAATTTATCCTGACTCATTTTTTTGATGAGAAACCTATACAAGTTACATGAATCTAATAATAAAAATACTAATATAGAATTTTACAAGTTATAAGATTTTATTGTTGCTTACCATTTCTCCCAATCATTCATGAAAAGTTTCGGTAAATTTCCTTTCGACATCACTAGCATTTGAACGTTGACATCTTATTTGATCTTTCAAGATATTTTTATACTCACTACAAGTAATGATAATAAATGTTAAAAACTTGTAACTCACGAAATAAGAAATGTGAAGTGTTTAACTTACATTTGAAGTTGTTCAATAGCTTCATAGTGAAATAACACATAACGATGTGCTTGTACCCATTACCTATCATCCAACTCTGCTACTTAAACTATCCCTATTAGTTATCCACCATTTTCAAATAAATATGAGTTTGCAAGTAGCTAATCATGCACTTCTCTTAAATTTCTCCCTGGTCTATCAAATATCACTTAAATTTAACAAAATATCTAGAACAAAGTTACACATTCCTCTAATAAAAATTCTTCAGTGATAGATCCTTCAGGATATCGTTTATTCGGCACATAAGATTTTTATTTAAGCAAAAACCTACAACCTAATTGTTCCAATTATTAATCTATATAATTTTCTTGACAAGACATTATAATAAATTGACGTTTTAGTAAAATAATACCTTTTGATTGGATACATTCATCGATAATACACAGGTACACCGATTTTGACCTCCAATTTAGATGAACAACCAAGTGCACCATTACAGTGAAGAATGAATGTGGGAAAATCTTTTCTAAGTGGCACAAAGCTATTGTTGCTCGATATTGAAGGTTGTCAAGATCTTCCACCTTAAGAACCTTACAACAAATAATTTTGAATATGTTACAAAGTTCTGAAATGGCATGAGTCACATGCTTTGACATAAATGACCTCAAAGAAATTGGAAGCAAATCATACAGCAATATGTGATAATCATGTGATTTTAAAGAGCAAAGTTTTCGCTCCTTCTAATTTACACATTTGGATATATATGAAGAGTAAGAATATGGGATTTTTATAGTCTTCAAGACTTGACAAAATAGATTTTTTTCATTTTTAGTCATGGAGAAAGAAGTGGGTGGTAGTCTTGTTTTGCCATTTGGAAGACATTGAGGATGAAGCTCTCTATGAATTTCTATCTCAACCAAATCAAGTCTGCATGTTAGATTATCTTTTGATTTCCCATCAACATTAAGAATTGTTTTGACAATATTTTCACAAACATTCTTCTCAGTGTGCATCACATCCAAGTTATGGTGTAGTAGGTTGTGTTGCCAATATGGTAAATCAAAGAGGATGCTTCTCTTCTTCCACAAAACTGCTTCATTTGATTCCTTTTCCTCTAATTCGTCATCATTAGTATCTAGGTCAATATTGGACACTTGCCATGGTCTTTTCTTTGATTCATTATTAGTCTTGGATTTTTTCTTCTTTTTTGTTTGCTTTCCATTAGTAAATTACAACTCTTTTAACATTAATTAAATATCATATAAGTAGTAACTGAAGGAGCACCATGCCTCTCTACATTACCATGAAACAAATGTTTCTGTGATCTGTATGGATAATTATGTTCTAACCACCGGCGATGTGCCATATAAAAAAAGTTTTGCCAATTAGTTAACCATTGTGAAGAAGTTTTCGCTGCACAACAAGGACAAGCATATTTTCCTTTAGTGCTCAAACCTGATAAATTTGCGTAAGCAGAAAAATCATTAATAGTCCATAATAAGGCAGCCCGCATATTGTAATTTCTTCTTATAGATGCATTGTATATCTCTACACCTACCCATAATTGCTTTAACTCTTTAATAAGAGGTTGTAAGTAGATGTAAATATCACCTTTAGGACCTTTATACCCAAAAATAATCATTAATAAGAGGAAAGAAGTTTGTTTCATCCCAATCCACTATTGCAAATTATAGAGAATTAACACCATTGGCCAAGTGCTGTAAGAAGTACTTTATAATTTGAATGGGTTAAACCCATCAGTAGAAAGACCCAGCCTAACATTTAGAGGTTCAAAATCAAAGTTGGGATATCTTACATCAAATGATTTCCATGCCTCAGCATCAGCAGGGTGTCTCAACTGTCCATCATTGGTTCGACCATTAGCATGCCAGATCATATCAGCTGAAGTTTTAGTAGATATGAAAATTCTCTGCAGTCATGGTATCAAAGAAAAATATCGTAAAACCTTCGTAAGTCATTTAAGAACCACTTCACTATCATCATTCAAATGTTGATCAGAATTAATGAACACCTAGTGAGAACGACCACACATATTATAAGATTGTTGACCTTCATCATGCTCCTAATACAGAATGCAGTCATTTGGACAACTATGAATTTTTTCATACCCAAGACCAAAATCCTTAATGAATTTCTTAGACTCATGACTACTTTCAGGAATAGCCGTTGAGGGAAAAACTTCTTTTAAAAATTCAGTCAAGTGGTCAAGGACTTTGGCAGTCATCCCGCACTTGCATTTCAGATGGAAAAGTTGAATGCAAAAGTACAATCTAGAATGCTTCGATCCCTTATAAAGTTTATCATTTATATTTTCAAGCAACTTGTAAACTTTTCTGCTTCTTTAGAAGGTTGTCCATCAACTCCGCTGAGAGCTTGTCTTCCATCATTCACCTTAACATTAAATTCATCAATACTAGATGGTAGACCCTCGTTATCAACTTAACGGATGTTAAAAGCATCCCATAATAATTGTTCCATGCTATCTGTTCTTATATGAGAAATTTGGATGTGAGGATTAGCGCTTGATGGAGCCGCAAATGTGTTTTCTGTCTTATGGGTAGGTGACGCTACACGCTCTCCATGGAAAAACCAGCATGTGTAACCTTATAGAATGTCATCGCATACTAGATGTTCAAGCACTGTTTGACGTGTTTGCCAATGAATATTCACGCACTTTATGCAAGGCAAATGATCATATCATCTTGATTTGAGTTGGCAAATGCAAAACTGAGAAATTGTTTGACTCTATCTTCGCATTTTGACTCATTCGAGACTTACGCATCCAAGTCTTATACATTTCTGCTTAATATATTAGAAAATTATTTACAATCTTCTAAATTAAAGCATATTTCGACTTAACACATTAATCATGCCATATTTACCTATGAATCTACAATTCCTATTGCATTTTCACAGGAATGTTGTTTATGTTTTAATTCAATGTTATTTTTTGTTTTTATTCCTGTTTTCATGATTATTATTTTGTAAAAATTTAACATAAGTACACTGCATTTGAGTTGCAGAGTATGTAATTCAAAAACATCAGCCTAATAATGACACACACAATAAAGGTAAAATGAACAACAACCAAATCACATTTGACCAACCAGAGACAATGGCATTGAAAACAAATTAAATTCAATGCAGCACAATTTTAAGAAAAAATTACCTCAAATTTTATGATTTCTTCCTTTCTTTTTGCTTCTCCTATTTACCCTAATCTCTCTTTCTCTTCAAACCTAACATATGATCTACAAGTTATATAAATAGATTATTTATAGCAAATCATTAGAAAGTAATTGAATAAGCATGGAGTCAATCCAATCCTACTAATGAGCATAAAAGTCATCAAAATAAAAAGAGAAAATCATTACTAATTAATTAAATAAGAATTAAAAAGAACCAAACACTATAATTGTTCATAAATAATTATGGTTAATCATAATTGATGAAGAACGACTCAATGCACTTATCTTGTAGTAATTAGCTATAATTCTTTTATTTTGTAGAATTTCTACTTTTCAGCTATTTTTTAATCAATTTAAACACATTAGGTCTTCTAAATAAAGCTGAAACTATGGTAAACATAATCTAGCAAGTGAGAAGGGAATATCATTCTTTTTCCAAGCACTAGTTTATTTGAATTAACTTTTACCATAATGCTTACTTTGATGACATAAATATTTAAAGATAAAAGAGATCACTGTAATGGCCATACATGTTTCACATGTCAATTTGTTCTTTCTTGAAATTTCTCTAGAACCTTCATCTTTTTCTTTAAAAAAACATTAAAAAAACACACACAAAATTATCAATCTTCTTAATATAAACAAGACCTACTTTTTATTTACAATTTGGATAAGTCATTATAAACACACATATATTATTATTAGATTTTAACCATGGTTTAATCATGTATTAAGATAGAGTGAAACCCTCAATCTTTCGCCCATAACTTAAATAAGAGTGAGATACTAGAACACCTATTACAGCTAATGTTATTCCTCACAACTTCAACCTATCACCATAAAGAAAAGCACCATGTGGGATAGTCTACATATATATTGACAGATTGCTTGAAATAAATAGGAAAAGAGAGAAACGATGGACAAAATTAGGTATTAAATATAATAATTTTTGAATTGTGAACGGAGTGCAAAAATTTTTATAAGTTCACTTAATATATCTTCAACCATTTGGAAGTACATAAGATGAACGGTTTAAGTAAAATAAATAATTGTTCCAATCTATAGTTTAAAGTTTTCCTATCCTTAACTGAAGAGAATGATGCTCCCACTTCTTCAAAGTATTATCTTCACTATTACCACATGTTCATCCTTCTGATGATCCTCAAACAATCTAACAAATTAATGCTTCAACAAAAGAACAGAATCAAGCATAAGCTAGCAAAGAATAGAACACTTAATTATATTATATGTAATTCTGTTTACTATCTTTCCAATAAATCATTCAAAATCATCTTCCAAACATGGTCCACTATCACTCACTGATTAATAAAAAAAATAATATATCAACAAATAACATGAAGAAAAATGCAAACAAAGAAATCAAAGTTCAAGGACATGAACTAAATAAGATAGAAATTCAAAGTTCAATAACAAACAAGATTATTAATCAGCAGAAACAATGGATGACAATGAACCATGCTTTTCTGGACCAAGTCATTCTTAAAATGCAAACCCTTTGAGTTGTAGCTTCAGGTCTTCCAATTGGTGAACCAATTTGTTGTTCGATGAAACACTACCTAAGGACAAAAAAAAAAGATTAGCAACCCTGATCAAAAGAACGGCCACATATATTAATGATCATTTGTATGTGCATCATGTTGTTAAGCAATGAACAAATAAGTGTGAAATTTTTGGTTGATTTCTATACTTCAACCAAGTCAATAGCCTATTTACCTGCATTTTTCTTGAATGAAATTTTCAGTCATATCAAACACTGAAATCATGTTTCTTCATATTCGATTTTTGGTAGCATACAAGGATTTACTTATAAATGTAGCTAAATCACAAATTGACTTCGATATTGTGCAAATTGGAAAGCTTCATCATCAATCAAAAACATTTGGTAGCATGGAAAGTTTCATTGTACATTCAGTTAAAGAGAAATTTTAACTTTCTTTCCCTTATGAACAAAATCTCAGGGTAACAATATATCATCAAATGAAGTAGAGAACAATATAGCAAATATCATGTATGAAAGAAAGTAACAAACTTCTTGCAACTTATAACGTGATGAAGGAGCAGAAAACATCCTTGACATTTTGAATGAAAAATAGGAGACATTACTATAAGAAAAACATTGGATTAGGGTTTTGATTCAAAGTAGTAGACATTTTGAAAAAAAACATAGGATTGAGTTTTGATTGAAAAAATATCAGACATTTCGGAAAAAAAAAACCATAAGATTATTGTTTTGATTTAAAAATAGCAGACATTCCAAAACGAAAGCATAAGGTTAGGGTTTTAATTAAAAAATAGGAGGCATTAAAAATAACATAGGATTACGGTCTTGATTAAAAAATATGAGACCCTGTGAAGAGAAAATATAAGATTATTATTTTGATTCAAAAATAGCAGACATTCCCAAAAGAAAGCATAAGATTTTTGTTTTGATTAAAAAATAGGAGGCATTAAGAAAACATAGGATTATGGTTTTGATTAAAAAAATAGAAGACACTGCGAAAAGAAAACATATGATTATTATTTTGATTCAAAAACAGCAGACATTCCCAAAAGAAAACATGAGGTAATTGTTTTGATACATAAATAGGAGGCATTTCTAAAAGAAAAACATAGAATTAGGGTTTTGATTAAAAATATTAGGCATTCAAAAAACAAATATTATTATTGTTTTGGTTAAAAAATATGAGACATTACGAAAAGAAAACATACGATTATTATTTTGATCCAGAAATAGAAGACATTCCCATATGAAAACATTAGATTAGTATTTTGATTGGAAAATAGGAGACATTACTATAAGAAAACATTGGATTAGGGGTTTGATTAAAAAGTGAAAAATAAAGGACATTTCCGAAAGAAAACCTAGGATTAAGGTTTTGATTAAAAAATAGCAGACATTAGCAAAAGAAATAAGATTACTGTTTTGATTGAAACATAGGAACCATTCGGAAAAGAAAAATAAGAATATAGGATTATTGTTTTGATTAAAAAATAGTAGGCATTCACAAAAGAAAATATAAGATTAAGGTTTTGATTGAAAAATATGAGACATTACTATAAAAAATCATAGGATTACTGTCTTGTTTCAAAAATGGCAGACGTTCCGAAAAAATAAAAGAAAGGATTAGGTTTTCGATTGAAAAATAGGGTAGATTTCCAATGGAAAACAAAGGATTAGTGTTTTGATTCAAAAATAGTGGATATTACGAAAGGAAAACATAGTATTAGGGTTTTAATTGAAAAATGGGAGACATTAATCGGATAAGAGTTTTGATTGAAAAATAGAAGACATTACTCCAAGAAAGCGTAGGATTACGGATTTCATTAAAAACAAAAAAATATGGGACATTTCCAAAGGACAAAATAGGATTATGGTTTTTATTAAAAAATAGTGGATATTACGAAAAGATAATATAGGATTAGGGTTTTGAATAAAAAATAGGAGGCATACCTATAAGAAAACATAGGATTAGTGTTTTGATTGAAAAATATAAGACATTGCGAAAAAAAAACATCGGATTAGGGTTTTTTAAAAAAAGTTACCTAACATTCTTAACAAAACAGATAGGATTAGGATTTTGATTCAAAAAAGGAGACATTTTGAAAAAAAAAAACAAAGGATTAGCGTTTTGATTCCAAACTAAAAAATAGGACACATTCCGAAAAGAAAATGAATAACTGTGGCTTTGATTCAAAATTAAGAAATATGACACATTCCAAAATGAAAACATAGCACTTACTTTTCGAAAAATAGGATTCGGGTATTGATTGAAAGATAGGAGATATTCCAAAAAGAAAACATAGGTTAAGATCATTGAAAGATAAGAGACTTTATGAAAAGAAAATATAGGATTAGGGTTTTGATTGAAAGATAGGAGACATTACAATAAGAAACCATAGGACTAGGTGTTTTATTCAAAAATAGTAGACACATTCCGAAAAGAAAACATAGGAGTAAAGTTTGGATTCAAAAAGTGAAAACATTCTGAAAATAAAAGAGAGGACTAGTGTTTTGATTAAAAAATAGGAGACATTCAGAAAAGAAAACATAGGTTAGGGATTTGATTGAAAATTGATAAATAGGAGACATTAAGAAAAGAAAACATAGAAATCGGGTTTTGTTTGTAAAATAAGAGACATTCTGAGAGGGAAATATAAGATTGGGCTTTTTATTAAAATATAGTAGCCATTCAAATAGAAATAATAGGATTAGGGTTTTGATAAAAAAAATATAAGACATTACGAGAAGAAAACATAGGATTAGGGCTTTTATTAAAAAATAGAAGACATTCCGAAAAAAAAAAATAGGATTAGACTTTTGATTGAAAAATACGAGACATTCTTAAAATAACACGTAAAATTAGGCGTTTGTATAAAAAATAGTAGACATTCACAAAAGAAAACATGGCAGTAGTGTTTTGATTAAGAAAATAAGAGGCATTCCATAAAAAAAAACTTAAGATTAAGGTTTTTATTAAAATATATGAGCCATTAAGAAAAAAAAAATACAGTATTTGGATTTTGTTTGCTAATAGGAAACAGTCCGAAAAGAAAAAATAGGATTATTATGTTTTTAATTCAAATATAGTAGGCATTCCAAAAAAGAAAACATATTATTAGTGTTTTGATTGAAAAATATGAGACATTACCATAAGAAAACATAGGATTAGGATTTTTCCATAAGAAAATATAGGATTAAAATTTTTATTCAAAAATATGGCCATTATGAAAAGAAAAACATAGGATAAGAATTTTGATTGAAAATATGAGACATTTCGAAAAGAAAACATAGGATTAGGGGTTTCGTTGAAAGTTAGGAGACATTACTATAATAAAACGTTGGATTATTGTTTTGATTAAAAACCAAAAAATAGGGGGCATTTCAAAATAAAAAACATAGGATTAGGAATTTTATTCAAAAATAAATGACATTACGAAAAGAAAACAAAGAATTAGAGTTTTGATTGAAAAATATGAGGTATTCCGAAAATAAAACAGTGGATTAGGGTTTTCATTCAAATATTGTATGGATTGCAAAAAGAAATCATAGGATCATGGTTTTGAGTAAAAAATAAGAGACATTACTATATAAAAACAAAGGTTTAGTATTTTGATTCAAATATATTAGGCATTACGAAAAGAAAACATTACATTATGGTTTTGATTGAAAAATAGGTACCATTTCTATAAGAAAACATAGGACTAGGGCTTTGATTCAAAAATAGTCGACATTCTGAAAAGAACACAAATTACTAATGTTTTCTTTGAAAAATAGGAGGCATTTTGAAAAGAAAACTTAGGATTAACATTCAATTGAAATATATGAGACATTACGAAAAGAAAACATCAGATTAGGGTTTTGATTAAAAATTAGCAGACATTCCCAAAGCAAAAGATAGGATTAGTGTTTTGATTAAAAAGTGAAACATTTTGAAAAATTGGACACATTTCGAAAAGAAAACATAAGATTAGGATTTTATTAAAAAATAGCAGACATTCAAAAAAGAAAATAAAAGACCAGGTTTTTCATTGACAAATAGGACATATTCAGAAAATAAAACATAGGTTAGAGTTTTGATTCAAAACTGATAAATATAAGACATTAGAAAAGAAAACATAGGATTCAGGTTTTGTCTACAAAATAGGCGGCATTCCGAAAAAAAAAAATAGGATTAGGTGTTTATTCAAATTTAGTAGGCATCGCAAAAAGAAAATATAGGATTAGGGTTTTAATTAAAAATAAGAAACATTACTATAACAAAACATATGATTACTGTTTTGATTTAAAAATAGTAGATATTCCGAAAAGAAAACACTAGATTATTGTTTTGATTGAAAAATATGAGATATTCACAAAATAAAGCATAGGGCTTTGGTTTTGAATAAAAAATAGCAGACATAAAGAGAAAAAAACAAACATTAACGATTTTATTAAAAAAGAGAAGGCAAACCAAAAAAAAACTTAGGATTATTGTTTGAATTAAACATAGGATTTATTTTTTTATTGAAGTAGAGGAGACATTATTATAAGAAAACATATCATTAAGGTCTTGATTAAACAATAAGAGACATTACTATAAGAAAATATTAGATTTGGTTTTTGAATGAAAAATGGGAAACATTACTATAAGAAAATATAGGATTTGTGTTTTGATTAAAAAATAGGAGCCATTCCAAAAAGGAAACATAGGATTATGGTTTTGATTCAAATATAGTAGGCATTCTCAAAATGAACATAGGATTACGGTTTTGAAATAAAAATATGAGACATTACTATAAGAAAACATAGGATTAGGGATTTGATTCAAAAATAGTGGGCATTCCTAAAAGAAAGCAATGCATAAGGGTTTTGGTTCAAGTATAGTAGGCATTCAAAAATGAAAACTTAGCATTACTATTTTGATTGAAAAATAGGAGACATTACTTGAAGAAAACATAGGATTACGGTTTTGAATAAAAAATAGTCAATATTTTGAAAAGAACGCATAGGATTGGGGCTTTTATTTAAAAATAGGAGGCATTCCCAAAAGAAAATATAATATGAAGGTTTTGATAGAAAAATATTAGACATTCCAAAAGGGAAACATCGGATTAAGTTTTTGATTAAAAATTAGCAGGCATTCCAAAAACAAAAGATAGCATTTGGGTTTTGATTTAAAACCCTAATCTTATCTTTCTGAAAAGTAAACATAGGATTAGGTTTTTGATTTAAAAAAATTAGTCATTCCGAAAAGAAAACAAAGGATTAGGTTTTTGATTCAAAAATGAAAAATAGGACGCATTCCCAAAGGAAAATATAGAATTAAGGTTTTAATTAAAAAATAGCAGACAGTCCAAAAAAAAGAAAGGATTTGTTTTAGGTGTTTGATTAAAAAATAGGAGGTATTTCAAAAAGAAAACATTGGATTAATATTTTTCTTCAAAAACAGGAGACATTACGAAAAGAAAACATAGGATTTATGTTTTGATTAAACACTAGCAGAGATTCCCCAACAAAAGATATTATACATTACTCTGAGAAACATAGGATTCGGGTTTTGATTAAAAACATAGGTTAGTATTTCATTTTTTATTATAATTGTTATTTTTTAATTAATAAAATCATAAACATAAAGCATGTAGCAAAAAAAAGGGTAGGGTCGCAACACGATGACTGCGTTAGAGGTCACCCATCCTATTGCTACTCTCACCCAAGCTCATATAACTTCATAGTTATAATGGGATCTGTTCTTTTAGTGATGGTATGATCGCACCAGATAGAAGGTCACCCGAGATGAAAAAGAAAGGATTAGGTTATCGATTAAAAAATAGGGGACATTTTCAAAAGATAACATAATATCTGTGGTTTGATTAAAAAATAATAGATATTTCAAAATGAAAACCTAGGATTAGGGTTTTGATTGAAAATTTTGAGACATTACTAAATCCTATGTTTAGTTTTGCAAACAAAACCCGAATTCTTTGTTTTCTTATAGTAACGTCTATTATTTTTTGAAAAATAGGAGACATTACAATAAGAAAACATATCATTCATTTTTTAATTCAAAAAATTGTCGACATTTCAAAAAGAAAATAAAAGAATTGTATACATTTCAAAAAGAAAAGAAAAGATTATTGTTTTGATTTAAAAATAGTAGATATTCTGAAAAAAAAAAACAAAGGATTATCGTTCTGATTCAAAACTGAAAAATAGGACACATTATAAAAGGAAAACATAGGATTATGGTTTTGATTAAAAGATAGACGACAATAATAAAAGAAAACACAGGATTAAGACTTTGATTTAAAATAGTAGATATCCTGAAAAGAAAACATACTATCAGGCTTTTGATTAGAAAATATGAGACATTTTGAAAAGAAAATATTGGAATAGGATTTTGACTGAAAAATAGAAGAAATTTCTATCAGAAAATATAGGATTAGGGTTTTGAATAAAAACCAAAAAAATAGGGGACATTTCCAAAAGAAAACATAGCATTAGTGTTTTGATTAAAAAATAACAGACATTACCAAAAGAGAACGTATGATTAGGGTTTTGATTCAAATATAGTAGTCATCTATCTGAAAACATAGGATTAGGTTTTTGAATAACATTCAAAAAATAGGGGACATTTCCAAAAGAAAACATAGCATTAGTGTTTGGATTAAAAAATAGTAGACATTACCAAAAGAGAATGTATGATTAGGATTTTCATTCAAATATAGTAGTCATCTCGAAAACAAAACATAGGGCTAGGGTGTTGATTAAAAAATAGAAGACATTACTATAACAAAACATATTATTAGGGTTTTGATTCAAAAATAGTAAATATTCTGAAAAGAAAAGAAAAGGTTAGGGTTTTGATTAAAAAATATTAGGCATTCTTAAAACAAAACTAAGGATTAGTGTTTTGATTCAAAACTGTAAAAATAGGTGACATTACTAGAAGAAAACATAAGATTAAGGTTTTGATAGAAAACTGATAAATAGGACAGGAAAGAAAACATAGGATTCGGGTTTTGATTGAAAGATATGAGACAATACCAAAAGGCAACAAAGGATTAAGGTTACGACTGATAAGATTAGGGTTTGGTTCAAGAAAATGAGAAATCAGAAAAGAAAACAAAGGATTAGGGTTTTGATTCAAAAATTGGATTAGGATTTTGATTAAAAACATAGGATTAGGGTTTTAATTCAAAAATATTAGACATTCCAAAAAGAAAACATAGGATTAGTTTTTTGATTAAAAAATATGAGACATTTCAAAAAGAAAATATAAGATTACGGTATTGATTGAAAAGTGGGAGACATTATTATAAGAAAACCTAAGATTTGGATTTCAATTAAAAAAATGAGACTTCCCAAAAAAAAAAAAAAAAAAAAAAACAAAGGATTAGGGGTTTGATTCAAAACTGAAAAAACAAGGGTTGTCTTGATTTCCCATCCCAATTTAAAGAATATTCTCAACAACTAAAGTTAAATTATTTAAAATTCTCATATATTTTTATAGCAAAAACTAATTATAAAAACTAATCATCAATGAATTATCCCCAAAACAAAAAAACAAAGTAAATTACGTAGATAATATTACAAGAAAAACAACAATAAAAGAATGTTATGGAATAAAAAATTCATGATACTTAAATAGGAGAAATAAAACACAATAAAATCTAAAACCTATGAGATACCATTAATTTAGACGAAATTTAAACAACACAAAAATTTATATATTAAAAATATATATCACTTCTCCATGGAATGAAATTGAACATCACCAACACCCTCTCAACTTAAAATTTTTACCCACCTTCACGTTGCAAGGAGAAAAGTCAACAAGTTTTTAATTTCCAACAACAACAAGGGTTTTCTTGAATATCTCATCCCAATTTAAAAAGTATTTTCAACCCCTAAAATTAGATTAATCAAAATTATCAAAATTTTCATACAAAAACTAATTATAAAAACTAATTATCTACGAATTATACACGAATTATATAAAAATTTAAATTATTTAGATAATATTACAAGAAAAACAACATTAAAATAATATTATGGAATAAAGAAAATTCATGATACTTAAATAGAATTAATAAAACACAAGAAAATCTAAAACCAATGAGATACCATTGATTGAATAGAAATTTAAACACCACCAAAATTTATATATTAAAAATATATGTCTCTTCTGTTATGGATTGAAATTGAACCTAACTAGCACCCTCTCTTTTTAAAATTCTCACCCATCTTTATATTGCAAGGAAAAAGTTTTTAATTTACATCAAAACAAGGGTTGCCTTGAGGATCTCATCCCACTTAACTCAATCTTTCTTCCCCCATTATACATATTATCAAACCCTAATACTACAAGGAAAGCAATACAAAAAAAGTATTGAATATTTAGATTAATTAAAATTCTAAAATTTTTTATAGCGAAAACTAATTAAAAATAATTAATCATCTATTAGTCATCTAATAAAATCAACAAGTTAAATATTTAGATAATACTACAAGGAAAGCAATACAAAAAAAGTATGGAATAAAAAAATCATGATACTTACCTTATCACCCGCCAAGAACTTTATTCTTTTTCCGTTTTTTTGAACTATTAGGGTTTTTTATTGTCCTATCGATCCTTTATATAGGTGATCTTAAAATAAATTGCCACCTAATTTTAGCTTGCTTGCAAAATAAATTAAAATTGGCGCCTTGTTTTGTTTAACTTCAAAAAAATTGCCATCTTTATTTTCCATCAAGATACTGCAATTTTTTTTAATTTCAAATTATTATTCATGTATTTTTAAATTTATATGTATTTATATATTTTTCAAAATTGCTATTTGCATACTAAGATTATTTACTTAAAAGATTTTAGATGTGAATATAGAGGGGTTCGAGTTTAGACAACTATTTAATTTAAGTTAATTTAATGTAATTTAGTTAACCATTGAAGATAACATACAATTAATTTTGTAGTGCACCATTTTAATTTTTTTTATCTTTTGTTCAACACTCTCGCCTTTTAGCAATGATTTTTAATTTTATAATAACAAAATAATTAAAAAATTAAAAAAAGGAAAACGATCATATAATTGTTATTATTATAAAATATTTCTCATATCCACTCTGATTCATTGATTTTTGCTTAAATATGAGAGTTATATCTAACATTGGTATCCAATGAAAAAAAGCTTGAATATTAAGCAATTGCAATCAAATCCACAATTATATTCAATTTCTGGTATTTTAGGTTGATCTGATATGTACAAATAAACATTAACAAGGTGGACAAGAGTTACAAAATCATTTTCTTCTTTTGTAATCATAACCCTATAATTTATATGAACTATATATATAGATTTAAATATATATAGAGGTAATAGCTTTTTTTTTATAATTTGTTGATATTAACTTAATATCATAAATAAAATCCAACTAACATGTCATAATAGTATAATATAATTTCAAATAAAAATGTAAACAAACAGTAATATAATAAACAAAAAAAAATTATTATAAACATTAAAGCAATAATTTGGACATATTGGGTTAGCCTAGCTTTGAGTTGGTTGGAACACCTGGTATCAAGCTGAGTCATCCTAGTCAAATTCTAGTCATCCAAAATATCATGCATGAGTTGCAAACTGCATCACAATGTCTGGCAGTTAAAAGCTCAAAGAACCACCCATTAAGTCCCTCCCCAGTGATCATGCTTGTGTTGACTCCTAACTACTGCCAAATATGGGAGATTGATTCACATTGCAGGAAAAGGTGGGCATGATTCTCACTCCTCTGGTTACAAAGCACACAAAAATCGTTGACAATGTTAAGTCCTTTCTCATGTAGCCTTGTAAGATTCGACTTAGTGATATGGTCGGGTCTCAGTTGAATCATATTGAACCAACCGAGTCAATCTAATTTTAAAACATTCTTTAGAGATACAATGAAAAATAGATCCATGTTTAGTGTCATAGCTTACCTAAGCAAAAAAATTCTTGAATGTTAATGTTTCAATAAATAATTCATGGATGTGCTATTTTGTTCAAATTTTAAAATAACACTTTGATCTAAAAAGTTTAAAATTCTTATGTAAATTATGAGTATATATAAATTATTTTTTAAAATTTCCTTTTTGATTAATCTTCACAACGTTTTAATGGTTTAGCACATAAAGACAAATTTGACATTGTAGAAATCAATGGTGAATTAAAAAAAATTAGAATTCATTATTTAGTTTTATGAATCTTTAAATTGATGTGACAATTAAATGATGTTGAAAATAAATTGATGTTGTTATTACCATCATATATGAGCTTTAATTCAAGTGAGTGAAGATGATGTTATTCCAATGTGATTGGGTTGATGTTATTTAACTAATAAGTAAGCTATCTAATTTTTTAGGTTTCAATATTAGTGGAATTGAAAAATACAACAGTCACTGAACATATTAAATCGTTAGCTCGGGGTCCAAATAAACTTGGGAGAAGATTTAAAGGATATATCATTGGAGGTGTTAGATTTCACACTAAAGAAAGAGTGGACAAGAGAAAAACTCAGAATAGCGGTGTTGTCATCACTACAAAGACATCATGTTTAGATGAAGATGTTGTTTATTATGATGTGCTGAAAGATATAACTGAATTGAATTATTTTGAAAGGTTTAAAGTTGTATTATTCCAACGTGATTGGGTAGCTGTGGAGCGAGGAAAAGGGGTGAAGAAGGATCAATTTGGGTTTAAACTTGTGAACTTATAAAAGTTAGTTCATACTAGTTTGAAGTCGACTGATGATCCATTTGCTTTGGCAGCACAAGTTCAGCAAGTGTTTTATCTTCAAGATTCATTACAACCTGAATGTCACGTTGTAGTTAGAACTAAGCCTTAGGACGTCTATGAAATGGGTGGAGACTTGTCATTCACATCAAATAGACACCGCCATTATGATGATGATAAGTTAATGAAGAAACATAATATGAGAAATGAAAAAGTTATATGGGTTAGAAATGATATAGATGGCAGACATGTGGGGCCCGACAATAATGAAAAAGAAGATTCTTCATCTAGCGAGGAATGGCAAGAGTATTCCATATAGTTTTTATATTAATGTTTGATTTATGATATTTAATTTTTTCACTAATTTTATTTTAATTTTCAGATAAGCCAGAGAGAATTATTGGTCTCTTTGGAAGAATTGTTGCTTGAATTGGGACTTTTTATCTATTCCTTTTTCTTGAATTAGTTGTTGAAATAGATGCACCATAGTAACCTTGATTAGGTACACAACAGGTAACTTTTCCATCCCAAAAGAAATGGATTTCCAAGAAATTATTTGTTACTGGAGCTATGAACTCTTTTACAGCAACTGCATAAGAGACAGTGATAGAGTTGTAGTTCACATGAATAATGAGCTGTAAAATCCTATTATCTCTCACGAAATTCTATGATCATGTATGGTTTACAAGCTACAACAGTTCATTACATTGTCTCAGAGGGAATTTTTATTATATTTTTGGAAAGTAAAAATTTCAGTATGATAACAACAAAATTAAACATTGGCATTCATCAAAACTGAATATTAATTATTGGAAGGTTGATTGATTGTACCAAACTTGGAGTAGCAGAGAAGAGATTGTTCATTGAGAGTCTTATCAAACACATTGAGAATGGTAAACTCAAGCTGTTGTAGAAATAGAAAGAGAGGATTGACTGTTAAATTTCTGATGAAAGTATTGAAAGAAAGTTGAATGCATGTACAAATGTTTTGTGTATCATTTGGCTTAAAATATTTCTGCAAAGTTGATGTGAAACTTCCTACTATTAAAGTGCATTTTAATAACCTTAATGTGGAAGCTGAATAGCAAGTTGTTCAAGGAAAGCCTCGACCAACTTTATGGAATGCAAACAAAACTAGTTTCTCTGTGAGTAGATGGATTATTGTCTTTCTTCTATTTTTTTTTTTTTAATGTGTATTTCTTTATAATTAGTTCATTTGTGAGATCTTGTGGTCGAACCATGGTTGAACCATCCCATATAAATTACAGGACTTGTAAATAAAGGGTTATCCATTTTCACTTTGTAATTAAAGATACATTCATTTAGTTATATTCCACGTGGGAAAGGAGAGAGAGAAGCTATTTCATGAGGTAAGAAAAGCTATTGGAAATCTGAATCAGTGTATACATTCATTTAGTTTTATCTATTTAAAATTTAGGATATTCCAGTTAATGTATAACTGCATGTGTGTAATTTTCTGCAATAGATATCAATGTTTCAATGCACACCTGGACTACGGAAACATTTTATTCAACTAGAATAAGTGGTCCAAGATATGGATGACAAAAAAAGATGATTAGCTCGATATTTTGATGTAATTAAATAGTTGTTTTCATGACATGCAATTGTATCTTGTAGTTGAGTCTGCGAGATATGGATAAATAAGTGGGATTTTGAAAGTTATCACTCTAGATTTTTGCACCTTTTGTTTCATTTGCTTCATACATTTGAAATCTAATTCTTGATTTGAGCATCAATAATTTATTAAGAATCTTTGGTTTACTTTAGTTACATTCTGATATTTTATATTTTATCTTTTGTTTTTTATAAATTATGTTCAGGCTATCATTTTCTTTGGCAGCAAGTAAGCTCAAAGAAATGGCGCAAGGAGTAGCCATGGACCTGAGAGGGCACGTAAAATCATCCACTAGTAATGATCTAGACTTGTCCATTGAGGTACACAGTAACTGTTCTGTGAATTTGTACAAGAACAATTATTTACTGTAACTTTTTTTTGTAAGTTCCTCCTTTGCAACGTGCCAATTGACTATACAAAGATATCTTAATTTTAAAACAGTATTGTACCCCAACAGAAAATAATTGATTTGGATTTACAGTCTTTATCCAATGATGTTTTGGCCATTCTGAAAGCGATTTATGCGGATTCTCCACCTTCCATTATCCTTGTTGGCCACACGTTTTGTGTCTCTAGCATTTTTCAAGAGAAACTTGTCATTATTATTTTGCTTTGATACTTATTAAATTGAATATTCAGGTCCTTATATCAATATTTTTTGAAATTTGCTTTTTCAAAAGTTGTTAAGGACTTGTTATTGGTATGAATGTCATCAATCAAGCATGTGAAGACAAGTTTAAAATTTCAGTGAGACTTTAGTCTTCCATGAAACTGGGTTTTACAAAATCGAAGAAGCTTGGCACATATTGTAATTCTTTATTCTTGCGCTATGCTCTTATAATATAACTTTTTCTTGCTCTATGACTAGTTAAGTTTTTATCATCTGTGGGCATTGTTATGTATGTATATATAGCAAATAGTTCTGACAATTCAAGTATAGCAATTACTCTTCTATTACAAATACAATTTAATTTAAGTATTTTACCTGAATTGTTTCTGCTTTTGATGTACCTCATGGCAAGTTGTTCTCATAATATTTATCTAGATCAAAGACTTATTTTTCATTGATTTTGAAGCATGGCAGGCTCTGTGGATATACATGCAGCTACAAAGAGAGTGATCACGAATATGCAAGGCCTTATTTTTGTTGATGTTGTAGAGGTCCATTTCATAACTTGAGATTTTCATGCTATCATATTAATTTGAAATCTATCTGTGATGTTATTAGATTCATATTCTCTTTATATATGGTTGGGAAATATTGCACTCTGTTGGATAGAATTTTCTGCATATGGATCAACGACGCCATGGCGTCGTTTATATATATATATATATATAGGAAACAGCCATGGCATCGTTGATCCATATGCAGAAAATTCTATCCAACAGAATGCAATATTTCCCAACCATTGAGAAGGTGGTATGTATTTATGGTGTTTGATTTATAATCAAGTTCACAATTCTTTCTTTTTATATAAAATGTTCCACAAGACAAGGAGAATGTGGTCTTCATAATTATTACTACTAATGGCATGCTATAACTTTGATACCCTTGAATAAGTTCTATTTGAGAAAATTCTATCCAACAGAATGCAATGTTTCCCAACCATAGAGAAGGTGGTATGGATTTATGGTGTTTGATTTACAATCAAGTTCATAATTCTATCTTTTTATATAAGATGTTCCACAAGATTTGGAGAATGTGGTCTCTTCGTAATTATTAGCATGTTATGACTTTGATGCCCTTGAATAAGTTCTTATTGGCTGATTTTTGAAGAAAAACCATAGTATTTACAAGTTTTTGGGTCAAGCAACTCTATTAAGTCTGGTAATCATCACCATGATGCATTGATTTTTAGAAATTTTGTAGATTTGACCAGCTCTATGAGCTTTAGATGTAGTTAAGGAGCTTTGCTCAAGGTTGATTTATCCAATTTTTAACTAAGCTTGATAATATATAAATAATTCAAAACATGTAGTTAGATTGTTCATAGAAATTTCGTATGTTGTAACCATGTTTTCTTGTCATAAGACTACCAGAGTAGTATGGCAGCATGAAATGAATGAAATTGTCATGTTTTCACATTGAAATGTTTTAAATGTTGTGTTAACTTGATTATGTATTACTCATGCACTTTTATATTATTATATTTATGATAACATTTACTTTTTGTGTTTTTGCATTTCTCCATTTACATTCAATTAGTTTTTTGTCAAATTAAAATAGAAAGAACAAATCAATTAATGTTGACTGCTATGTTAAAGAGTTAATAAAGTTGAAGATGGGGAATACTGATGGAGTTCTTGTGTAGGTGTTGTTCTAGAATGAAGTATGTGAGAGAAGAAGCATATTAATTGACTGGAGAGCTAATTAACTATTTTATTCATGACTAATTTTCGGGGTTATAGGTGGAACTCTTTTTCATGTTGCAAAAAATTCCCTTATTCTAATTGCTTTGGAAGAAAGGCACCATCAATGTTTATTCTTATATTCTTATATTTAATGTTTGTGTCAAAAACAGTAAGAACAATGCAATGAATTTCCTGAAATTACTACAGCTTAGGGGGAGGAAAGGAGAAGGTTGAATTTCATATAATGGCTTCAAAATAGAAGAGTTTGTTTCTGAGAAAAGTTGTGCTTATGTCGGCTAGAATGACATGCATGTTCCTGTAATGAGAGTGAGGGAGATACTAGACTTTTCGACTCAATCTCAAGGTGTAACTATATGGTTTCTATAGCTATGTGTGTGTGTGTATTCACAAGTATGAATATTTGTATTGATAATTCACCTTCTTTGGAGTTTATTTATATAGAGAGGAGCTAAGTAATTAGTATGTGAATTGCATGTTAAGTTTGTTATGTTATTGGTTAGTAACGTGCCATGTTTTATTGCACTAGAAGCAAGGAAAGGAGCAGGGAGTATGCTTCTTGTTGGTTCCTTGTTCATTCATTTGGATTTACAGAAGAAGGCTGGTGGATGTTGTGAATTAGTACTGTCTCATCTTTCTTCCAGATTCCAGGATATTTTTGTGAAGTTTTATTCTAAGGAAGGCAACACTTGATCATTAAAAGTAAGTTATGTAATTCTTTTAACTATTTCAGTTTAAGAGTACTGGATGGCATCATTTCAAGAAAAACTCAGTTTGAGAGTACTATTTTATCATGTTTGTTGCAGTTAGAGTTCTATTGATCTCAGAGTAGTTATCATGTCAATGTACTCAGCTTCAGCATTCACCGGTGTCGACAATTGTTCCATAGTGCAACTCATTGTCATAATTGATTTTTAGTAAATTGATGTACTAATTCATCAATAGAATCTATTGAAACTATTCTTCATTTGATTAACTATTAATTGGGAAAATAATTCTCTAACAATATTGAAAAAACTTCATTAGTTGTATTTATATTAATATATGTGTTTTTCATCAATGAAGGAATTTTTTCAGTATTTTATTATGTACTATTCAGTGATATTTGATTATTGTAGTCTTAATCATTTATATAAAACATTAATTATCCTAATAATAATAATAATAATAATAATAATAATAATAATAATAATAATATATTATTATTATTATTATTATTATTATTGTTATTATTATAATAATAAAAAAATGTTTCACATCCACGATAGTTCAATCTGGCCCCAAATGAAAATTAAGAATATCTAGGAAATAATTTTAAAATTTATGATTTCAAAATATAACCATCGGGAAACATAGATGATTAGCATTTGGTGGGCATTACCATGGTGGTTTACACTCGTCGTAAAATGTATACAGGGGAGAGTGAAATGAGGTTATTCCTTTATACAGATCACGGTGGTTATTTCATTTGTTGATCAAAACCGCCATGAAATATGGTGGCTATGCCTGAATTCATGATGGTTTGTTAACTTCCACAAAGGTCAATTAGCGGCGGTTATAAAAGTCTGCAAATCATCAAGAAACCTCCCATAAATGTTTGTTTCCTTATAGTGTCTTGATTTGGATTTCTTTGTCGATTTGGCTTTATGTTTCGAATCCTTAATTTTGAAAGAATAATTTTGACCATTAATTTCTTAATGTGCGTGGTTGGCATTAATTTTGACCATGAATTCAACTATAATGGTAATTGTAAAACATAAAAAATTACATTATCTACATTGTTTTTAAAAGAAAATATAAATGATAGGATTACTGAGATGTTTATAAAGAAATGTCATATGTGCACTATTACAACAATTATTTCAAATGCCACAAAATAATAATAATAATAACTAACATTATAGATTTATAGCATTATAACTTACTAATGTCACTAATTTCATAAAAAAAATTATAAACTATTACAACATATATAATAAATGTGGTTTTAAAAATCACTAGCAAATAAAATATAACAACGTTTACGTCAAATGACATTTTAAAATGATTTTAATAACTTACAATGATGTTTTCAAATATGTGATAACCAATTGATGCAATGAGAGTTGAACTGATTTATGATATTTGTTACGTAGGTAGTAATAAACATCTTAAAAGATAATATTATACCGACATTTTTTTAATGTCTCTAAAAGAGTAAATTTTTTTCTGGGTTACCCAAGTTTGGGTTTATTTCTTTACGGTTACCCATCTTTAATTTGTATCGATAAGGTTACTGATGTTTGGTTTTTGTTTCTCCGGCAGGCCACCCTAGATAATTCGATCAAACTTAGCTGATTTGGCAGCCCGACTTACACAGTCAGCAGTAAAATAAGATCTCCTCATGCCACGCTGGACTAGTGACAATGTAACCCTCATCCGAGTCAGCAACTTTGAGACAACTCAGCAACCTTGAGACAACTCAGCAACCATCGTCAGAGCGAAGTCGTCTTCGTGTGCTGGGAGGGTGAGAAAGGCAGACAGGGACACGCGTCTTCTCCCCCGTCTGAAAGGAAGCCAAAAGAAAGAGGGTGTTGAGGGTTTTGAGGGTTTTTAGGGTTTTTAGTGTTGACGGTTGGCCAAACATCTCCGCGAGGGTGAGAGAAGTGAAGGTCGTCGCTGCCGGGAAAGTAGAGGAAGCTGGTGTAGATGGCCGTAAACTGGGAGATACGGCATGAGTGGAATGAAGCCCCCGAGTATAGTAAGTGCCCTCCTCTAGCCCCCCTTGGACCATTATTGTGTGTTTGGGGTTAATAACCCTCTATGATTGTTGAGTGTTTTCATTTTTTCTTTGTAATTGGTTGGTAAATTTGGTTTATTTTTTTGTGAACGTGGTTTGTTCTCTATGTTTGGTTATGAGGAGTCCGATTGTGATGAAATTTCCTTATTATGTGATTCTTTTGGATAGTTTTTCAAATTGTTTGGTTTTTGTATAATGTTGTTTAATTATCATGTTATTTAATTATGATGTTGTTCTTATGAATGGAGTTAATCGGTTATTGTTGTTGTTCTTTTAGAGTTATTAATGTTTGTAAAGTGTTTGTCCTGTGAAAAAAGTTATCAATTCTCTTTTGAAATGTTTCTGTTTTTTTTTCCTTGTTCAGTGGGTGATTGATCTTTTTAAATGTTTCTGTTTTGTTGTATTTTTTTATCGAATGGTTTGGGATTAATTCAGTTTGTATTGTTTTGTTGTTTTTTTTTTTTTCGAATTGATTGATCTTTTTAAATGTTTCTGTTTTTTTTTTCTTGTTCTGTGGGTGATTGATCTTTTGAAATGGTTCTGGTTTGTTGTATTTTCGATCGAATGGATTGGAATTTATTCAGTATGTATTGGAATTAATTCAGTTTGTACAAGTTAATTTTTTTTTCCCTGCAATGTGTGATTTCACTTCATTATTTCTCTTTGTACTACTGTTCGACTGTTATTAATTCTTTGTTTCATAAACTGTTGATCAATTCTTTTTTTTTTCCTTGTTCTGTGGGTGATTGATCTTTTGAAATGGTTCTGGTTTGTTGGAATTAATTCAGTATGTCTTGGAATTAATTCAGTTTGTAAAAGTTAACTTTTTTTCCCTGCATTGTGTGGATTGGAATTAATTCAGTATTTTTGATCGAGTGGATTGGAATTAATTCAGATTGGAATTAATTCATAAATACCACCACATGGTCAGGTGGAGATAAGTATCAGGTAGTAGGCCCTGATGGTCAATTTGTTGTGGACAAAAAAGATTGCTATTGCTCATGTAGAAGGTGGCAACTAAGTGGTGTTCCATGTGGTCATGCAGTGTCTGTGTTGTACTATAATAGAGAAAAGCCTGAATGCTACATACACTCATGCTATGAAGTAAGCACATTCATGAAGACATATAGGCACATACTTAACCCAACCCATGACAAGGACTCATGGCCAAAGAGTGACCAAGGTCCTATCATCCCACCACCTCAATTGAACATTAGGAGGGGCAGGAAAACTGTGCTAAGGAGGAAAGAATTTGATGAAAAATCTGGCTTTACCAAAGGAAGAGTGAGTAAAAAGGGCTTACAAAACAAATGCAGCTTGTGTGGTGCAGCAGGACATAATAAGAGATTTCATTCCAAGGTATTTCTTAGTTTTTTTTATGTATGTCATTTAATATAATTTAATTTAGTTCATATTTGCTTACCCAAAATTAATTTACATGCTCAACAGAACAACACAGACAAGTCAGCAACAACAACAATGCCACATGGTTCTCTGGCACAGGTGACACATTTTGTTAGTCAACATATGCATAAGTTTTTTGTTATTCAACCTATTAAAAAAAATTGTTCAGATGAATGTAGAACCATGCGAGGTTGGGATTGATCTAAACACAAGTCATGCTATGAATGCCCAAACTGGTGCATCTGCAGCTTCACAAACACAGGTGAAATTATCAATTCCAAACACAAGCTATGATTTCAATTATAGATTGCCATCATTAGTGACAAACACATGTCCAACTCCCAGAAAGATTCTCAGAGTAGGGGGACCAGGCTTGCTGCAGATGGAGCAATGAATGTAAAGGACCCCACCAAAAAAATTGTTGTCAGCAAAGATAGAAGCAAGACAGTATTCCCTCCCAAGAGGAGAAAGGTATGGTTACCACCTGGAATTGGATCCTCTGCAGGCCCAGGTGCAGGTGATACTTCAAGGAAGGCTCCTTGATTGTATGAATTATTTCTGTACTTTGGAAAAACTGAACCTCTAAAGCTTCTGTAAAACTGCAGTTATTAAAAAAAACTGCAGTTCTTCTCAAATTTTGTAAAGATGCAACTCTTCTGAAATTTTTGTAAATCTGCAGTTCCCCAGAAATTTTTGTAAAGATGCATCTGTTGTCTGTAAAACTGCTGTTGTGTTATAAAAATTCTGCAGTTTCCCAGCAAATTTTTGTAAAACTGCTGTTGTGTTGCCAATGTGTTCTGGTTGTGGATGATGTGTATTTCACTTTGCTGTATGTATTTCAAGGGATCTGCAGTTTTTTGTACAAGAGAATTCTGCAGCTTTTGTAAGAGAATTCTGCATAAGTTATTGTTCATAAATTCTGCAGTTAGTGTTGGTACAAGAGAATTCTGCAGTTTTTGTAAAACTGCTGTTTTTGAAACATAAATTCTCCAGGGAATAAATTTTCATCTCAAAACCATTTGCATTTACCTCTTGATTGAAATATTAATCTGCAGTTTTCTATTATAACTTATAGAACTATTCTAATGTTTTCTGATAAAGTTTAAACAAAAGAATACTTTCATAGTCAAATTCAACAAACTTAAGTTTATTTTTAAGATATAAAAAATTAGAGTTCAACAATCTTGAACATGATATTCTCAGTTTATAAAAATTAAATAAATGCAACGTTAGCTTTATTGTTGTAAAAGCTTCATCATAGAAAAAAATAATTATTAGTATGTTTTTCCAGTGAATGTGAAGCTAATTTTAATCATCTCAAATTCAAATTCTTGATACTAGAAACTGGATAGAGTTAGAGAATTGGGAAAGCACATGAGGTCTTTATCAGAATGAAGCTAACTCCACAATTTTTTTTCCCATTTATTAAACACATCCACAACTTATGAAATTTTGCAACTCATCCCCGATTACCAAATCAAACCAGAAGCTCGCATGAGAACAAAAGATGTGAACCCCGATTACCAAATCATGGCAATTTTTTCAAATAAACAATATTACAAAAACTAGAACTTTTCCTATAACTATTAACATTTTCCCCTTCCCAACGAGCCGTTGCAGGTGAATCCCCCTTTGCTCTGCCTGCACTGCTTCACGCGTTGATGTGTTCGGCCGAAACAACAACTCAATATGATGCACAACATCCCCTCTCCCTCTGCTCCTACTGCAAAACCTAGATGAAAGGAAGAAGACATGAAGAAGAAAGGAAGAACAAGACGATGGTTGCTGAGTTGTCTCAAGGTTGCTGAGTTGTCTCAAAGTTGCTGACTCGGATGAGGGTTACATTGTCACTAGTCTAGCGTGGCATGAGGAGATCTTATTTTACTGCTGACTGTGTAAGTCGGGCTGCCAAATCAGCTAAGTTTGATCGGATTATCTAGGGTGGCCTGCCGGAGAAACAAAAACCAAACATCAGTAACCTTATCGATACAAATTAAAGCTGGGTAACCGTAAAGAAATAAACCCAAACTTGGGTAACCCAGAAAAAAATTTACTCGTCTCTAAAATCTTTAAGAAAATCGCAAAACAAAACCTCCTGTGATTATTAGTAAAAATGTCACTAAAAACGTAGGAGCATATAAATTATACCAACATTTATTACAAATATCGCTTAAAAGTCATTTTAATGGTTGTCAAAGACGTTTGCCAAAAGTGTTGTTTCAAAAATGTCACAATAAGCTTTTATTGTTGTAATGCCTATCAAAAACAGGGTTTTGAATCAAAACCATCATCTTTTCTTTCCAAAAAGTAAACATAGGATTAGTGTTTTTATTAAAAAAACAAAGGCTTGGTTTTTTTATTTAGATATAGTTGGCATTACTATAAGCAAACATAGGAATAGTGTTTTGAATGAAAAATGGGAGACATTACTATAGGAAAACATAGGATTATTGTTTTGATTAAAATAGTAGACATTCCGAAAAGAAAACATAGGATTAAGGTTTTGATTAAAAAATATGAGACATTTCGAAGAAAAAAACTCAAGATTAATATTTTGATTCAAAAATATCATAAATTACCAAAAGAAGACATTAGATAAGGGTTTTTATAAGAAAACAAGAGGCATTAAAACAAACTAGATTATGGTTTTGATTAAAAAAAATGAGACATTAAGAAAAAAGAAAACATACGATTGTTGTTTTCATTCGAAAATAGCAGACATTCCCAAAAGAAAACATAAAGATATTATTTTGAATCAAAAGTAGGCGGCATTCAGATAAAAAAAATAAATAAAGGATTAGGGTTTTGATTATAAAATAGGAGGAATTACGAAAATAAATAAAGAAAATGTACCATTATTTTTTTTATTAAAAAATAGCAGACGTTAGTAAAACAAAACATAAGATTAAAGTTTTGATTGGAAAATAGGAGACATTACTACAAGAAAACATGCTATTAGCGTTTTGATTCAAAACTAGTAGAAGTTACGAAAAGAAATCATAGCATTAGGTCTTTCATTGAAAGATAAGAGACAATGATATATGAAAACATAGGATTAGTGTTTTGATTAAAAAATAGTAGACATTCCAAAAAGAAAACATAGGATTACAGTTTTGATTCAAAAATAGGAGATATTAAGAAAGAAAAAACAACTAGGGTTTTGATTCAAAACTGAAAAATAGGACACATTACGAAAATAAACAAAGGATTAGGGTTTTGATTGAAAAATAGGAGACATTCCGAAAAGAAAATATTGGATTAGAGCTTTGATTGAAAAATAGGAGACATTCTGAAAAGAAAACATCCGATTAAGTTTTTGATTAAAAATTAGCCGGTATTCCAAAAACAAAAGATAGCATTTGGGTTTTGATAAAAAAACTCTAATCTTATCTTTCCGAAAAGTAAAAATAGGATTAGGGTTTTGATTCAAAAAATAAGATATTCTGAAAATAAAACAAAGGACTAGGTTTTGAAACAAAAGTGAAAAATAGGACACATTCTATAAGGAAAATATAGGATTATGGTTTTGATTCAAAAATAGTAGACATTCCGAAAAAAAGTAAATGATTTGGTTTAGGGTTTTGATTAAAAAATAGGAGGCATTCCGAAAAGAAAACATTGGATTAAGATTTTTATTCAAAAAGAGGAGGCATTATGAAAATAAAACATAGTATTCGTGTTTTGATTAAACATTAGCAGAGATTCCCCAACAAAAGTTATTATATATTATTCTAAGAAAACATAGGATTAGGGTCTTGATTCAAAACATAGGTTAGTATTTCATTATTATTATTATTATTATTATTATTATTATTATTATTATTATTTTTCAATTAATAAAATCATAAAAATAAAGAAAGTAACAAAAAAAGGAGGGAGGGTTGCGACAGAAGGAATGCGGAGGAGGTCACCCATGCTAGTACTACTCTAGCCCAAACTAGTTTAACTTCATAGTTATATTGGGATCCATAATTTTAGGGTTCGTATGATTAAAAAAATAGCAGGTATTCCACAAAGAAAGCCTAGGATTAGGGTTTGACTGAAAAATTTGAGACATTACTAAATCCTATGTTTACTTTATAGTGATGTCTACTATTTTTTTAAAACTATGAGACATTACTATAAAAAAACAAAGCATAAAATTTTTAATTGAAAAATATTAAAGATTTCGAAAAGAAAAGAAAGGAATTCTATACATTCAGAAAAGAAAAAAAAAAGGATTAGGGTTTTGATTAAAAAAATGGAGACATTCTGAAAAAAAAAAAGGATTATCGTTTTAATTCAAAACTGAAAAATAGGACATATTTTGAAAAGAAAAGATAGGATTAGGGTTTTGATTAAAAGATAGGAGACAATATGAAAAGAAAACATACGATTAAGGCTTTGATTAAAAAATAGTAGACATTCCAAAACGAAACCATACTATTAGTGTTTTGATTGAAAAATATGATATCTAGAAAAGAAAAAAATAGGAATAGGGTTTTGATTGAAAAATAGGAGACATTTATATTAGAAAACATGGGTTTAGGGTTTTGAGTAAAAACCAAAAAAGTAGAGGACATTTCCAAAAGAAAACATAAGATTAGTGTATTGATTCAAAAATAGTAGACATTACCAAAAGAGAACATAGGATTTGGGTTTTGAGTCAAATATAGTAGGCATCTCAAAAAGAAAACATAGGACTACAATATTGATTGAAACAAAGGAGACATTATTATAACAAAACAAATTATTATAGTTTTGATTCAAAAACAGTAGATATTTTGAAAATAAAAAAAGAAAAAGTTAGGGTTCTGATTCAAAAATAATAGCCATTCCAAAAAAAATAAGGAGTAGGGTTTTAATTTAAAACTGAAAAATAGTAATGTTTTAATTCAAAGCTAATCTTATGTTTCCTTTTGGAAATGTTTGTTATTTTCGAATAGAAACCCTAATCCTATATTTTTTTTTAAATGTCCCCTATTTTTTAGTTTTTAACTTTAAACCTTAATCATATGTTTTCTTATAGTAATATCTCATTTTTTTTTTCAAAACACTAATCCTATTTTTTCTTTCCAAAATGTCTCATATTTTTAAATCAAAGCCCTAATCCTAAGTTCTCTTTTCAGAATGTCTAATCCAATGTTTTCTTTTCTTAATGCCTCCTATTTTTTAAATAAAATAATTCTTGTTTTCTTTTTAGAATGCCTCCTATTTTTCAATCAAAACCCTAATCTTGTGTTTTCTTTGAGGAATGTCTTCTATTTTTGAATCAAAACAATAATCATGTGTTTTTTCTTTCATAATGTCTTATTTTTTTTATCAATATAGTAATCCAATTTTTTTTTTAATTCTTCATATTTTTTAATCAAAAGTCTAACACAGGATTCGGTTTTTTGATTGAAAGATAGCAGATATTCCCAAAATGAAACATAGGATTAGGGTTTTGGTTATAAATTGAAAAATATGAGGCATTCGAAAAATAAAACAAATGATTAGTGTTTTGATTGAAAAATGTGAGACATTTTGATAGGAAAACATAGGATTTTGGTGATAGTGTCTCCTTTTTTTTCAATCAAAACCCTAATCTTATGTGTTTTATTTTTTAATTGAAAGCCTAATATTATTTGTCAAAATAAAAGATAGGATTAAGATTTTGATTAAAATCCTAAAAGGCATTACTATAAGAAAACATAGGATTACGGTTTTGACTCAAAAATAGTAGGCATTCAGTAAAAGAAAACACAAGATTAGGATTTGGCTAAAAATAGGAGACATTTCTAAAAGAAAAACATAGGATCAAGGTTTTGATTCAAAAATTGGAGGCATTCCGAAAAGAAAACATAGCATTTGGGGTTTGATTAGGAAATAGGAGACATTACTATAAGAAAACATACGATTAATATTTTGATTCAAATATAACATGCATTCTAAAAAACACATGATTAGTGATTTTGTTAAAAACCTAAAAATAGGGGACATCTCCTATCTTTTTTATTAGGATTTTATTCGCAATGTCTCCTATTTTTTAATCAAAACCCTAATCTTATTTTTGTTTTCCTTGGGAATGTCTGTTATTTTGTAGTCAAAACCATAATCCTATATTTTCGTTTGGAAATGTATCCTATTTTTTGTTTTTAATTAAAACCCTAGTCCTATGTTTTCTTATAGTAATGTCTCCTTTTTTTAATCAAAACGCTAGTCCTGTGTTTTCTTTCTGAAATATCTGCAATGTTTTAATCAAAACACTAATCCTACGTTTTTTTTTTCAGAATGTGTACTATATTTGAATCAAATCCCTAATCATATGTTTTCTTTTTTGAATGCCTCCTATTTTGCAAACAAAACCAAAATAGTAGACATTCTGAAAAGAAAACATAACATTACTGATAAATAGGAAACATAAAGAAAGCATTCCAATTATTTCAGAATGAAAAATTGGAGACAGTATTATACGAAAACATAAGTTCGGATTTTGATTCAAAATTGATAAATAGGTTACACTTCAAAAAGAGAAAATAGGAGGCATTTTTTAAAAGAAAACATATGATTAGGGTTTTTGATTGAAAAATATGAGACATTTTGAAAACAAAAACATCAGATTACAGTTTTTATTAAATATTAGCATATATTCCCAAAGCAAAAAGATAGGATTAGGATTTTGATTAAAAAATAATAGAGGTTTGATTAGGGTTTTTATCTAAAAATGTCCTAATCATATTTCTTTTCAGAATACCTACTATTTTTGAATGAAAACCCTAATCCTGTGTATTCTTTTGGAAATGTCTGCTACTTTTTAATCAAAACAATAATCGTATGCTTTCTTTTCTTCTCTTTTGAAAATTTTCATATTTATTTCATCAAAACCCTAATCCTATGCTTTCTTTTCTTAATTTCTCATATATATTATTTCTGAATCAAAATGCTAACCTATTTTTTCTTTTAAGAATGTCTCCTATTTTCACTAAAAAATATAACCCTTTCTTTTATTTTTCTGAATGTCTGCTAATTTTGAACCAAAACCATCATCCTATGTTTTCTTATTATAATGGCTCATATTTTTGTATCAAAACCCTAATCCTACGTTTTCTTTTTGGAATGTCTGCTATTTTTAAATAAAAACCCTAATCCTTTCTTTTCTTTTCAGAATGTCTACTATTTTTGAATTGAAACCCTAATCCTATGTATCATATTGTCTTTTCATAAGTTTTCTTTTTAAAATGTATCATATTGCCTCCTATCTATCTTTCAAAACCCGAATACTATGTTTTCTTTTCTTAATGTCTCCTATTTATACCCTAATCCTTTATTTCCTTTTCGAAATGCCTCATATGGTTTTCAGAACATCTGCTATTTTTTAATCAAAACCTTAATCCAATGTTTTTTTTTAGAATGTGTCTATTTTTCAGGTTTGAATCAAAACACTAGTCCATTGTTTTCTTTTCAGATTGTCACATTATTTTGAATCAAAACCCTAATCCTATCTTTTGTTTTTGAAATGTTTGCTGATTTTTAATCAAAACCCTAATCCAACATTTCATTTTAGGAATATCTCATATTTTTTAATCAAACCCCTAATCATACATTTTCTTTCCTGAATGCTTCCTATTTTTCAATTAAAACCTTTATTCTATGTGTTCTTTTAGTAATGAGTACTATTTTTTGAATCAAAAGCCTATGTGTATGCTTTCTTATAGTAATGTCTCCTATTTTATAATCAAAACCTAATGTTATGTTTTCTTTTCATAATGCCAACTATATTTGAATCAAAACCGTAATCCTTTGTCTTGTTTCAGAAGTGCCTACTATTTTTGAATCAAAACAGTAATCCTATGTTTTCCTATATCAATGTTTCCTATTTTCAAGCAAAATAATAATCCTATGCTTTATTTTTGGAATATCTAGTATATTTCAATCAAAACCTTAGGCCTATGTTTTTTTTTCGGAATTCCTACTATTTTTCAATCAAAACATTACTTCTTTGTTTTTTTTTCTTCGAACTGTCTCCTGTTTTTGAATAAAACCCTAATCCTATGTTTTCTTTTTGAACTATCCCTTACTTTTTGGTTTTTAATCAAAACCCTCATTTAATGTTTCACTATAGTAATGTCTCCCATTTTCATTCAAAACCTAATCGTATGGTTTCTTATAGTAATGTCTCTTATTTTTCAATCAAAACGTTAATCCAATGTTTTCTTATTGTAATGCCTCCAATTTCTCAATCAAAAAGTTAATCTTATGTTTTCTTTTTAGAATATCTCTTTTTTACAAAAAAAAACCTGAATCTTATGTTTTCTTCTCTTAATATCTCTTATTTTTTTAATCAAAACCCTAATCCTAAGATTTTTTTTAGTAATGTCTCAAATTTTTTAATCAAAATACTAATCTTATCTTTTCGCTTAGAAATGTCTGCTATTTTTTATTCAAAACCCTAATTAGATGTTTTATTTTTGCAATGTCTCATATTTTACAATTAAAAACCTAATACTATGTTTTCTTTTCTGAATGCCAACTATATTTCAATCAAAACCAAAATCCTATGTTTTCTTTCTGGAATTTCTATTATTTTTTAATCAAAACCCTAATCCTATGTTTTCTTATAGTAATATATCTTATTTTCTAATCAAAATCCCTAATCCTATGTTTTCCTTTCAAAATGTCTCCTATTTTGAAAACAAAAGTATAATCATATGTTTTCTTTTCTTAATGTCGCCTAATTATCCGTTTCGAATTAATATCGTAACCTATGTTTTCTTTTGTAATGTCTCCTATTTTTCAATAACAAAAACCTAATCCTTTCTTTTCTTTTCCGAGTCTCTGCTATTTTTAAATCAAAACCGTAATAATATGTTTTCCTTTTGGAATGTGTCTTTTTTTCTGGTTTGAATCAAAACCCTAATCCATTGTTTTCTTTACGTAATGTATCATTTTTTTAATCAAAATCCTAATCCTATATTTCGTTTTGGGAATGTCTGCTAACTCTTAATTTAAAAACTAATATGATGTTTGTTTTCATAATACCTCATATTTTCAATCAAAACCCTAATCCTACGTTTTCGTTTCATAATGCCTCCTATTTTTCAATCAAAAACCTAATCCTACATGTTCTTGTAAGAATGTTTACTATTTTTTACTATTTTTGAATCAATACCCTAATCTTGTGTTTTCTGATAGTAATGTCTCGCATTTTTCAACCAAAACCCGAATGCTATGTTTTCTTTTTAGATAGCCTACTATATTTTAATCAAAACCCTAATTCTTTGTCTTCTTTAAGAATTTTAGCTATTTTTGAATAAAATACCTAATCCTATGTTTTATAATGGTAATATCTCCTATTTTTCATTTAAAATCATAATCCTATGTTTTCTTATTGCAATGTCGTCTATGTTTTCTTTTCAGAATCTCTCCCATTTTTTAATCAAAATACTAATTTTTTTGTTTTCTTTTCAGAATGTCTCCTATTTTTGAATAAAAACTCTAATCCTATGTTTTCTTTGGAAATGTACCATTGTTTTTGGTTTTCAATGAAAACCATAATCTAATGTTTTATTATAGTAATGTCTTTTATTTTTGTAATCAAAACACTGCTCCTATGTTTTCTTATCAAAATGTCTCACATTTTTTAATCAAAACCCTAATCTTATGCTTTTTTTCTTTTTGGAATGTCTACTATTTTTTGTATCAAAAACCTAATCCTATGTTTTCTTATGCTAATTTCTCCCATTTTATATTCGAAACCAAAATCCTATGTTTTCCTATAGTAATGTCTCTTATTTTTTAATCAAAACCCTAATCCTATGTTTTATTATAGTAATGTCTCCTACTTTTCAATCGAAACCCTAATCCTATTTTTTCGTTTTGGAATTCCTACTTTATTCGAATCAAAATCCTAATCCTATCTTTTCCTTCTGGAATGTCTCCTATTTTGCAAACAAAACCCAAATCATATGTTTTGTTTTCTTAATGTCACATACTTTTTAATCAAAACCATCATCATAAGTGTTTTTTGTTGAATAATTTCTATTTTGTAATCAAAATCCTAATCTTATATTTTTATTTAGGAATGTCTGCTATGTTTTATTCAAAACAATAATCCTATGCTTTATTTTCAGAATGTCTCATATTTTTTCAATTAAGACAATAATCATCTATTTTCTTTTCTGAATGCCTACTATATAAATCAAACCTGAAGCCTATGTTTTCTTTTCAGAATGTGTTCTATTTTGAATCAAAACTCTAATCCTATAATTTCTCATAGTAATGTCCCCTATCTTTCAATCAAAACATGAATCCTATGTTTTCTATCGGAATGCCTGATATATTTGAATCAAAACAATAATCCTATGATTTCTTTTCAGAATGTTTCCAATTTTGCAAACAAAACCAGAATCCTATATTTTCTTTTCTTAATGTCTCATATTTATCAGCTTTGAATAAAACTCTAACCTATGTTTCCCTTTCGGAATGTCTACTAATTTTCAATAAAAACCTAATACTTTCTTTTCTTTTCTTTTCGTAATGTTTGCTATTTCTTAATCGAAACACTAATCCTATGTTTTCTTTTTGTAATGTGCCCTATTTTCAGGTTTGAATCAAAATGCTAATAATCTATTTTCTTTTCGAAATGTTTCCAATTTTTTTATCAAAACCCTAATCCTATCTTTTATTTTGGAATGTATGCTAATTTTTAATCAAAACTAAAATCCGATGTTTCTTTTCAGAATGTCTCATATGTTTCAATCAAGAAATTAATCCTATGTTTTCTTTTTGAAATGTCCTCTATTTTTCAATCAAAGCCCTAACACAATTTGTTCATTTTGGAATGTCTACTGCTTTTGAATCAAAATTTTAATACTATGTTTTGTTATAGCAATTTCTTCTATAATTTAATAAAAAACGTAATGGTATGTTTTCTTTTTGGAATGAATAAGATATTTGAATCATAACCCTAATGGTATGTCTACTATTTTGAATCAAAATGAAAATCATATTTTTTTTCTTATAGTAATGTCTTCTATTTTTCATTCATAACCGTACTCCTATGTTTTCTTATAGTAATGTCTCCAATATTCCAATCAAAACACTAATCATATATGTTCTTTTCAAAATTCTTACTATATTTGAATCAAAAACCTAATCCTATGTTTTCTTATCGGAATCCCTCCTATTTACAATTAAAACAAAAAATTCTTTATTGTCTTTTCTGAGTGTCACTTATTTTTTAATAAAAAACAATAATCCAATGTTTTGTTTTTGAAATGTCAACTATTTTTTGGTTTTAAATAACAAACCTAGTCCAATGTTTTATTATACTAGCGTCTCCTATTTTTCAAACGAAAATCTAATCGTTCGTTTCTTTTTAAAATTTATAATATTTTTCAATCAAAAATCTAATCCTATTGTTTCTTTACGGAATATCTACCATTTTTGAACCAAGACCGTAATCCTATCTTTACTTATATTAAAATCTCCCATTTTTCATTCAAAACACAAATCCTATGTTTTCTTACAGTAATGTCTCCAATTTTTCAATCAAAACCCTAATTCTATGTTTTATTTTTAAAAGGTCTCAAGTTTTTCAATCAAAACCTTAATCCAATGTTTTCTTATAAAATACCTACTATATTTCAATCAGACAATTAATCCTATGTTTTTTTCCAAAATATCTACTATTTTTGAATAAAAAACCTAATACTATGTTTTCTTGTAGTAATGTCTCCTATTTTCCAATCAAAACCAAAATCTAATTGTTTTCTTTCGGAATGCCTATTCCAATAGTTTCTTTTCGGAATGTATATTATTTTGCAAACAAAACCGGAATCTTATGTTTTCTTTTCTTAATGTCTCCTTTTTATCATTTTTGAATCAAAACCCTAACCTATAGTTTTTTTTCGGAATGTCTCCTATTTTTTAAAACAAAATCTAATCCTTTCTTTACTTTTCAGAACGTCTTGTATTTTTTGAATCAAAACCCTAATCCTAGGTTTTTTTTTTCTTTTTGGAATGTATCATATTTTTCAAGTTTGAATCAAACCTCTAATCCAATATTTTCTTTTTGGAATATCTCATTTTTCACTCAAAACCCTAATCCTTTGTTTTCTTTTTGGAATGTCTTCTATTTTTTTATCAAAGCCCTAATCCTATATTTTCTTATACTAATGTCTCTTATTCTTCAATCAAAACACTAATGTATGTTTTCTTTTCAGAATGTCTCCCATTTTTTAATCAAAAAACTAATCCTTTCTTTTCTTTTAAGAATGATTGCTATTTTTTTAAAAAAAAAACCATAATAAAATGTTTACTTTTCAGAATGTGTCCTATTTTTAAGTTTTGAATCAAAACAGTAATCTTCTATTTTTCTTTTGGGAATGTCTGCTATTTTTATTCAAAACACTAATCTCACATTTTATTTTCGTAATGTCTCCTATTTTCCAATCAAAACCCTCATCATATGTTTTTTTTTCAGAATACCTGGTATTATTTAATCAAAACCGTAATCGTAAATTTTCTTATTGGAATGTGTCATATTTTTTAGTTTTGAATCAAAATCCTAATCCTTTTTTCCTTTTCTAATGTCTCATTTTTTTGAATCATCACATAAATCCAATTTTTTTTTTAGGTTTTGTGAATATTTGCTAATTTTCAATCAAAGCCGTAATCCTTCGTGTTCTTTTTCGAATGTCTACTATTTTAAATGAAACCCTAATCCTATATTTCCTTATAGTAATGTCTCCTAATTTTCAATCAAAACACTAATGCTATGCTTTCTTTTCAGAATGTCTCCTATATTTGAATCAAAACCATAATCAATTATTTTATTTTCAGAATGTCAACTATATTTTGGTCAAAACCCTAATCCTTTGTTTCCTTATAATAATGTCTCATATTTTTCACTCAAGACCTTAATCCTATGTTTTCATATAGTAATGGCTCCTATTTTTGAATTATAACATTAATCCTACGTTTACCTTTTGGAATGCATACTATATTTGAATCAAAACCCTAATCCTATATTTTCTTTCTGAATGCCTCCTATTTTTCAATCAAAACACTAATTCTTTGTTTTCTTTTCGGAATGTCTCCTAATTTTTATTAAAACCCCTATTCCTATGTTTTCTTTTTGAAATATCGCCTATTTTTTGTTTTTTAACTAAAATACTAATCATATGTTTTATTATATTAATGTCATCTATTTTGTAATCAAAACCCTAAACCTATGTTTCTTTTTTAGAATGTCTAATCCTATCTTTTGTTTCTGTGATGCCTTCTATTTTTGAATCAAAACCCTAATCTTATATTTGCTTTTGGGAATGTATGCTTTTTTCCAATCAAAACACTAATCGTATCTTTTCTTTTCGTAATGTCTCACATATTTTAATCAAAACCTTAATCCTACGTATTTTTTTGGAATGCCTCTTATTTTTTAATCAAAACCCGTAATCTTATGTTTTCTTTGGAATGTCTGCTATTATTGAATCAAAATTAGAATCCTATATTTTCTTTTCATAATGTCTCATTTTTAATCAAAAAGCAAATAGTATTTTTTTTCGATATGTCTCCTATTTTCCAACTAAAACCCTAATCCTATATTTACTTTTCGGAATGTCACCAAAATATCGTTTTTCAATCAAAAATCTAATCCGAGTATTTCTTCAAGAAATGCCTCCTATTTTTTAATGGACAGCCTAATCCTTTGTTTTATTTTTGGAATGTCTGCTTTTTATTTAATCAAAACCCTAATCTTATTTTTTATTTTTGTAATGTTTTCTATTTTTTGGTTTTGAATCAAAACCTCAATCCTATATCTTACTTTTAAAATGTCTCCTATTTTTCAATTTTTCAATAAAAACCCTTGTTCTATGTTTTCTTTTCTGAATGTCTGCTATTTTTTAATCAAAACCCAAATCCAATATTTTCTATTCACAATGTCCGTTATTTTTGAATCAAAACTCTAATCTTATGTTTTCTTTTCTGAATGTCTCCCATCTTTCTGATTTGAATCTAAACCCTAATCGTTTGGTTTCTTTTTTGAAAGTCTCATATTTTTCTATCAAAACTCGAATCCTATGTTTTTTTGGAACATTCCATTTTTTTAATCAAAATCCTTATATTATATTTTCGTTGAAATATAGGATTTATTATTGTCTGCTATTTTTTAATCAAAACCCTAATCCTGTGTTTTCGTTTTGTAATGTCACCTATTTTTCAATCAAAACCCGAATCTTATGTTTCTTTTCTTAAAGTCTACTATTCTTTAATCAAAACACTAATACTAATGTCTAATATTTTTAATCAAAACCTAATCCAATGTTTATTTTTGGAATACCTCATATTTTTTAATCAAAATCATACTTCTATGTTTTCCTATATTAACGTCTCAAATTTTTCAATCAAGACCGTAATCCTATGTTTTCTTATAGTAATGTCTCATAATTTTCAATCAAAACCATAATGATATGTTTTATTTTTGTAATGACTACTATTTTTTAATCAAAACCCTAATCCTATGTTTTATTATAGTAATGTCTCCTATTTTTTATTCAAAACATTAATCCTATATTTTCTCACAATAACGGCTAATATTTTCAGTCAAAACCCTAATTGTATGCTTCTTTTTGAAATGTCTCATATTTTTCATTCAAACCCCTAATCCTATGATTTCTTCTTGGAATGTCTATTATTTTTTAATCAAAACCACAATACTATGTTTTCTTAGCATAATGTCTCACATTTTTCATTCAAAACACCAATCCTATTTTTTCTTATAGTAATGTCCCCTATTTTTCAAACAAAATCCTAATCCTATGTTTTTTTTAATGCCTACTATATTTGAATCAAAATCATAATCCTATGTTTTTATTTCAGAATGTCTCCTATTTTGTAAACAAAACCAGTATCCTATGTTTTCTTAATGTTTCTTATTTTTTTATCAAAATATTAGCCCTAAGTGTTTTTTGGAATGCCGCTTAGTTTTTAGTCAAAAAACTAATTTTATGCTTTCTTTTGAGAATTTCCGCAATTTTTTTTTTCAAAACCTTAATCCTATGTCTTATTTTCAGGGTATATCATATTTTTCAATCAAAATCCAAATCCTTTGTTTTCTACTCTTAATGTCAACTATATTTCCATAAAAACCCTAATCCTATCTTTTAATTAAAACCATAAGCCTATATTTTCTTATAGTAATGTCTCCTATTTTTTAACCAAAATAATAATCATATGTTTTTTTTTGGAATGAATACTCTATTTGAATTAAAATCCTAATAGTATATTTTTTCTTTTTGGAATGTCTCCTATTTTTCAAACAAAACCATAATCATTTCCATTTTTTAGTAATGCTATTTTTGAATAAAAACCACATCCTATGTTTCCATTTTAGAATGTATTCTATTTTTCAGATTTGAGTCAAAATCATAATACTTCAGTTTTTTTACGAAATGTTTCATTCTTTTAAACAAAACTCTAATCCTTTCTTTTATTTTGGGAATGTTAGCTAATTTTTACACAAAACCCTAATCCAATTTTTTTTTTCGGAATGTCTTGTATTTTTCAATCAAAATCCTAATAATATATTTTGTCTTCAAAATGTCTCATATTTTTCAATCAAAAACCTAATCCTTTGTTTTCTTTTTGCAATATCAACTATTTCTTAAGCAAATCTGTAATCCTATGTTTTCTTATAGTAATGTCCCCTATTTTTCATTCAAAACTCTAATCCTATGTTTTCTAATATTATTGTCCACTATTTTTCAATCAAAACACTTATTTTATGTTTTCTTTTCGGAATGCATATTGTATTTGAATCAAACTTTGATCCTATGTTTTCTTATCAGAATGCCTCCTATTTTTCAATGAGATCGCTAATTCGTAGTTTATCTTTTCAGAATGATTCTTATTTTTCAATAAAAATCCTAATCCTACGTTTTCTTTTATTTTTATTAAAAACCCTAATCCAATGTTTTATAATGGTAATGTCTTTTATTTTTTAATCAAAACCCTAATACTATATTTTCTTTTTGAAATGTCTCATATTTTTAAATCAAAACCATAATACTATGTTTTCTTTTCGGAATGTCTACTATTTTTTTAATTAAAATGATAATCTTATATATTTCTTAAAGTAATATCTCCCATTTTTTATTCAAAATACTAATCCTAAATTTTTTTTATTGTAATGTCTCTCATTTTTTAATTAAAACCCTAATCTTGAGTTTTTTTATAGTAATGTCTCCTATTTTTCAATCAAAACCCTAATCCCATGTTTTCATTTTGGAATACCTACTATATTTGAATAAAAACAAAAATCCAAATTTTTTCTTTTCGGAATGTCTTCTCTTTTGCAAACAATACCGGGAATACAATGTTTTCTTTTTTTAATGTCTCATTTTTTAAATGAAACACTAATCCTATGTTTTTTATGCCTCCTATTTTTTAAATCAAAACGTTAATCTTATTTTTTCTTTTTGGAATGTCTCCTGTTTTAGATCCAAAACCATAATCGTATGTTTTATTTTCGGAATGTCTCATATTTTTCAATATAAAGACTAATCCTATGTTTTCTTTTCGTAATACTTACTATATTTCAATCAAAACCCTAAGCCTATATTTTTTTTTTTCGGAATGTCTACTATTTTTTTTATCAAAACACTAATCCTATGTTTTCTTATAATAATGTATCCTATTTTTTAATCAAATACCTAATCTTATGTTTTCTTTTTGTAACACCTGATATATTTGAATCAAAACCATAATCCTATATTTTCTTTTTGGGATGTCACCAATTTTGCAATAAAAAAACGAATCTTATGTTTCCTAACATGTTTCTTAATCAAAACCCTAACCTATGTTTTCCTTTCTCAATGTCACCAATTTTTTAATCACAAACCTAATCATTTCTTTCCTTTTCGGAATGTCGGCTATTTTTGAATGAAAACCATAATCCTTTGTTTTCTTTTCAGGATATCTCATTATTTTAAATAAAAACCGTAATCCCATTTTTCTTTTTGGAATGTCAGCTGATTTTTTATCAAAACCCTATCCAATGTTTCATTTTCGTAATGTCTCCTATTTTTTAATCAAAACCTTTATCCTATGTGTTTTTTTCGGAATGTCTACTATTTTTGACTCAAAAGCCTATTCATATGTTTTCTTATAGTAGTGTCTTCTATTTTACAATTAAAACCCTAATGCTATTTTTACTTCCTCAATGCCAACTATATTTGAATAAAAACCCTAATTGTTTGTTTTATTTCAGGATTGCATACTATTTTGAATCAAACCTCTAATAATATGTTTTCTATAGCAATGTCTCCTATTTTTTAAACAAAACTAAAATCCTAAGTTTTCTTTATAGAATGCCAACTATATTTGAATCAATAACTTAATCCTATGTTTTATTTTCGGAATGACTCCTATTTCAATCAAAACATTAATTCTTTGTTTTCTTTCCGCAATGAATCCAATTTTTCAATCAAAACACTATTTTTCGAATCCTTACCATATTTGAATCAAAAAGCTAATCCTATCTTTTCTTCTAGAAATGTCCCCTATTCTTAGGTTTTATTATCAAAACCCTCATCCAATGTTATATTATAGTAATGTCTTATATTTTTCAATCAAAACAATAATCATGTGTTTTCTTTTCAGAATGCCTAATATTTCGAATCAAAACTCTAATCCTATGCTTTCTTATAGTAATGTCCCCCATTTTCATTAAAAAACCTAATCCAGTGTTTTTGTATAGTAATTTATCTTAAATTTTGATCAAACCCCTAATCTTATGTGTTCTTGTAGTAATGTATTCTATTTTACCATTAAAACCCTAATCCTATGCTTTCTTTTTGCAATGCCTACGATATTTGAATCAAAACACTAATCAAATATTTTCTCTTTGGAATGGCTAATATTTTGTAAACAAACCCCAAATCCTATGTTTTCCTTTCTTAACGTCCCCTATTTATCATTTTAGAATCAAAACCCTAATCCTAGGTTTTTTCTTTTGCAAATGTATCTTATTTTTCAGATTTCAATCAAAACCCTAATTCTTTGTTTTCTTTTAGAAATGTCTCTTTTTTTTTTAATCAAAACACTAATTCTATCTTTTGTTTTGGGTATGTTTGCAAATTTTTTATCAAGATCCTAATCCGATGTTTTCTTTTCGAAATGTCTCTTTATTTTCAACCAAAAATCTAATTGTTTCTTTTCATTTCAGAATGTTTGCTTTTTTTCCTAATCAAAACCCTAATCCTATGTTTTCTTTTCAGAATGTGTGCTATTTTATGTTTTGAATCAAAACCCTAATCCTATGTTTTCTTTTCAAAATGTGTGCTATTTTTACGTTTTGAATCAAAACCCTAGCCTTATGCTTTTCTTTTGGGAATGTCTGTTATTTTTTATTCAAAACACTAATCCCATGTTTTATTTTTGTAATGTCTCATATTTCTAATCAAAACCCTAATCATATGTTTTCTTCTCATAATGCCTACTATTTAATGAATCAAAACCATAATCTTATATTTTCTATTTGGAATGTATCCTATTTTTTGGTTTTGAATGAAAACCTTAACCCTTTGTTTTCTTTTTTCTAATGTCTCACTTTTTTGTATCAACACATAAATCCTATCTTTTGTTTTGCGAATGTTTGCTAATTTTCTATCAAAATCCTAATCCTATGTGTTCCTTTTGGAATGTTTAATATTTTTGCATCAAAACCCTAATCCTATGTTTTCTTATAGTAATTCTCCTATTTTTCAATCAAAGCACTAATGCTATAATTTCTTTTCGGAATGGCAACTACATTTTAATCAAAACTATAATCTATTATTTTCTTTTCGGAATCTCTACTATTTTTCAAGCAAAACCCTAATCCTCTGTTTTATATAGTAATGTCTCATTTTTTACACTCAAAACCCTAATCCTATGTGTTCTTATAGTAATGTCTCCTATTTTTTTTTTATCAAAACCCTAATCCTATGTCTACCATTTGGAATGTCCCGTATATTTGAATCAAAACCCTAATCCTACATTTTCTTTTCAGAATGCCTCCTACTTTTCAATCAAAACACTAATTCTTTGTTTTTTTTTTCGGAATGTCTCCTATTTTTGAATTAAAAACACTAATCCTAAGTTTTCTTTCTGAATTGTCCCTATTTTTGGAATGTCTCTTATTTTTAAATCAAACCCTAATCCTATGTTTTCTTTTCATAATGCCTACTATATTTCAATCAAATAGTAACCCTATGTTTTTCTTTTCGTAATGTGCAATATTATGAATCTAAACCCTAATACTATACTTTGTTATAGTTATGTCTCCTATCTTTCAATCAAAACTTGAATCCTATGTTTTTTTTGTCGTAATACTTACTATAATTGAATCAAAATATTAATCCTATGTTGTCTTTTAGGAATGCTTCATATTTTGCAAACAAAAACCGAATCCAATGTTTTTTTTCTTAATGTCTCATATTTATCAGTTTTAAATCAAAATAGTAACCTATGTTTTTCTTTTGGAATGTCTACTATTTTTCAATAAAAAGCCCTACTTCTTTCTTTACTTTTGGAATGTCTGTTGTTTTTGAAATGAAACACTAATTCTATGTTTTCTTTTTGGAATGTGTGCTATTTTTTAGGCTTGAATCAAAACCTAATGATTTGTTTTGTTTTTAGAATGTCTCCTGTTTTTTAATCAAAGCCCTAATCGTATCTTTTGTTTTATGAATGTTTGCTAATCATTAATCAAAACTATAATATGATGGTTTTTTTTTAATGCCTCATATTTTTTTAACAAAATATTAATCCTTTTTTTTTTAAGTGCCTGCTATTTTTAAGTCAAAACTCTAATAGAATGTACTCAACTCATAATGTCTACTACATTTGAATCAAAATCATAATCCTATGTTTTCTTATAGTAATGTCTCCTATTTTTCAATCAAAACCCTAATGGTATGGTTTCTTTACGTAATACCTACTATACATAAATCAAAAACCCCAACCCTTTGTTTTCCTTTCATAATGTCTACTATTTCTGAATCAAAATCCAAATCCTATGTCTTCTTATAGTAATATCTCTTAATTTTCATTCAAAGCCATTCTACTATGTTTTCTTATAGTAATGTCTCCTATTTTCCAATCAAAACCATAATTCTATATTTTTCTTTCCGAATTCCTATTTGATTTGATTCAAAACCCTTATCCTATGTTTTCTTTTTGAAATGCAGCCTATTTTTCAATTAAAACACTAATTCTTTGTTTTCTTTTCGTAATGTCTCTTATTTTTTAATAAAAATAATAATCCTATGTTTTCATTTTGAAATATCCCCTATTTTTGAGTTTTAAATAAAAACCTAATCCAATCTTTTATTATAGTAATGTGTCCTATTTTTAAATAAAAACTCTAATCCTATGTTTTCTTTTCGTAATGTCTACTATTTTTGACTTAAAACCCAAATCCTATATTTTCTTAAATTAATATCTCTTCTTTTGAATTCAAAACCTTAATCATATGTTTTCTTATAGCAAGGTCTCTTATTTTTCAATCAAAATCATAATCCATTGTTTTCTTATACTAATGTTTTGTAATTTTCAATCAAAACCCTAATCCTATGTTTTTTTTTTCAGAATGCCTTCTATATTTGAATCAAAACCTTAATCCTATGTTTTCCTTTCGGAATATATCTAAGTTTGTTAAAAAAAATAAAACCCCCGAATCCTATGTTTTCTTTTGTTAATGTCAATTATATTTTAACCAAAACCCTAATCCTATGTTTTTTTGGAATGCCTCATTTTTTATTGTCAAAACTCTAATATTATGTTTTCTTTTTAGAATGTCTACTATTTTTTATTGAATACCATAATCTTATATTTTATTTTAGAAATGTCTCATATTTTTCAATCAAAACCCTAATCGAATGTTTTCTTTCGGGAATGCCTACTAAGTTTCTATCAAAACCAAAATCCTAAGTTTTTTTTTTCATAATGTCTACTCTTTTTGGATCAAAACCTAATCCTATGTTTTTTTGTAGTAATGTGTCCTATATTTCAATCAAAACCCAAATCCAACAGTCTTTTTTCGAAATGCTTACTATATTTGTATCATAAACCTAATCGAATATTTTCTTTTCGGAATATGTATTATTTCGCAAACAAAACCAGAATCCTATATTTTTTTCCCTTAACGTCTCCTATTTATCACTTTTGAATAAAAACCCTACCCAATATTATCTTTTTGGAATGTCTCCTATTTTTCTGTATGTCACCTATTTTTGAATTAAAACCGTAATCCTATGCTTTCTTTTCAGAATGCCTCATATTTTTCAATCAAAAACCTAATCCTTTCTTTTCTTATTGGAATGTCTGATTTTTTTAATCAAAACCCTAATCCTATGTTTTCTTTTTGGAATGGGTCATTTTAAATCAAAATGCTAATCATTTGTTTTTATTTCAGAATGTCTGATTTTTTAAATCAAACCCCTAATCCAATTATTTATTATAGTAATGTCTCTTATTTTTTTAATCAAAACCCTAATCCTACGTTTTCCTTTTGGAATGTCTTTTATTTCTAAATCAAAACACTAATTACTTATTTTCTTTTCACAATATCTCCTATTTTTGAATAAAACCATAATCCCATCGTTTCTTTTTGGAAATGTCGGGTATTTTTCTTTTTTTAATGAAAACACAAATCTAATGTTTTATCATAGTCATGTCTCCTATTTTTCAGTCAAAACTTTAATTCTATGTTATTTTTATTGAAATGCCTCATATTTCTCAATCATAACCCTAACCCTATGGTTTCTTTTATTAATGTCTCACATTTTTTTTATGAAAAACAGTAACCTTATGTTTTCTTATCGTAATATCTCTTATTTTTCAATCAAAACCATAATCCTACATTTTCTTACCGTAATGTCTCCAATTTTTCAATCAAAATCCTAAAACTATGTTTACTTTTCGGAATAGCTACTCTATTTTAATCAAAACCTTAATAATATATTTAATTATTGAAATGTCTCCTATTTTGCACACAAAACACAAATCCTATTTTTTTTAATCTTAATGTCTCATATTTTTTAATCAAGACCATATTCCTAAGTTTTTTTTTTTTTGTGATGCCTGCTATTTTTTATTTTAAACTCTTATCTTAATGTTTTTCTTTTGGTAATGTCTTCTATTTTTTATTTAAAACCGTAATTCTATATTTTATTTTCGGAATGTCTCATATTTTTCAATCAAAACCCTAATCATATGTTTTCTTTTCCTAAAGCCTGCTATTTTATAATCAAAACCGTAATCCAATATTTTCTTCTCAGAATATGTCCTATTTTTAAGGTTTGTATCAAAACCCTAATTCTTTGATTTTCTTTATCTAATGTGTTAGTATTTGGAATCAACACATAAATCCTATCTTTTAGTTTTGGGAATGTTTGCTAATTTTAATGAAAACCCTAATTCAATGATTTATTTTTGGAATGTCTCATATTTTTAAATCAAAACATTAATCCAATGTGTTATTTTCAGAATGTTTACTATTTTTGAATCAAAATTCTAATCTTCTGTTTTCTTATAGTATTGTCTCTTTTTTCAATCAAAACCCTAATGCCATATTTTCTTTTCGGAATGGCTACTATATCTGAATCAAAACCAAAATTGTTAGTTTTCTTTTCAGAATATCTACTATTTTGAGTCAAAAACCTAAATCCTATATTTTCTTTTAGTAATGTCTCATAGTTTTCATTAAAACAATAATCCTATGGTTTCTCATAGTAATGTCTCCTACTTCTCAATTAAAACCCTAATACTATATTTATGTTTCAGAATGCATAAGATATTTCAATCAAAACCCTAATACTATATTTATGTTTCAGAATGCATAAGGTATTTTAATCAAAACCCTAATACTATATTTATGTTTCAAAATGCATAAGATATCTTAATCATAAACCTAATCCTATGTTTTCTTATAGGAGTGTCTCCTATTTTTCAATAGAAATACTAATTCTTTGTTTTCTTTTAGGAACTCCTATTTTTGAACAAAAACACTAATCCTATATTTTCATTTGGAATAGTCCCCTATTTTCCAACTTTTAATCAAAACCCTAATCCTATGTTTTATTATATTAATGTCTCTTGTTTTTTCAGTCAAAACCCCACGCCTATGTTTTACTTTTAGAATGTCTAATTCTATGTTTTCTTTTCGTAATACCTCCTCCTTTTGAATAAAAATCCTTTGCTATGTTTTCTTTTCAGAATGCCTCCTATTTTAGAATAAAAAACCTAATCTTATAATTTTTTTGGGGGGAATGTATGCCATTTTTCAATCAAAACACTAGTCGTATATTTTCTTCTCGTAATTTATCATATATTGAAAACCCTAATCCTATTTTGTTTTTGAATGCCTCCTATTTTTTAATCAAAACCTTAATCTTATCTTTTCTTTTGAGAATGCCTGCTATATTTGAATCAAAACAATGATCCTATATTTTCTTTTAGAATGCCTGCTATTTTTTTTTAATGCCTCATAATTTTTTATCAAAGACAAGATCCTATGATTTCTTTTCGATGTGTCTCCTATTTTTCAACTAAAACTCTACTCCTATCTTTTTCTTTTTCGGAATGTCACCTAAATTTCGGTTTCAATCAAAAATCTATTCCTATTATTTCTCCTCTAAATTCCTCCTACTTTTTAATCAAAACTTTAATCTTGTGTTCTCTTTTCTTAATCTCTCTTATTTATCATATTTGAATTGAAACCTTAACCTCTGTTTTGTTTTCGGAATGTCTCTTATTTTTCAATCAAAAACTTATTCCTTTCTTTTCTTTCTAGAATGTCTGTTATTTTTTATTTAAAATCCTAATCCTATGTTTTCTTTTCAGAATGTGCCATATTTTTCAGATATAAATCAAACCCTAATCCCTTATTTCTTTTAAGAATGCAACTTTTTTTTTAATTCAATACCGTAATCCTATGTTTTCGTATAGTAATGTCAATAATTTTCAATCAAAATCCTAATCATATGTTTTTTTTCAAAATATTTCATATTTTTCAATCAAAATCCTAATCCTATTTTTTCTTTTCAGAATGTCTACAATTCGGCTACGTCCCTTTGTTTTCTTCTCTGAATGTCTAGTATTATTGAGTCAAAACCCTAATCTTCTTTTTTCTTATAGTAATGTCTCCTATTTTCACTCAAGATCCTAATCCTATGTTTTCTTATATTAATGTATCCTATTTTTAAATAAAAACCCTAATTCTATGCTTACATTTCGGGAATGCCTGCTATATTTGAATCAAAACCTTAATCCTATATTTGCTTTTCGGAATACCTCCTATTTTTCAATCAAAAAACTAATTGTTTGTCTTCTTTTCAGAACATCTCCTATTTTTGAAAAAAAACTCTAATCCTATGTTTTCTTTGTGAAATGTCCCCTATTTTTCTATTTTTAATCAAAATCCTAATCTTATGTTTTATTATATTAATGCCTCCTATTTTTCAATCAAAACTCTAAGCCTATGTTTCCTTGTCAAAATGTGTAATCCTATGTTTTGTTTCTGTGATGCCTCCTATTTTTGAATAAAAAACCAAATCTTGTAAGTTCTTTTGGGAATGTAAGAATTTTTTAATTAAAAAACTAATCGTATGTTTTCTTCTTATTATGTCTCATATATTTAATCAAAATCCTAATCCTATGTTTTGCTTTTCGGAATGGCTCCTATTTTTAATCAAAACCCTAATGTTATGTTTTTTTGTTGGGAATGCTTGCTATTTTTGAATCAAAACAATAATCCTATGTTTTCTTTTCAGAACGTCAACTAAATTTTGGTTATTATTAAAAAAATCTAATCCTATTATTTCATCTCAGAATACCTCGTATTTTTTAATCAAAACAGTAATCCATGTTTTCTTTTCAGAATTTTTGCTTTTTTTTTAATCAAAACCGTAATTTTATATTTTATTTTCTTAATGTCTCCAAATTTTCGGGTTTGAATTTAAACCACAATTCTATGTCTTAATTTAGGAATGTCTCCTATTTTTCTAATTTCCAATCAAAACCCTAGTTCTGTGTTTTCCTTTCTGAATGTCTCCTATTTTTTAATCCAAAACCTAATGCAATGTTTTCTATTCATAATGTCCTCTATTTTTGACAAAGCTCTAATCGTATGTTTTCCTTTCTTATTGTCTTCTACCTTTCACATTTGAATCAAAACCCTTATTGTTTATTTTTTTTTCGGAATGTCTAATATTTTTCAATCAAAACTCGAACCTATGTTGTTTTTGTCTCATATTTTTCAATCAAAACTTAAATCCCATGTTTTGATTGAAAAATAGGATTTAGTATTGTCTACAACTTTTTTAATCAAAACTCTAATCCTATGTTTTATTTTTTTAATGTCACCTATCTTTCAATCAAAGCCCAAATCCTATGTTTCTTTTTCTTAATGTCTACAATTTTTTAATCAAAACCCTAATAATATGTTTTCTTTTGGGAATGTCTCATATTTTTCAATCAAAACCCTAACCCATAGTTTCTTTTTGGAATATCTATTATTTTTTAATCAAAACCATAATCCTACATTTTCTTATAATCGTGTCTCCTATTTTTCAATCAAAAACCTAATCATGTGTTTTCTTCTCAAAATGAGTAAATGTCTCCTATCTATCAATCAAAACCGAATGTTTCCTATTTTTTAAAATCAAAACCTTAATCCTCTGTCTTCTTTTCGAAAGTTCTCATATTTTCGGTTTTGAAATCATAAGTTTTTTTTCTTCGTAATGTCATATTTTTCAATCAAAACCGTAATCCTAAGTTTCTCTTTTGTAATACCTCCTATTTTTTTTAATCAAAAACCTAATTTTATATTTTTCTTTTGGCAATGTCTGTTATTTTTTTTTCTGAAATTCTCATAATTTTTCATCAAAATACTAATTCTATGTTTTTTTTTAGAATGTCTACTAATTTTGAATCAAAACTCTAATCTTATGTTTTCTTTTGTGAATGTCTCATATTTTTCAATCAAAATCCTAATCCTATGTTTTTTTAAATGGCTCCTATTTTTTAATCAAAACCATAATCCTATGTTTTCTTTTAGAATTTTATCCTATTTTTTGTGTTATAATCAAAACTGTAATCATATGTTTTACTATAGTAATGTCTCCTATTTTTAATTCAAACCTTTAATCCTTTGTTTTCTATTCAAAATGATTGCTATATTTGGATCAAAAGCCAAGTCCTATGTTTTCTTTTCTTAATGTCTCCTATTTTTAATTCAAACCTTTAATCCTATGTTTTCTATTCAAAATGATTCCTATATTTGGATCAAACCCCAAGTCCTATGTTTTCTTTTCTTAATGTCTCCTATTTATCAGTTTCGAATCAAAACCCTAGCTCATGTTTTCTTTTAAAAATGTCCCCTATTTTTTTTTATCAAAATCTTACTCTTTTTTTTTCTTGTCTGAATGCCCGCTATTTTTTAATCAAAACGCCAATCCTTTAATTTCTTTTCGTAATGTGCCCTATTTTTCCCATTTGAATAAAAAACCTAATCCTTTATTTTATTTTCATAATGTCTCATATTTTGAATCAAGACCTTATTCCTATTTTTTGTTTAGAGATGTTTACTAATTTCTAGTCAAAACCCTAATTCGATGTTTCCTTTTTGGAATGTCTAATCTTTTTAAAGCAAGACCCTAATCCTATGTTTTTCTTTTTGAAATGTCTCATATTTTTCCATCATAACCCTAATTCTATGTTTTCTTCTTAGAATGTCTACTATTTTTAAATGAAACTACAATCCCATATTTTCTTCTTATAATGTCTCCCATTTATCAATCAAAAACCTTAATCATATGTTTTCTTATAGTAATATCTCTGATTTTCCAATCAAAATCTTAATCCTATGTTTTCTTTTGGAATGCCTACTACATTTGAATCAAAACCCTAATCCAATGTTTTATTTTCAGAATATCTCCTATTTTGCAAATAAAACACGAACCTTATGTTTTCTTAATGTCTCATATTTTTTAATCAAAACATTAAACATAAGTTTTTTTTTTTTTTGAAATGCCTCATATTTTTTATCAAAAAATTAATTTTATGTTTTCTTTTGAAAATATCTACTATTTTTTATTGAAAGGCTTAATCCTATGTTTTATTTTTAGGTTGTCTCATATTTTCATTCACAACCCAAATCCTATGTTTTTTTTTTTAAATGTCAACTATATTTCAATCAAATCCCTAATCCTATTTTTTCTTTTTGAAATGCCTACTGTTTTTTAATCAAAACTATAAGTCTTTGTGTTCTTATAATAATGTCTCCTATTTTTCAACAAAAACTCTAATCATATGTTTTTTTTTTGTAATGAATACTATAATTGAGTTGAACCGATAATAGTATGTTTTCTTTTTAGAATGTCACCCATATTTCAAAGAAAATCCTGAATCTTTTCCTTTTTTTTTGGGAATGCCTGCCATTTTTTAATCAAAACTCTAATCCTATATTTCCTCTTCGAAATGGGTCCTATTTTTCAGGTTTGAATCAAAATCCTTTGTTTTCTTTTTGTAATGTCTCATCCTTTTGAATCATAATATTGATCCTTTCGTTTATTTTAGGAATGTTAGCTAATTTTTACACAAAACACTAATCCGATGTTTTCTTTTCGGAATGTCTCATACTTTTCAATCAAAACCATAATCATATGTTTTCTTTACTCATATATATACTCTTTTAGGAATGTTAGCTAATTTTTGGAATATATACTATTTTTTAATCAAAACCATAATCCTATGTTTTCTTACAGTATTGTCTCCCATTTCTCATCTAAAAGTCTAATCCTATATTTTCTTATTGTAATGTCCCATATATTTCAATCAAAACACTTATCCTATATTTTATTTTCGCAATACCTATTATATTTGAATCAAACGATAACCCTGTATTTTTTTTTTCAGAATTCCTTCTATTTTTCAATCAAAACCAAAATTCTATGTTAGCTTTTACAAATGTCTGCTTTTTTTTTTTTAATCAAAATCATAATCCTATTTTTTTTTCAGAATTCCTCCTATTTTTTAAAGTAATGCCTCCCATTTTTCATTCAAAGAACTAAGCCTATGTTTTTTTGTGGATGTCTCTTATTTTTCAATCAAAACCATAATAATTTGTTTTTCTGTAATAATGTTTCCTATTTTTCAATCAAAACCATAACCAATGTTTTCTTTTTGAATGTCTACTATATCTAAATAAAAACCCTAATCCGAGGTTTTCTTATCGAAATACCTCCTATTTTGCAATCAAAACCCGAATCCAATTTTTTCTTTTCTTAATGTCTCATATTTTTTGAACTTAACACAAATCCTATGTTGTTTTTAATGGTTCTTTTTTTTATTCAAACCTTAATCTTATGTTATCTTTATGGAATGTCTGCAAAACCCTAATCTTATGTTTTATTTTAGAATGTCTCATATTTTTTAATCAAAAAACTAATCCTATGTTTTTCTTTTCGTAATGCCTACTATATTTTAATCAAAACCTTAAGCCTATGTTTTCTTTTCAAAATGTCTACTATTTTTTAATCAAAACAATAATCCTATGTGTTCTTATAGTAATGTATCTTATTTTTCAATAAAATCCATAATCCTATATTTTCTTTTTGGAATGCCTGATATATTTGAATCAAAACTCTAATCCTATATTTTTTTTTCGGAATGTCTCCTATTTTACAAACAAAACACGAATCCTATGTTTTCTTTTCTAAATGTCTCTCATTTATTTGTTCCGAATCAAAACCCTAAACTATATTTTCCTTTCTCAATGTCTCCCAATCATTCCTTTTCTTTTCAAATTGTCTGCTATTTTAGAATGGAAACTCTAATCCTATGTTTTATTTTCGGAATGTGTCCTTTTTATAGGTTTTAATCAAAACACTAATCATTTATTTTCTTTTCAAAATATCTCATTATTTTGAATCTAAATCCTAATCCTATCCTTTTTTTTGGGAAAGTCTGGTGATTTTTAATTATAACTCTAATCCAATATTTTCAAAATGTCTCATATTTTTCAATAAAAAGCCTAATCATATGTTATCTTTTTACAATGTCTTCTATTTTTTAATCAAAACACTAATGCTATGTTTTCCTTTCAGAAGGCCTACTTATTTGAATCAAAACCATAATCATTTGTTTTCTTTTCGGAATGTCTCATTTTTTTTAATCAAAACCCTAATCCTATGCTTTCTTATGGCAATGTCTCCTATGTTTCAATCAAAACCCTAACCCTATATTTTATGTATACTATATTTGAATCAAAACCATAATCCTGTGTTTTCTTTTTGGAATGTCTCCTATTTCTCAATGAAAACAATAATTATTTATTTTTTTTAGTAATGTCTGCTATTTTTTAATAAAAGCCCTAATTCCATGTTTCCTTTTGGAAATGTCCCTTATTTTTCTGTTTTAAATCAAAATCCCAATCCAATGTTTTATCATAGTAATGTCAACAATTTTTCAATCCAAACATTAATTCTATGTTGTCTAATCGAAATGTCTCATATTTTTCAATTATCACCCTAATCCTATGTATTTTTTTGGGATGTCTACTATTTTCTAATCAGAACCCTAACATTATGTTTTCTTATAATAATGTCTCATATTTTTCAATCAAAAAACTAATACTATGTTTTCTTATAGTAATGTCTCTTAGTTATCAATCAAAAGCCGAATCCTATGTTTTCTTATCGTAATTTCTCATATTTTTCAATCGAAACACTACTGTTATGTTTTCTTTTCGGAATGGCTACTATATTTTAATCAAAATCCTAATAGTATGTTTTCCTTTTGAAATGTCTCCTACTTTGTAAACAAAACCCGGATCTTATGTTTTTTCCTTAATGTTTCTATTCAAAATCATAATTTTAAGTTGTTTTGTGATGCTTGCTATTCTTTAATCAAAACCCTTATTTTATTGTTTTTGTTTTGGGAATTTCTGCTATTTTTTATTCAAAACCCTAATCCTTTGTTTTCTTTTAAGAATGCCTGCAATTTTTTGGATCAAAACCGTAATACTATATTTTCTTCTCGAAATGTGTCTTATTTTTCAGGTTTGAATCAAAATCCTAATCTTTTATTTTTCTTTTTCTAATGTCCAATTTTTTTGAATCAACACAAAAATCCTATGTTTTGTTTAGGGAATTTTTGCTAATTTGTAATCAAAACCCTAATCCAATTATTTCCTTTTGGAACGTCACTTATTTCTTAATCAAAACATTAATCCCATATCTTCTTTTCGGAATGTCTACTATTTTTTAATCAAAACCATAATCCTATGTTTAGGGTTTGGAAAAAAAAAAAACTAATCCTGTGTTTTCTTTTCGAAATGTGTTCTATTTTTAATTCTATATTTTATAATATTAATGTCTCCTATTTTTCAATAAAAAAAATCATAATCCTATGTTTTCTTTTCAGAATGTCTAATCCTATGTTTTCCTTTGGTAATGTCTCCTAATTTTTTAATAAAAATCCTAATCCTATATTTTCTTTTCGCAGTGCCTACTATCTTAGAATCAAAACCCTAATCTTATATTTTCTTTTTGGAATGTATGGTATTTTTCAATCAAAACACTAATCGTATGATTCTCTTATGGTAATGTCTCATATATTTTAATCAAAACCTTAATCCTATATTTTCTTTTGGTAATGTCTACTATTTTTGAATCAAAACAATGATAATATATTTTCTTTTCGTAATGTCTCATATTTTTAATTAAAAAACTAATAATATTTTTCCTTTTCGATATGCCTCCAATTTTTTAACTAAAATCCTAATCCTATATTTTCTTTACATAATGTCACCTAAATTTTAGTTTTCAATCAAAAAATATAATCCTATTATTTCTTCTTAGAATGGCTTCTATTTTTGAATCAAAACCCTAATCTTATGTTTTCCTTTCTTAATCTCTACAATTTATTAGAATTGAATCAAAACCCTAAACTCTATATTCTTTTTTGAATGTCTTATTTTTCAATCAAAAACCTAATCCTTTCTTTTCTTTTCAAAATGTCTGCAATTTTTTATTCAAAATCCTAATCCTATGTTTTATTTTCAGAATGTGTCATATATTTCAATTTTAAATGAAACCCTAATATTTTATTTTCCTTTTAGAATGTCTCATTTTTTTAAATCAATACTCTAATCCAATGATTTCTTATAATAATGTATACAATTTTTAATCAAAATCCTAATCATATGTTTTCTTTTCGAAATATCTTTTATTTTTCAATCAAAACCATACTCCTATGTTTTCTTTCCGGAATGCCTACAATTTTTTAATCCAAACCGTAATCCTATATTTCAAAAGACTAATCATTTATTTTCTTTTCGTTATGTCTCCTATCTATCAATCAATCAATAGCTGAATCCTATTTTTTTTTTGGTTATGTCTTCTATTTATCAATTTTTAATCAAACTCTTAATCTTCATATCTTGTTTTTAGAATGCCTCATATTTTTTAATCAAAAACCTAACCCTTTTTTTCTTTTTGCAATGTCTACTATTTTTTAATCAAAACCCTAATCCCATGTTTTCTTATAGTAATGTCTCCTATTTTTCAATCAAAACCGTAATCATATGTTTTTTTTTTGGAAATGTCTCCTATTTCTTTTGTTTTTAATAAAAAACATAATCCCATGTTTTCCGTAATCATAGCTCCTATTTTTCAAACAAATCCCGAATCCATTTTTTTATTCCGCAATGCTTCATATTTTTCTATCAAAACCCTAATAGTATGTTTTCCTTTTGAAGTGTCTACTATTTTTGAATAAAAAAACCTAAGCCTGTGTTTTCTTATAATAATATCTCCTATTATTTAATCATATTCCTAATTTATGTTTTCTTTTTAGAATATCTACTATCTTTAAGTCAAAATCTAATCCTATGTTTTTTTTTTTTTGGAATGTGTCCAATTTTTCAGTTTTGAATCAAAACCCTAATTCTCTTTTTTTCTTTTTGAAATGTCTCCTATGTTTTAATCGAACCCTAATGGTTTTTTTTTTAAATATCTACTATTTTTTAATCAAAACCCTAAACTTTTATTTTCTTATATTAATGTCTCCTATTTTTTAAAAATAGGAGATATTGCTATAAGAAAACATAGCATATATTAATGTCTCATATTTTTCAATAATAATCCTAGTCCTATTTCTTATTTTCCTTATGCCTGACATGTTTGAATCAAAGCACTAATTTTATGTTTTCTTTTAGAAATGTCCACTATTTTTGAATGAAAACCCTAATTTTTTTTTTGTTATAGTAATGTCTAGTACTTTTCATTCAATACCTTAATCCTACGTGTTCTTATAGTAATGTCTCCTATTTTAAATCTAAACCCTAAAACAATGTTTTCATTTCGAAATGTCTCATATTTTTCTATCAAATTCCTAATTCTTTTTTTTCTTTTGGGAATGTATACTATTTTTGAACCGAAATCTTAATCCTTTTTTTTTTTTGTTATAGTAATGTATTTCTTTCATTAAAAAAATAATCATATGTTTTCTTATAATAATGTCTCCTATTTTCCTTTCAAAACTCTAATCCTAGGTTTTCTTATATTAATATCTCATATTTTTAAATCAAAACCCTAATCCTATTTTTTCTTATAGTAATGTTTCCAATTTTCAATCAAAACCCTAATCCTCTTTTTTTGGAATGCCGACTATATTTGAATGAAAACCCTAATCATATGTTTTCTTTTCATAATGTCTCATATTTTTCATTCCAACTACTAATCCTATGTTTTCTTCTGGAAATGTCTCCTAGTTTTCTTTTTAGAATGCCTACTATATTTCAATGAAAACCCTAATCACATGCTTTCATTTTGGAATTCCTACTATATTTCAATCAAGAATCAAAACACTAATCCTATGCTTTCTTTTCGCAATGTATACTATTTATGAATGAAAACCTTAGACCTATGTTTTCTTATAGTAGACATTGCTAAAAGAAAGCATAGGTCTAAGGTTTTGATTCATAATCGCATGTTTTCTTTTCAAATCAAAATCAAAATTCTAATCACATGTTTTCTTTTCTGACAGCATACTATATTTAAATCAAAACACTAATCCTATGTTCTTTTTTCGGAATGTGCCCTATTTTGCAAACAAAGCCCGATTCTTGTATTTTCTTTTCTTAATATTTCCTATTTATCAGTTTTGAATCAAAACCCTAACCTATGTTTTCTTTTTGGAATGTCATCCGCTTATCAGTTTTGACTAAAAATCCTAACCTATGTTTTCTTTTTGGAATGCCTATAATTTTTTATGTTTTTATTTTGGGAATGTCCCCTATTTTTCAATCAAAAACATAGGAATAGGTATTTGGTTGAAAAATATGAAGCATTTCGAAAAGAAAAAAATAGGACTAGGGTTTTTATTGTTAAATAAGAGACATTACTATAAGAAAAATAGGATTAGGGTTTAATTAAAAACAGAAAAATAGGCGACATTTCCAAAAGAAATATAGGATTAAGGTTTTTGATTAAAAAATACCAGACATTCCAAAAAGCAACAATAAGATTAATGTTTTGATTGAAAAATATGAGACATTAGAAAAATAAAACAAAGGATTATCGTTCTGATTCAAAACTAGCAGATATTTCAAAAATTCAAACATAAGATTTTGGTTTTGATTGAAAATATGAGACATTACTATAAGAAATATTGGTTTTAACATTTTGTTTAAAAAATAGCAGACATTCGCAAAAGCAAAAAAAAAATATTAGTTTTTTATTGAAAAATAGGGGGAATTTTCAAAATAAAACATAGGATTGCGGTGTTGATTTAAAAATACCAGAGATTCTGGAAAAAAAACATAGGATTAGGGTTTTGATTGAAAAATATAAATAATTTGATAAAAAAAACATAGAATTAGGGTTTTGATTGAAAAATAGGAGACATTACTATAAGAAATAATCTCATTAGGGTTTTCATTAAAAATAAAAAAAAATAGGAGACATTTCAAGAAGAAAACATGAGCTTAGGGTTTTCGTTAAAAAAAAGTAGACATTTCGAAAACAAAACATAGTGTTTTTATTGAATAATAGAAGGCATTCCAAAAATATAACATATAATTATGGTTTTGATTAAAAATTAGCTGACATTCCTTAACGAAAATATTGATTATGTTTTTTATTAAAAAAATGAGACATTCAGTAAAGAAAATAAAGGATTTGGGTTTTGATTCAAACTGAAAAATATGACACATTTCTAAAAGAAAAAATAGGATTCTTGTTTTGAAAGATATGATTATGGTTTTTATTGAAAGGTAGTCGACATTCTAAAAAGAAAAAGTTGGTTAGTGTTTTGATTGAAAGATAGGAGACATCACAAAAAAAAAAACATGGGATAACGGTTTTGATTCAAATATAGTAGGGATTCCAAAAAAAGCATAGGATTAGTGTTTCGATTGAAAAATAGGAGACATTTCTATAAGAACACCTAGGACTAGGGCTTCAATTCAAAAATAGTAGACATTGCAAAAAGAAACATAGGATTATTTTTTTGATTCAAAAATTGGAAGCATTTCTGAAAGAAAACATAGTATTAGGGCCTCGATTAAAAAATAAGAGGGATTACGAAAAAAAAAACATAAGATTTGGGTTTTGATTCAAAAATATTGGACATTAGGAAAAGAAAACATAGGATTCACATTTTGATTGAAAGATAGGAGTCATTACTATAAGAAAACATTGGATTAATGTTTTGATTAAAAAATAGTCATCCGACGTTTTCTTATAATTAAATCCTATGTTTTACTTTATTTTTGCAATGTCTACTATTTTTTAATCAAAACACTCATCCGACGTTTTCTTATAATTATGTCTCTTAATTATCAAACAAAACCCTAATCCTATGTTTTCTTTTCTGAATGCCTACTATATTTGAATCAAAACCCTAATCTTATTTTTTTTTCGGAAAGCGTAGTAATTTTAAATCAAAAGTCTAATCCTATATTTTATTATAGTAATGTCTACTATTTTTCATTCAAAACCCTAATGCTATCTTTTCTTATAGTAATACCTACTAGATTTGAATCAAAACTATAATCGTGTTTTTATTTTCAGAATGTCTACTAACTTTCAATTAAAATCCGAATCTTATGTTTTCTTTTCTTAATGTTTCCAATTTATTAGTTTTGAATTAAAACCCTAACTATATTTTCTTTTTGGAATTTCTCTTATTATCAATAAAAAACCTAATCCTTTCTTTTATTTTTAGAATGTCTGCTATTTCTGAATCAAAGACCTAATCCTATGTTTTTTTTCGGAATGTATCATATTTTTTTGTTTTGAATCAAATCCTGAATCCTTTCTCTTCCTTTCAGAATATCTCATTTTTTTATTCAAAACACTAATCATATCTTTGTTTGTGGAATCTCTGCTAATTTTTAATCAAAATCCTAATCCTATGTTTTCTTTTCTTAATGCCTTCTATTTTTTTAATCAAAATCCTAATCTTATGTTTTATTATTGTAATGCTGCCTAGTTCTGCTAATTTTTAATCAAAACCCTAATATGATGTTTTTTTTTTCGAGATGTCTCATAGCTTTCAGTCAAAACCCTAATCCTACATTTTTTTTTACGGAATGCCTCCTATTTTTCAATCTAAACCCTAATCCTATGTTTTCTTTTAAGAAGGTCTACTATTTTTTAATTATCCTAATCCTACAATTTCTTATAGTAATATCTACTATTTTTAAATTAAATCACTAATGCTGGTTTTTTCTTCTGAGCATGCCTTCTATTTTTGATTAAAAAACCTAGCCTTATGTTTTCTTTTTTGAATGTTTACTATTTTTTAATCAAAAAATAATTATTTGTTTTCTCTTCGTAATGTCTCCTATTTTTTAATTAAAACACTAATCCCATATTTTCTTTTCGGAATGTGCACTGGTTGTCGAAGTAATAAAGTACCCCGGTGAAAAAGGTAGTCGAATCTACACGGAGTGGGGATTAGAGACAAGAGTAATTTTTACTTAGCTAATGTGATATGATGGTGAGAAGAAATCAATGTGTATGCAAGAAAATGAAAAAGAAATATGAAAGACAAGAGAGTGCAAGCAAAGAGTAAAAAGAGAAACAATTAATATAAAATGCGGTATCCGGACAAGCTCCCCCTAGGACTAATGTTCCAGTGCAAGACTATGTATTATACTCCCTTATTGATGTTTAATGATTCGTGGAAGTCCTTAAGCACATGGTCCCAAACCAAAGGTCAACCGTGACTTGCTACAATACTATGCCACGGCATTAGACTTCATTACAATCCTTCACTCTGTTGATCTCTTAACTAAGCCCCAGGGGAGTCCATCATCCTAAGTCTCACACTACGTGGAATTTCTTTATGTTCTAAGGATTCCAAGTTATAAAACCTGTCCCTAAGTATATAGTTCTAACCCTTTGGTGCAGTTGAAACAACCCTAGTCCTAGTTAAGCCCCAGCACTAGGATTCACTACAACCCTTCACTCTATTACTCGCACAACTAAGCCCAGGGGAGTTCATCTCCTAGTACTTCGCTCTACTTTTACCGCTAAGAACTCTTGGAACACGGAGGCAGGGAAAATCACACCGGAAGGCAAAGGGGATGTTTCGCTACCTCACGACTCACCCTCTCGACTTTCTCCAATCTTGAGTAGTCTAATCCTATAGAAGTTGTCACACATTCAAAGGATAACCTAGATGATTCTTAACCATAGTGTCATGGCTAAGGGAAAATTAATACAATAAGCAATCAAGATTGAAACTCAATTAAAAGCATCAATTAAAAAAACATAATAAAAGTCATAGAAACAATGTAATCATAGGGTTTACAAAGTCCGAATAGCCACAAGGGGTTTAGCTCTCCAAGGAGCTATACAAGGTCATCAATGTATATAAATCGACAAGAATAACATACATAGATGAAACCCCCTTGTGATATGTTGCGATGGTCTTATGAGGCCACTCCGTCCTCTCCACCAAGCCCTTTGCCAAGCCTAGGGCACACCTCACAGATCAGTGCCGACAAAAGCTCCTCCAATAGCTATCTTCCAACGGACGTCAATGTCGATGCCGAAGACTCACTCCAAACCTCCACAAAATCCTCTCTAAACACTAGTTGCGAAGCCTCAAGAAATTGGGAAAAAGATGGGTCGAAAAGTCCGAAAAAGTTCTTTAAATAGTGTTGAATCACCGATTTAGATCGACAGAAATCGGGCATTCACACGGCCGTGTGGAATTTCCACACACCTGTGTGGATTCTCTAGAATTGAATTTCTGGCGCACAGTGAACAGCAAGCTGCTACATTAAATTGCTACAGTGATTTTCTACATGTTCCCGATTTCATGTTCTTCGTCGAGGCCATTGAAGTGGGCACACAACCAATGATAGATCATGTTGATTGCTTCTTTTCTCCTCATTGACGAAGTTCTCCAATGCTACATGGGCTAGACTTTTATGAGTGTGACTGCCTTTGTGCCCCTCCAGTGGAGGTTGGCGCACACTCACAAGTTTAGAACGCGTGCTTTGTTCCTTGCTTGGTCCAAGAACTCCTCAACAATGGCGAACATGACCTAATTTTGCTCTTTCTTCTCTAAATCTTCTCCACAACCCTACATGCACAAAAAACACAAATGTACATCAATCAATGATAAAATCTGTGAAAAGTAATGCTTCATGTAAAAATGAAACACTTCGTATTACAAAAACACGAGCACTTATTAGAATGTCTGCTATTTTTATCTTGATTATAAACAATAAGAGTAGGATAGGCAACATTACTATTTTTTAATCAAAACCCTAATTCTATGTTGTCTTATTGTAATATCTCCTATTTTTCAATCAAAACCCTAATTCTATGTTGTCTTATTGTAGTGTCTCTTATTTTTCAATAAAAACCCTAATCCTATGTTTTCTTATAGTAATGTCTCATATTTTTCAATTAACACCCTAATCCTATGTTTTCTTTTTATAATGCCTACTATATTTGAATCAAAACCCTAATCCCATGTTTATTTTTTGGAATGTCTCTTATTTTGCAAACAAAACTGTCATCCTACTTTTCAATCATATCTTTTCTTAATGTCTCATATTTATTAGTTTTGAATCATAATCCTAACCTATGTTTTTTTTTTCAGAATGTCTCCAATATTTTAATTCAAAAACTACAACTTTATTTTTTCTTCTTGAAATGTCTTCTATTTTTGAGTAAAAACCCTAATCCTGTGTTTTCTTTTCGTAATGTGTCCTATTCTTCGTGTTTGAATCAAATCCCTAATCCTTTGTTTTATTTTCAAAATGTTTTATTTTTTTTTTATCAAAATTATAATCTATTTTCTATTTCAGAAATATCTACTAATTTTTAATCATAACCCCAATCCGATGTTTTCTTTTTATAATGTCTCATATTTTTCAGTCAAAACATTAATTCTATGTTTTCTTTTCAGAATATCTACCATTTTTTAATCAAAACACTAGTGTTATGTTTTGTTTTTGGAATGCCTACTATATTTGAATCAAAACCCTAATCAATCATTTTTTTTCTTTTAGAAATTTCTACTATTTTTTAATCAAAAGCTCAATCATATATCTTCTTATGCTAATGTGCCCTATTTTTCATTCAAAAGCCTAATCCTTTGTTTTCTTATAATAACTTCTCCCATTTTTTAATCAAAACCTAATCTTATATTTTGTTTTCAGGATGGCTACTATATTTAAATGAAAATCCTAATCCTATGATTATTGCCATGAATGTCCCCTAGTTTTTAATAAAAAACCTAATCCTATTTTTATTCTAGAAATGTCCCCAACTTTTCAGTTTTAAATCAAAAAATAATATTATATTTTCTTTTCAGAATGTCTTCTATTTTTTGCTTTTGAATCAAAACGCTAATCCTATATTTTCTTTTCTAAATGTTTAATTTTTTTTCTTTTAAATCAAATCTCTAATCCTATAATTTTTTTTTAGAATGTCTATTTTTTTGAATCAAAACCTAAATTTATATTTCTTTTAAATCAAAACTCCAATCCTATGTCTTACTTTCAGAATGTCTAATATTTTTTAATTTTTCAATCAAAAGCCTAATCCTATGTTTTTTTTCTATTTGTAATGTCTCCTATTTTTTAATCAAAGTTCTAATTCAATGTTTTCTTTTTTGAATGTCTCCTATTTTCCAGATTTGAATCAAAACCCTTATTGTATGTTTTCTTTTCGTAATATCTCATCTTTTTCAATCAAAACTTTAATCCAATGTTTTTTTTTTTTTGTAATGACTCTTTTTTTAATCAAAACTCTCATCTTATTTTTTGATTGAAAAATAGGATTTAGTATTCTATGCTGATTTTTAATTAAAACCCAAATCATATGTTTTCTTTTCATAATGTTTCGAATCCTATCTTTTCGTTTTTTAATGTCTACTATTTTTGAATCAAATAACTAATCATATGTTTTCTTTTTGTAAAGCCTCCTATTTTTTAATCAAAACCCTAATCCTATATTTTTTTTTTGGAAATGTCTCATATTTTTCAAACAAAACATAATCCTAAGGTTTTTTTTAGAAAGCCTCCTATTTTTGAATAAAAAGCGTAATCCTTTGCTTTCTTTTTAAATGTCTGATTTTTTTCAATCAAAACAATAATCATAAGGTTTTTTTTTTTGGAATGCCTCCTATTTTTGAATGAAAACACTAATCCTATATTTAATTATATTAATGTCTATTATTTTTCAATCAAAATCCTAATCCTATGTTTTCTTTTAAGAATGCCTAAATGTCTCTTATTTTTCCAATCAAAACCCAAATCCTATGTTTTCTTTTCTTAATGGCTCCGATTTTTTAATCAAAACCCTAATCCTATGTTTTCTTTTTGAAATGTCTACTATTTTTGAGTGAAAGCCCTAATCCTAAGTTTAGTTTTTGAAATGTCTCATATTTTTCGATTTTGAATCAAAACATTAATCCTATGTTTTCTTTTCAGAATGTCGACTATTTTGCAAACAAAATCCAAATCGTATGTTTTCTTTTCTTAATGTCTCCTATTTATCAATTTTGAATCAAAACCCTAATCTTATGTTTTCTTTTGGGAATGTCAGCTATTTTTTAATCAAAACCCTAATCATAGATTTTCTTTTCTTAATGTTTGATATTTTTTAATCAAATCAATAATCGTGTGTTTTTTTTTGGTAATGTCACATAGTTTTTTCATCAAAAACCTAATCCTAAGTTCATTTTCAGAATGCCTCCAATTTTTAATTAAAACTTTAACCTTATGGTTTCTTTTGTGAATATCAGCTATTTTTTATTAAAAAACAATTGTCTTATCTTTACTTTTCAAAATGTCTCATATTTTTCAATCAAAACCCTAATAATTTGTTTTATTTTTGGAATGTCTACTATTTTATAATCAAAATACTAATCCTTTATTTTCTTATAGTAATGTCACCTATTTTTCATTCAAAACCCTAATCTTATGTTTTCTTTTCATAATGTCATTTAATTTTCAATCAAAACACAAATCCTATGTTCTCTTTTATGAATGCTTACTATATTTGTATCAAAAACTTAATCATATGTTTTATTTTCATAATGCCTCTTGTATTTTAATAAAAATCCTAATATTATATTTCCCTTTCGTAATGCCTCCTATTTTTGAATAAAATTTCTAATCTTTATACTATGTTTTCTTTTCATAATGTCTCCTATTTTTTAATCAACTCTCTAAGCCTCTGTTTTCCTATTGAAATATGTCCTATTTTTCTGTTTTGAATCAATGCACTAATCCTTTGATTTCCTTTTGCAATCTCTCATTTTTTTTAATCAAACAGTAAATCCTATCTTTTGTTTTTTAAATGTCTGCTAATTTTAATCAAAACCCTATTTTGATGTTTTCTTTTATCAATGTCTCATATTTTTCAGTCAAATCCCTAATCCTATATTTTTTATTCGGAATGTCTCCCAGCTTTAAATTAAAATCCTAATCATATGTTTCCCTTTTGGAATGCGTTTTATTTTTCATATTTGAACCAAAACACTAATCCTTATTTTTTTCGGATTATCTCATATTTTTTAATGAAAACCGTAATCCCATTTTTTTTCTTTTTGAAATGGCTACTATTTTTTAATCAAAATCATAATCCTAAGCTTTCTTAAAGTAATGTGTCCTATTTTTAAATCAAAATCCTAATCCTATGTTTTCCCTTTGGAATATCTACTATTTTTGAAGCAAAACCCTTATCCTATGTTTACTTATAGTAGTGTCTCCTATTTTTCAATCAAAACATTAATCTTGTGTTTTCTTTATCGAATGTTTACTATTTTCATATCAAAACAATAATCGCATGGTTTATTTTTGTTATACCTCATATTTTTTAATCAAAACTCTAATCCAAAGTTTTTTTTTGGAATGACTCCTATTATTTAATGAAAACAATGACCCTATGTTTTTTATTCAGGATGGCTTTTATTTTTGAATCAAAACCCTAACCTTATGTTTTCTTTTGTGAATGTATGCTATTTCTGAATGAAAACAATATTCGCATGTTTTATTTTTGTGATGTCTCATATTCTTTAATCAAAACCCTAATCGTAAGTTTTTTTTTTTTGGAATGCCTCCTTTTTAATCAAAATCCAAATCTTATGTTTTCTTTAGGGAATCTATGCTACTTTTAAATCAAAATGATAATTCTATATTTTCTTTTTGAAATTTGTCATATTTTTCAATCAAAACCCTAATCCTATGCTTTTTCTTTTTGGAAAGTCTACTATTTTTTAATCAAATTCCTAATTCAATATTTTCTTATGGTAATTCCTCCTTTTTTTTTTAATCAAAAGACTAATATTATTATTTTGATTTCAGAAAGCCTACTATATTTTAATCAAGACACTAATCCTATGTTTTCTTTCCGGAATGTCTCCTATCTTTTAATCAAAACCGTAAAACCTATGTTTTTTTTTTCCATAATGTCTCCTATCTTTCAATCATAACCCAAACCCTAATCTTATTTTTCTATTTTGAATGTCTACGATTTTTTAATCAAAAACTAATCCTTTGTTTTGTTATGGTATTGTCGGCTATTTTTGATTCAAAACCCTAATCCTAAGTTTTATGTTCGTAATGTCTCATATTTTTTAATCAAAACCCTAATACCATGTTTTCTTTTCCGAATACCTAATATATTTCAGTCAAAACTATAATCCTATGTTTTTTATTCGGAATGTCTACTATTTTTAATCAAAACCCTAATCCTATGATTTCTTATAGTATTGTCTCCTATTTTTCAATCAAAACTCTAATCCTATGCTTTCTTTTCAGAATAGCAACTATATTTGAATCAAAACCATAATCGTATATATTTCTCTTTTTAATGTTTCCTACTTTGCAAACGAAACCAAATCCTAACATTTCTTTTCTCAATGTTTTTCTATTTATAAGCTTTGATTCAAAACTTAACCAACGTTTTTCTTTCGGGTATGTCTCCTATTTTTCAATCAAAAACCTAATCCTTTCTTTTCTTTTCGGAAGGCCCGCTATTTCTTAATCAAAACCCTAATCCTATGTTTTCTTTTCGGAATGTTTCCTATTTTTCAAGTTTGAATCAAAACCATAATCCTTTATTTTCTTTTCAGAATATCTCATCTTTTTAATCAAAACAATAATCCAATCTTTTGTTTTTTGGATTGTCTGCTAATTTTTAATCAAAACCTTTATCGGATGTTTTCTTTTCGTAATATCTCAAATTTTTTAATCAAAACCCTAATCCTGTTTTTTTCTTTTCAGAATGCCTCAAATTTTTCAATCAAAACACTAATGTTATGTCTTCATTTCGGAATGCGTGCTATATTTGAATCAAAACAATAATCCTTTGTTGTCTTTTTAGAATGCATACTATTTTTGAATCAAAACACTAATTCTATGTTTTCTTATAGGAATGTCTCCTATTTTTCATTTAAAACATTAATCCTATGTTTTCTTTTTAGAATGCCTATTATATTAGAATCAAAACCCTAATCCTATTGTTCTTTTCGAAATGCCTCTTATTTTTTAGTCCAAACATTAATTCTTTGTTTTCTTTTAGAAATGTGCTCTATGTTTTTGTTTTTAATCAAAAGCTTAATCCAATTATTTATTATATTTAGGCCTCTTATTTTTAAATCAAAACACTAATCCTATATTTTCTTTTCGAAATATCTCATATTTTTCAATCAAACTCCTGATCCTATGTTTTATTTTTGGAATGTCTACTCCTTTTTAATCAAATCCTAATTCTATGTTTTCTTATAGTAATGTCTCCACATTTCATTCAAAGCCCTAATCGTATGTTTTTTTGGAGTAATGTCTTTTATTTTTCAATCAAAATCGTAATCCTATATTTTTTTTTATAGTAATGTCTCCTATTTTTCAATCAAAACCCTAATCCTACTTTTTCTTTTAATAATGGCTCCTTCTTATGTTTTCCTTTCTTAATGTCTGGTATGTATTAGTTTTTATTCAAAAACCTAATTCTTTCTTTTTTTTTCGAATGGCTGCTATTTTTGAATCAAAACAATAATCCTATGTTTTGTTTTCCTAATATCTCATATTTTTCAATCAAAACCCTAATCCTATGTTTTCTTTTTTGAAAGGCTCCTATTTTTTAATCAAAACTCTAATCATATATTTTTCTTTGATAATGTCTGCTATTTTTAATCAAAATGTTAATCCTCTATTTTCTTTTCAAAATGTCTACTATTTTTGGATGAAAATGATAATCCTACGTTTTCTTATAGTAATGTGTCCTATTTTTAAGTTTTGAATCAAAACCCTAATACTATGTTTTATTTTTGGGAAGCCTACTATATTTGAGTCAAAATCCTAATCCTATTTTTTCTTTTCATAACATCTCTTGTCTTTCAATCAAAAACAGAATCATATGTTTCTTTTTTTAATGTCTCGTATTTATTTGTTTTGAATTAAAACCCTAACCTTTTCGTAATGTCTCCTATTTTTTAATAAAAAATCTAATCCTTTCTTTTCTCTTCAGAATGTCTGAAATATTTTAATTAAAACCCTAATTCTATGTTTTTTCCTATTAGAATGTGTCCTATTTTTCAGTTTTGAATCAAAACCTTAATCCTTTGTGTTTTTTGTTTTAAATGTCTAATTATTTTCTTATTCAAAACACTAATATTATATTTTGATTTGGCAATCTTTGCTAATTTTTTATCAAAACCCTAATCCTTTGTTCTCTTTTTGGAATCGCTTCAAATTTTGGGTAAAAATTCTAATGTTATGTTTTTTTTCTTTTCAGAATGTTTCCTATCTTTTAATCAAATTTTAAATCTAATGTTTTCTTTTCATAATGTCTCCTATTTATCAATTTTGATTCAAAACCTAATCCTTTCTTTTCTTTTTAGAATGTTTATTATTTTTTAATCAAAGCAATAATACTTTGTTTTCCTTTTGTAATGTCTCATATTTTCCATTCAAAACCAAAATCCTTTGTTTTCTTTCTAGAATGGCTCTTATTTTTTTAATATAAACCCTAACCCAATGTTTTCTTTTAGGAATGTCTACTATTTTTTAATCAAAACCCTAATGCTATGTTTTCTTTTCTGAATGTCTACTATTTTTGAATCAAAATCTTAATCCTTTGTTTTGTTATATTGTTATGTCCTATTTTACAATTTTGAATAAAAACTCTAATCGTATGTTTTCTTTTTAGAATGCCTACTATATTTGAATCAAAACTATAATCATATATTTTCTTTTCGGAATATCTTCTGTCTTTCAATCAAAATCGGAATTCTATGTTTTATTTGTTAATGTAACATATTTATCAATTTTGAATCAAAAACCCTAAGTTATGTTTAATTTTCGGAATGTCTCCTATTTTTCAATCAAAAAACTAATCCATTTATTTCTTTTTGAAATGTCTACTCTGTTTGAATCAAAACCCTAATCCTATGCTTTCTTTTCGAAATGTGCCCTATTTTTCAATTTTGAATCAAAACACTAATCATTTGTTTTTCTTTTCATAATGTCTCGTTTGTTTGAATCAAAACTCTAATCCTTTCTTTTGTTTTGGTAATCTCTGCTAATATTTAATCAAAACTCTAATACTTTTTTTTTCGTAATCACTCCTAGTTTTGAATAAAAATCCTAATCCTATGTTTTCTTTTTTAAATGCCTCATATTTTTTAATCAAAACCCTAATTTTATGTTTCCTTTTGACAATGTTTGCTATTTTTAATCAAAACAATAATCGTTTGTTTTGTTTTAGCAATATCTCATATTTTTTTAATTAAAACCCTAATCATAAGTTTTGTTCATTCCTCCTATTGCTTAATCAAAACTATAATATAATTTTTTTTTCTTTTGCTAATATTTTCTATTTTTTAATTAAAACAATAATCCTATATTTTATTATCATAATTGTCTCTTATTTTTCGATCTAATAATAATAATAATATGTTTTTTATTCAGAATAGCACCTATTTTTTAATCAAAACCCTAATACTATGTTTAATTTTCAGAATATCTTCTGTTTTGGAATCAAAAACCTAATCGTATATTTTCTTATAGTAATGTGTACTATTTTTCATTCAAATTTGTAATCCTATGTTTTCTATTTGGAATGTCTACTATATTTGAATCAAAACCCTAATTCTATGTTTTCTTTTTGGAATGTCTACTATATTTGAATCAACCCTAATACAATGTTTTTTTTTTAATGTCTACTATATTTGAATCAAAACCCTAATCCTATGGTTTTTTTTTGGAATGCCTACTATATTTGAATCAAAGCCCTAATCCTATGTTTTCTTTTTGAAATGTCTCCTATTTTTTTAATCAACCCTAATCATATGTTTTCTCTTTGAAATGTCTCCTATTTTATTAATCAAAAACCTAATCCTTGCTTTCTGTTTTGGAATGTCTGTTAAGTTTGAAATAAAACCCCTAACTTTATGTTTTCTGTTTGGAAAGTGTCCTATTTTTCAATTTGGAATCAAAACCCTAATCATTTGTTATCTTTTCGGAATGTCTCTATTTTTATGAATCAAAGCCCAAATCATATCTTTTGTTTTGGGAATGTTTACTATTTTTTAGTCAACACCATAATTGTATGTTTTCTTTTCAGAGTGTCTTCTATTTTTGGATAAAAATCTTAATCCTATGTTTTCTTTTCGGAATGTCTCCTATTTTTGAATTAAAAGCCTAATACTATGTTTACTTTTAGCAATGTCTCCTATTTTTTTTTAATCAAAACACTAATTCTATATTTTCTTTTCGCTATCTCTCCTATTTATCGGTTTTCAATCAAAACCCTAATCCTATGTTTAATTTTCAGAATGTCTCCTATTTTTTAATCAACACCATTATCCGATGTTTTATTTTCAGAATGTCTCTTATTTTTTAATCAAACGCTAATCCTATCTTATTTTTTAATTTTGAATGAAAACCATAATCCTTTGCTGTATTTTCGAAATGTCTCCTATTTTTTAATCTAAACCTTTCTCCTATGTTTTCTTTTCAGAATTTCACCTAAATTTGTTTTCAATCAAAAACCTAATTTTAGTATTTCTTCTTGGAATGTCTTGCAGTTTTGAATCAAAATCCTAATCGTATGTTTTATCTTAGAAATATCTATTATTTTTTTTTAAATCAATACTCTAATCCTATATTTTCTTTTTGGAATGTCTACTATTTTTTAGTTTTGAATCAAAACAATCATCCTTTCTTTTCTTTTAAGAATGTCTCATTTTATTTTAATCAAAACTCTAATAATATCTTTTGTTTTTGAAATGTCTTCAAATTTTTAATCAAAACCCTAATCTGATGTTTTTTTTTTGTAATGTATCATATTTTTTAATCAAAACCCTAATAATATGTTTTCCTTTAGGAATGCCTCATATTATTGAATAAAAACACTAATATTATGTTTTCTTTACAGAATGTTTGCTATTTTTGAATTAAAACAATAGTCCAATATTTTCTTTTCGTAATGTCTCATATTTTTCAATCAAAACCCTAATACTATTTTTTTTTTTGAAGTGGCTTCTATTTTTGAATCGAAACCCTAATCCTATGTTTTCTTTTGGAAATGCCTCTTATTTTTTGGTTTTTAATCAAAGCCCTAGTCTTATGTTTTCTTTTCGAAATGTCCCCTGTTTTTTTTGTTTTTAATTAAAACCTTATTCCTATGTTTTTATTACAGTAATGTCTCCTCTTTCTCAATCAAAATTATATTCCTATTTTTTCTTTTCGAGATGTCTCATATTTTTCAATGAAAAGCCTAATTCTAATTTTTCTTTTCAAAATGTTTCAAATTTTTCAATGAAAAACACTAATCTTATGTTTTTTTTTTTTCAAAATGTCTAATCTTTTTTGAGATAAAACCATGTGTTCTTTCAATAATGGTTTCTATTTTTTAATCAAAACCCTAATCATTTCTTTTCTTTTTGGGATGTCTGCTATTTTTTAATCAAAACTCTAATCCAATGTTTTTTATGGAAATGCCCCTAATCTTTCATTTTTTTAATTGAACACGTAATCGAATCTTTTCATATAGTAATGTCTTATATTTTTCAATGAAAACCTTAATACTATGTTTGCTTTACGGCGGCATGCCTACTATTTTTGAATTAAAATTTTAATCCTATATTTATTATGTTAATGTCTCCTATTTTTCAATCAAAACGCTAATCCTAACTTTTTATTTTTGGAATGGTTACTATATTTCAATCAAACCCCGAATCCTATGTGTTCTTTTCTTAATGTCGCCTATTTATGAGTTTTGAATCAAAACTCTAACATATGATTTCTTTTCGAAATTTCTACTATTTTCAATCAAAAACCAAATCATTTCTTTTCTTTTTGGAATTTCTACTATTTGTGAATTAAAACCCTAATCCTATGTTTTCTTTTCGCAATATGTCCAATTTTTTTTTTCAGATTTGAATCAAACCCCTAATACTTTGCTTTCTTTTTGGAATGTCTCATTTCTTTGGAACAAAATATTAACCCGATCTTTTGTTTTGGCAATCTCTGCTAATTTTTAATCAAAAACTTAATCCAATGTTTTCTTTCCCGAATGTCTCATATTGTTCAATGAAAACCCCTATCCTATCTTTTCTCTTCGGAATGCCTACTATTTTTCACACAAAACCCTAATCGTATGTTTTCTTTTACTAATGCCTACTATTGTGGAATAAATACCCTAATCCTATGTTTTATTATAGTAATGTCTACTACTTTTTAATAAACACCCTATGCTAGGGTTTTCTTTTGGGAATGTCTCTTATTTTTTAATCAAAACCCTAATTGTATGTTTTCTTTAGGGAATATCTGCTATTTTTTAATCAAAATAACAATCTTATGCTTTTGAATCAAAACCCTAATCCTCTGTTTTGTATTCAGAATGTGTCTTATTTTTCCGTTTTGAATCAAAACCATTATCTTTTGTTTTATTTTCTTTATGTCTCCTATTTATTAGTTTTGAATCAAAAAATTAACCAATGTTTCTTTTTGGTATGTCTCCTATTTTTCAATAAAAACCCTAATCTTTTCTTTTATTTTCATAATGTCTACTATTTTTGAATCGAAATCCTAGTCCAATGTTTTCTTTTGGCAATGTGTCCTATTTTTCAATTTTGAATCAATACCCAAATACTTTGTTTTCTTTTCGGAATATCTTATTTTTTTTAAATCAAAACACTAATCCAATATTTTCTTATATAAATGTCTTCTATTTTTCAATCAAAACCCTAATCCTATCTTTTCTTTTCGAAATGCCTCATATTTTTCAATCAAAATCCAAATCCTATGTTTTCTTTTAGGAATGTCTACTATTTTTTTAATAAAAAACTCTAATTTTATGTTTTCAATAAAAATCCTAATCCTATTTTTGAATCAAAACACAATCTTTTTTTTCCTTTTCTTAATGTCTAATTTTTTTTGTATCAAAACTCTAATCCTATCTTTCAAAACCCTAATCCTTTGTTTTGTTTACGTAATTTATCCTATCTTTCAATCAAAAACACGAATCCTATCTTTTCTTTTCTGAATATCACCTACTCATCAGTTTTGAACCAAAACCCTAACCTTATGTTTTCTTATAATAATGTGATGAGTGTATTTTATATCAAATTTTCCATATCTCCAATGCGCTCCTTCGCTTGTCTTTGAGCGCATTTTGTCTATAAATGATGTTGTTCTGGGTATGTTTGTCTTTGTTGCAGGTTTTTATGGATTATAACACACAGGAATGAAATCAAGTTCAAAACCAACCAATGAAGAGAATTCTTCTGAGTGTCCAATGCAAGCACGGGCAAAGTACTGCCAGAGCATAAGCATGTCATCTCCCCATTGTTTCCTTTTTCTGGGCTTTCCCTGGTTGTCAATGAGAGCACGGGCGAAGCATGGGGGTGCTTTCATCTGTTGATTATTCTGAGAAAAGAATGTCTTATAATTTCAGGTTAAGCACGGTCCGCGTGCTCCTTTCATGGGTGTGCCCAAGCTAAGCACGGGTGGAGAACGATCATGCTTTCCCCGTGATTCCCTCTGGATGGCACTTACCATTTTCACTCAAAAGTTCCAAGAAGAGCACGGGTGGAGAACGATCATGCTTTCCCCGTGATTCCCTCTGGATGGCACTTACCATTTTCACTCAAAAGTTCCAAGAAGAGCACGGTCTAAGCACGATTATGCATTGACTGTGTCGAGCCCGAAAAGTTCTTTTTAATTCCTATATTTAGGATTTCTCAATATCTCTTGTTCAGGAGTTTTCGTCTCTAACAGAGGAACCTTTGAAGAAATGGTGATCAGCTACCACCACTCGAGCTGAGGCCAAGGGTGAGTTAGAGATGCTGGAGTAGTGGAGTTGCCCATTCCATTGAGCTTTTGAGGTACATTTGAGGAGATTTTGTAAAGTGGGGGAAGTCTAGATGTCTCTCTTCCTTATACTTGTTATACTCACACATTTGCATGAATTTATACTTTGACTACTTTTGTCTTAAATCTTATGGAGTTCTATTGTTTTCTTGTGTTTATTCATGTGTTTGTATAACTTGGCGTGCTTGGTTTGAGTAGATGCTTGAGTAAAACTTGGCGTGTGTGGATTACTGTAGTTGCGATTACCTAGAGTAGTTGCAAAACTTGGCGTGTATAAAGCCCATAATTATACTTACAAAACTTGGCGTATTTGATAGCCGCAGATGCAACATTTCTCTTGAGCATCCACAAGTCTCTTAGAATGTACCTTGGTAGGCATTAGACTCAAGTCAATATCTTAGGCTCTTAGGGATCATCTTGGGGCATTGTCCTATTGCTATTGGCACACAACCCTGGTCTACTTAGTTCTTCTATTATTTGTTCTTATTCTTGTAGCTATAAATACCTTGATTACCCTTTTGGTTTACTAGACATTAGAGGATCAACTAGCACTAGAAGTCTAGTCCCTGAGGTTTGACAACCCTAGCCCTTGGCGGTTTACCACTTTATTACTAGTAACGATCCATGCACTTGTGGAGAGTTCATCAAGTTTTTGGCGCCGTTGCCGAGGACTGGAAACTTTTAGGAAAATTAGGATTCTTATGATCTAGTTTGTTTATATTGTTCATATCTGTGAATATCTCTTTTTATTTATTTAAACATTTTTCTTATCTTTTATTTTCTTACTCTACTCTTGAATCATGAGCTGATTTTTCTTATCTTTTCTTTTCTTCTCTAAGGTAATTGAGAGTCATTATGGAGGAACTAATGGCTACTCTCAGGAGCCATTCTCTTTTCACCACCCATTTGAGTGAGGATGCTTGTTCTCACAGTGATAAAGGTAGCCTTGTAGAACTAATATCATAATTTCATGAGAAGATAGCACAGTGAAATTAGTTCATGAGTATAGAGATGAGTATCTACAATGTTAGTTTCAATTGGATTGGCCAGTGATATATCCTATGATGATGAAAACAATAGATTTATGGATGAAGATGTCACTCACAGGTGAAGGGAAATTCATGACACAATGCATGGGAATGTCGATTGCCAGGGAGATGGTTTTCTTCATGCACTTTTTGAACTTTTATCATCTACGCATCTAAACATGGAACTCAAGGAGCTACCAGCACAGTTGGAATACGCTTTCCTTGGAGAAAACTCCAAACTACCAGTTGCAATATCCTCCATAATTGACACTAGCCAAAAAAAGCAATTAGTGGCTTTGCTCCACAAGCATAAGAAAACAATTGCTTAGAGTATTTCTGACATCAAGGGAATTAGTCCATCCTTTTACACACACGAAATCCTAATGGAGAACAACATTAAACCGAAGATGCAACCTCAAAGGAGATTGAACCCCAATATGATGGAAGTTGTCAAGAAAGAGATGAAGAAACTGCTAAATGTAGGGATAATCTAACCAATTTCAGATAGCCCTTGGGTCAGTCTAGTTCAGGTGGTACCCAAGAAGGGAGTAATGACGATGGTTTTCTGTGAACACAACGAATTGATTCCAACCCATATAGTAACTAGATGGCGAGTTTGTATTGATTACTGGAAGTTGAATGACGCCACATGTAAGGATCATTTCCCATTGCCTTTATTGATCAAATGTTAGAATGGTTATTGGACACATGTATTATTGTTTCCTCGATGGGATGTCTGGATACCTAGAAATCCCGGTGGCCCCTAAGGATCAAGAAATGCCCACTTTTACTTGCTTATATGGCATATTTGCCTACAATAGGATGCCTTTTGGGTTGTGCAATGTACCAACAACCTTCTAGAGATGCATGATGTCCATATTTAATGACTTCGTTGAAGATATTATGGAGGTTTTCATGGGTAATTTCTCAGTTTTCGTGGATTCCTTTGAAGGTTGTTTGCAAAACTTGAAGCAGGTTCTTTTGACATGCGACAAAACAAATTTGGTGCTAAACTTGGAAAAGTGTCATTTCATGGTAAGAGAACTCATAGTGTTAGGACACAAGATTTCTGGCGATGTGATCAAAGTGGACAAGGCCAAACTTGAGACAATCGAGAAACTTTCCCCGCCGTCCTCCACAAAAGATGGCAAAAGCTTCCTTGGCCATATTGAATTTTATCGAAGATTTATCCAAGATTTCTCAAAGATCTATAAGCCCATAACAAAACTCCTGGAGAAGTATACACTCATCGATGTTGACCAAGAATGCCTCACGGTTTTCCATTTACTGAGAGAGAGGTTGGTTCAAGCACCCATTGTGAAAGCTCTTGAGTGGGATCAACCTTTCGAACTTATGTGTGATGCAAGTGATTGGGCAGTTGTAGTAGTACTAGGGCAATGACATGATAAGCAATTCCATCTAATCAATTATTCAAGCAAAACTCTGACTCCTGCTCAAGAAAATTATAATACAACAGAGAAAGATTTGTTGGCTATTGTCTATGCTTTTGATAAATTTCAATCGTACTTAGTCATATCCAAGGTTGTAGTGTACACCAATCACACAACGATCAGATACTCATTTCCAAATCCGATGCCAACCCTCAATTAATTCGATGGATCCTTCTATGACAAGAGTTTGATTTAGAAATTTGGGATAAGAAAGGCTTAGAAAACATGGTAGCAGACCACTTGCCCCGTCTTGATCATACAAAAAAATACAGCAATGAGCACAAAGCAATTAATGATGTTTTCTAAGAGAACAAGTGTATTTGGATCGAGAAATGATAGCCCTGACTAGTGAATGCCCTTAATTTGCTAACTTCGTGAACTATTTTGTAGGTCAAGTCATCCCCTCACATTTCTCTTACCAACAACAGTAGTAATGTTTATCTGACGCCAAGCATTATTTTTGGAGGACCCATTTCTTTATAAAATTTGTGCTGACCTAGTTGTGCGACATTGTGTCTCACACTTGGAAGGATGGAAAATTCTGAGATATTGTCATTCGAGGACAGTGGGAGGTCACTTTAGTGCTAATCACATAACCAAGAAGGTTCTCAAGGCTGGTTTATTTTGGCCGACGCATTTCATGGATGCTCAAAAATTTGTTGGAACCTATGATCAATGTCAAACTTGATGAAATGAAACAAACCCCTATCCAACATTGCGAAGTATTCAATGATTGGGGAATAGATTTCATTTAACCATGCCCATATTCAAATGGAAACAAATATGTTTTCGTAGTAGTTGACTATGTCTCCAAATGGGTAAAAGCACAAGCCTTGCCCTTAAATAATGTGAGAATAGTAGTTAAATTATTGAAAAAATTGTTTTAATGATTTGGCATCCCAAGGGCAATCCTCAATAATTGAGGAACACACTTCTGCAACACTCAGTTTGGAAAAGTAATGACAAAATATGGCGTCCATCATCGTATTGCCGCTACTTACCATCCCCAAACCATTGGTCAGGTTGAAGTTACAAATCAAGAATTTAAAAGAATTCTCGAAAAGATCATACATCATGATAGGTATGACTAGTTAGAACGTTTAGATGATGTCGCTTGAGCCTACGGAATAGCCTATAAAACCACCATAGGACACACACCTTATAGGTTGGTTTATGGCAAGGCTTGTCATCTTTCTGTCAAGTTAGAGCATCAACCCTATTGGGCTATTAAACTATTGCATGTTGACATGTAGGACACACATCGGAAACAAAAATTCCAACTGAATGAGTTAGAGGAACAAAGACAGAACACCTATTAGAATGCATTGTCGTCTAAGGTAAACATGAAAAGGATTCATGATAACCATGTAAGAAGGGATTCATGATAACCATGTAAGAAGGGACAAGTAGTTTCAAATTGGAGAGAAGGTTCTACTATTCAACTCAAGGCTGAAGTTCTTTTCCAAAAAACTCAAATCTCAATGGTTCGGTCCTTATACGGTCACTCAGATATCTCTTCTTGGTGCAATCAAAATCACTCATCTGACGAAAGGAACCTTCGTGGTCAATGGACACCACTTGAAATCATATGCCTAAAAGGAAGAACCCTCACCCTCTCAAAATTTTAGTTAATTCTGTGTTCATGATCCCCCTTGAAGCATATGTATGTCAAGCTAGTAACGTTAAACAAACGCTCTTTTGGAGGCAACCCAAGTGTTTATTTCATTTCCTTTAGTTAGTTTTGTCTCTCTTTGGAGTTTTGAAATAATTTGTAGCTGTGCAATTTATTTCCTTATGACCTATTTTTAAAGTGATGTTTCTTCAGTAGTTGTTTATTTTGTGGCTTTCTATCATTGTGTTGCTTTCCCATGAAAATTTGAGGGAGATTGCCAGGTTCTGGATGTTTCAGCCTGAACACGGGCAGAGAACACACATGTTTATGCTATGGGTATCTCGATGTTTACCTTAGGAAGCATTCTAGGGTGAGCACATGGCATACACGAGCGTGCTTACCAGTGAGCACAGTTTCAATTCTCTTTGCATGACCGTGCTTTAAATCTTGGTGTCTTGGGAAATTTTCCCGGAGATAACCACGGGGACGGAGCACATGGGGAGCAAAATTGTGCTTCTGCCTACCACTGCAAGCCTATCTTTGCATGACCGTGCTTTAAATCTTGGTGTCTAGAGTGAGAATGAAATTAAGCAAAATCGTCTAAACTCAAACACAAGAACATTAGAATCCATCAATGTGATATTGAATAACCAAAAACATATAGCATTACAATTTCAAATCAAATTGTTCAGCATAAAAGCATCAAAATGAGGGCTCCTATAAACACTAGAAACATTATAAATTACTACATCTTTATCCATAAAAAACTCAACTTGAAAGTTGGGAACTTCATTACTGACTGCCTATTTTATATTGAAAGTTGATAAATCTACTTATTACAGATATAAACATCAAAATAATGTGTTGGGTAAACTTTAAAAACACTGTAAATTTCTATTTTTCTCCATAAAAAAAAAACCCACCTTGAAAGTTAACAAGTTCATTACAGATTCTCATTTTCATATTGAAATGCCAAACGGATCTTAGTAGTAGAAGTATTAACTTCACATTAATAATCAACTTATTCTACACATATACATCAAAAATCATGCCTTACAAAAACAATATTGAAACTGTAAAAAACTGATCTTGAAAATTGGCAAGTTCACTATAACTATAATTAAGTTTGACATTGAAAACCCAAAAATATCATTAAACTAGTCTTGTTTTTTCTAATTCCTCTTAGTATGTCTAATCTATTTGTGTAAGGAAACATTTTCTCCTAATTGTTGATACATGTATTGATACTTATTTACAGTTAGGGAAAAAATGATACATGTATTTATAGTTAAAAAATAGAGAAAAATAGGTTAGCTGATGAATTTAGATACACATACTAAGAATGATATGTACCTAGTCTAATGCCATATGCTAATGATTATAATCTGGGGAAAAAAAAACAACAAGGAGAGGCTAGAGAGAAAGTTGGCTACCTTTTCCTTTTTGGAAGGTTTGAAGCTTAGGATGATCAATGTGTTCTTATTGCAAATCATCCCACATAAGCTGCCATAGTTAATGCATTGGGTGGTTGCAGCAGCAGCAGGTCCTGACGGGAATTACCCATTGAATTGCTCTTCTTGCAACCTGAGAAAATTTAAGGAATTTAAAAGGATTAGGTATCTAATGATGAGTGGCACAAGAACAATATTGCTACATAATCATCCCACATAAAACCATGTTTTAATTACTATATTTTTCCCCTTGATTTTGTGAACACTATAGTTTATTGATTATATATAGGGCTCAAAGTTTCCCAGCCATCTTCTAGACAAATTCTTAAACACCTACTTCTACTAAATTTGGAATTCCTCAAGCACTTAGATATTTTGACTATAGTCTCAATTTATCACAA